>VDFB02379711.1:57217839-57249547 GCA_007258455.2 Sequoia sempervirens
CTCTCTCTCTCTCTCTCTCTCTCTCTCTCTCTCTCCCTCCCTCCCTCTCCATCTCCCTCTCACTTTTAATCTCCCTCTCTCCCTCTCTCTCTCTCCCTCTCCCTTTGAAGTCTATCTCCCTCTTAGTTCTCTCTCTCATGTCTCTCCCACTCTCTCTCTCCCTCTCTCCCTCTTAGGTCTCTCTGAATTCTTCCCCCCTCTCTCTCTCTATGTCTCTCTATCTCTCAGTCCCTCCCTCATTTTTTTTAGGTCTCCCACTTCCCCTCTCTCTCTCAATCACTCACTCACTTTCCACCTCCCTCTTAGGTCTCTCTCTCCCACTCCCTCTCTCTCTCAGGTGCAAGATAGCACCCCTATTTTTTTTAGTTTTCTTTCAATACCCTGCTTGCTAGTTTGTTTGTTTGTGAAGTGTTTAATGGTTGTTTTTTCAATGAATTTCAAGACTATTGACATGAAATGGAAATAATAGAAAATGAATTACTGTGATGTTTCTTTCAATTTCTATTGAAGGGTTTTAGTTTCTAGTAATTTTAGTATAATGGAAAATTAGACTTATAATGAACCTATTACAACAAGAAGAAGAATCCTATAGAAGCACCAAATCAACATAAGCTTAACCCTCGAGAATCTTCCTATTCTCCAATGCCCAGGGCTCTTTTCTCTAGTGCTAAAGTACCCAAAGCCTAGCTCCACACGTGTTGGTCAAAAATAAGGTTTTCTCCTAGCAAGGGTATCCCTCATAGAGAAGTTTGATTTGCTCTAGATAATTCAAATACTCCACCAAAACTCACAATCTTGTACTCAAAATGATCGACAAGAGAAGGGTCTTCAAATGGAACAATACACAGAACAATAACTTCAATTGATAATGAGCAATGAGAAAATAACCAAATTCAGGTCCATTTTTGCAGCCACCCAAAAATTGAAAATAAACACTCCAAAACTTTAAGAAAACACACCAAAATATGAGAGTCAAGAAAGCACACCAAAACCCACTAGAAATACTAAAAATTCTTCATCTTTTTTTCTTTGTAAATCAATCTTTGAAGCTCCTATAAATTCTAACTGTGAATACAAACCAATATTTTTTCTAGGGTGGATATTTCACCATTGAAATCAGCCAAACGATGGAGGCTTTTCATCCTCACTACGTAATCCAAACAAACTAGAGAAATTCTGACAACATATCTGTAAATTGTCAAGTATCAATAATGAGAAATGAGAGCCAAACTTCATTTTATAAGTTTAGGGAGAAAATGGACTCCAAATTTTTTTTTTAATTTCTCTCTAATAAATGGATGCCCTTTTCACCTTTTTAATTTTTAAAACATTTAAAAGTCTCATCTCCACTTTTTGGCATCCACTTTTGAAGTCCTTTAAAAAAATTTAAAAATTTAAAATATTTCACTCCTTACCATAAGCATCCAAACTCAAAGAGTGAATATACATTATTTAATTGAATTTTTAAAAAAACTTAAAGTTTTTCACTAGGTGCCTTGGTCCCTTTTAAATGACCACTTTACCGCTTGATATAAGTTATAATTTATAACTTTATAATCCAACTTTATAAAATTCCTAAGTGGTCAAATAAGCAAATATTAAATTGTAATCTTAGGCTCTTCAACTGAAAAACTAGATAATTTCACTACTACAAATGCACAAGCCTGGAACCAACTCCCCAATGATAACTTACTAAAAATAACACTGCTATAAATAGTAAGTATATGCCCAAAACCCAGAACTAAGTGAAACTAAAGACCAATGAGGAAACTGTGACCAACTGAAGATGGCAACACTATAACTGGCCACTGCTAAAAATAGTAACACCTTCGAAAAACCCTAAACTGAGTTGCAAAAGATAGAACTTACTATAAATAGCATACAACTAAAACTAGTAAGTGACTCCAAATGCGTTTTGAGCACAAATCAGGTAGTCATCATGAAATTTACTATAAATAGTAAGTCTGGAAAAGTTTGTTAGATGTAAATGCATGTCATACCACTATGAAGCTCTTTAAAAACCTAGAAAGAATCCATAACTCAAACCTGCATGCAAACAATTGATCGAAATGCATGTCACATCCCTTTGAAGCTCTCCAAAAACCTAGAAAGAATCTATAAACTAAACTGCAAAACTCTAACATGCAAATCCTTGAATCCACAATCAAACCTTCCAAATAGATGGAAACCCTAATTTTGAATGTGACTGGTCTATGGGCATCGAGAAAAGGGCTAGCTAACTCTGGAAATCATAGTGCTAAACATGGGGACATTACAGTCTACCCTTCCCAATATTGCTTGCCCTCAAGCAATACCTCCACAACTCCAAAAAATTTCAAACTGATCTGCACCCAAACAAGTATAATCCCAGGGTCCAATGTCTGCCTCAGGAAGGACCCGCCATGTCGATGTTGCACCACTCTAATCACATAAGTGAAACCTTCATGCCCAAACTGCATTAACCTCCCATGTAACCCAAAAATGTAATCATCCATGGAACTTAGATTGAAGAGACTGGAAGAACTAAGATCACTACCATGCAACAATCCATGCCTGAAAGACTCTGAGTGAGCAATACCAACAATTCCATGGTCTATCATAAACTTGGGCAATAGGGAAAGTAATCTACCCAACTCAAAATCAAACTCCCCAATAAATCTCCATATGGTATCTAATAGAGCCACAACTGAAAGAAGGAATCAGTCCTTTGCAAGAGATCAACAAAACCATCCCCACGACTCCATTTGAATCTACTATGCCTCATCTGAAATATTATGATGCAACCATGCAGAATTGAAAAAACTCTAACAGTTCCCACTCCAACAGACTCCAAATGATAAACCAAAGCATGTGGGGGTTTGCCATCCTAAATCAATATTGTGAGAAGACTACCAAAATTTGCATCACAAACCTCCATAAGATGAACTCGGGAAGAAGGAAAGGTATGAAGGAACCAACAATCACTATTGTTTAAGGTTGGGATCAACAAAATGCAATGCACTCTACACAAGGAATAATAGCAATTCCATAGGAATTCCCAAGTTTGAACATGTGAAGGAAACATCTTGTCACACTAAATCATCTCATAAGTTGTTGGGAAACACACCCAAGAAATCTCCAACTGATAGCTCCCACCTATCTGACAAGAAATGATGAACCAACTCTCCTGAATGAGAGTAACTCCCTATGTAAGGTGGTTGGTCTGCTCCAAATCAGCAAGCTCGCGTCTCAAAAATTGCCCCTATCTAAGCCAAAGATCCCCCCAAGAGTAACTATTTGTTCCTCTCTCCAATCCACACTTAAAATTTCTTTCCAATCCATTTGTTGATGTACCAAAGATACCACTAGATGACTGGTAAGGAAGATAGTAGCACCACTAAATCTAAAATTTTGATCCTTATCCCTCCATGAATCCCTCCAACCATACCCAATAAGTTATGTCATACCATGTTGAGGATGCCAAAAAGGGGTGCAGAACCAAGAATGATCCCCAACACACCAAAAATAATATATAACACGTCTCCAAGTGTCCATCATAACCAACTACACTCTCAAATAATTAGTGTCTTCTCTCAAGAACCCCTGAAGCCTAACCATGAAACTATTCACATATGAAGAGCATGGAACCAATGTTGTCTTCAATCTCAACTCCAAAAATGGACTAGTATGAGCCAAAAAATCACTCCACCCAAGTGATGGTTTGTCAAGGAAGTAAAAAATCTGCTTTGATTCTTCTTTCTCCCCTTCCCCCTAAGTAATAAGTCTAAATTCTTCACTTCTTGCTGCTGTCATGAAATTACCAGTAGCTACCAAATTATGTTTGGGCAACACCTTGATGTCAATGATGTTGAAATCTCCCTAAATCATCACTTCCCTTGTGGAAATTTTATCCTATAGCCCACTTATGCATTCATTATCAAATAGCATTGGAATATTAGCACTCACAAAGTGTGACATATCCTCATAGACTAATATCTTATCATTAGTACACTAGAAATCATACTTAGTCTCATGCTCAATCACTTCACCACATGTTTTATCATCCATCACAAAGAGAGGGTTATCGTAAGTTTCTTCTACACTCAATTCGAAGAGAGGATTGTCAAAAACTTGGAAGTCATCCCTTTCCTCTTGCTCACTTCCATTTTTCTGATCCAAATCTGCACATGCAACTTTTGATTTTCAAGGAAATTCTTTGATTCAAACTCTTCTTGTAGACCATCCAACTCTTCAATTACTTGTTTTATCTCTCTCACTCTTTGTTCATTCTCCTATTCTTTGGAAAGTTTGAAATCAGTTAGCTGCTCTTCTACCTCCATTAGTGCCACTTGAGTGTTTTCTAACATCTCTTTTGTTGAATCAAGCTCAAGAGTAAGCTCATCAACTTGTCTCTCCTTTTCTTGGAAAGCACCCATAGTCTTCTCTTGAATTTCAAAGGCATATGCTCAATCTCTAGTCAAGTGTATATATGTTGATTTCAATGTCTCCAAAGATTCTTTGACAAGTTGCAACTTAGGGAGAGTTACTTCATCCTTAACCCATTTTTGTCTCTCATCAATTTGTGCCTTCCAATAGAGTTCTTCTATCAAACTATGTGTTTGGTCAAATCTAGATAGATCTTGCACTTCATCTTCAATACATACCCTGAATTGTTCTTTCCATCTATAAGTATGCAAAGTTGGTGTACTACTAATAGGATATAAATAAAAATCAAAACTTTTTTTTGTCTTTGTTACCCTCATAGCTACTCCAAGACTCACTTTCTTCACTACCCACTAGCTGAAAAATGCTCAGCGTCATAAATAGGATCAGACTCTACAATTTCTTCGAGCCTTTGCTTGAAATCAAAATTCTCATTCTTGTTTTCAATGACTCCATGGTTGTCCCTAGTTTCAAACCCCACACCATACATGTGATGAATTTGCTCAACACCAAGATGATGATCAACTCCATGCACTAATAAATCTAATTTCTGCTCAAGAACACCATCAAACTCTTCCATGTCAAGAGCCTTATAGACATCTAAATTGGCTTCCACCTCACTCTCACTTTGATGAAATAGGATGGAAGCCCCAAACTCAAGCATATTGTGACCACTATTTGTTGATAAAGAGGCTTCATCAAGTTCCATTTTGTCATCCAGATCAAAGGGAAATTCATCCCACACAGGTCCTTTATCATCCTTAGATGCCATCACACCCGGATCCCAAATGCTAAAAGGATGATTTTTCTGATCAAGTGGAAATTGTTCTTCATACCCCTCTTGGAGTGTTGTCTCTTGGACTAAGTCACTATGATAAAAAACCATGGTAGCCCCCAACTCACAATCAAGCTCACTATCATTGGCATGATGATAAGGCTCTCCAATAGGTGTTGTTTTGAAGTTTTTAGTAGCATCAAACTAAACATTTTTGGTAGCAACGCTCTTAGAGAGGTCGTTCTGTAATTGTTCCATGCAATTTTCTACTCCTATGGCAAGCTCATAACTTACTTTATGTTCTAATTTTTGAACAACCTTTGAGTTATCACAAACATCATTACTATGGAAATGGTCATAAGTTGACTCAATTTGGCACCACCAATGTTTCCCTTAACCAGTTCCTCATTAGTGTACTCATTAGTCTCTAAACCATCATTGAATGAACCCGAATTAGGATGCAAGACTATTTTTTTGTTCTTTTTACCAAACCAATCTTCATTGTCTCTAGTCACATGCAAGTCTAAGGGAGTATTTTTTGGTTCTTCCACACTCTCCTCATAAGTCAAGGTATTTTCTTTGATCTCACTGTAATCTTGATGTGTCATGTGCACTTTTTCATCCCGACTTTTAGACCTAGCAAAAATCATTCTGAATCTCCATTTTATGTCAGGATCCCTCATTAACATGGTCAGTTCCTGCATCAACTCAAGTAGAGACTTCTCTATCGTCATCTCCCTCCATATGTATTCATGTTCTCTTGTGCTAATAGAATGAAGAGTGTTGATTTTCTTATGACCACATAGGATGGAAAGAAGAACTGGCTCTAATACCACTATAAGATATCACCCCTATCTTTTTAAAAAAATACCTTGCTTGCTGGTTTGTTTGTTTTTGAAGTGTTTGATGGTTGCTATTTCAATGCATTGCAAGAGTATTGACATAAAATGGAAATAACAATGAACTAAAATTGCTAGAAAGTAAAACCATTCAATAGAAATTGAAAGCAACATCATAGTAATTCATTTTCTATTCAACATTAGATTATTACAATGGAAAATCAGACTTATAATGAACCCGTTATAGTGGCAAGAAGACTCTTGAAGAAGCACCAAATCAACATAAGCTTAAACCTCGAGAATCTTCATATTCTCCAATGCCCATGGCTCTTTTTTCCAGTGCCAAAGTGCCCAAAGCCCAGCTCCACACATGCTGGGAAAAAATAATGTTTTCTCCTAGCAACTTGGGTGTCCCTCCTGGAGAAGTTTGATCTACTTTAGATATTCAAAGACTCCACCAAAACTCACAATCTTGTACTCAAAACAATCGGCAAGAGAAGGTTCTTCAAATTGAACAATACCTAGAACAATAACTTCAACTGATAATGAGCAATGAGCAAATAACTAGATTCAGGTCCATTTTTGTAGTCACTTAGAAACTTAATATAAACACTATAAAACTTCAAGAAATCACACCAAAATCTAAGATTCAAGAAAGCACACCAAAACCCACTAGAAATACTAAAAATTCTTCTTCTTTTCTTCTCTGTAAATCAATCTTTGAATCTCCTATAAATTCTAACTGTGAATGCAAACCAATATCTGACTAGGGTGGATATTTCACCACTAAAATCAGCCCAACAATGGAGGGTTTCATCCTCACTATGTAGCCCAGACAAACCAGAGAAATTTTGGTAGCATATCTGTAAATTGTCAAGTCTGGATAATGAGAAATGAGAGCGAAAATTCATTTTATAAGTTTAGGGAAAAAATGGACTCCAAAATTTTCTTTTTTTAATTTCTCTCTTAGAAATGGATGCACTTTTTACCTTTTAAAAGTCTCATCTCCACTTTTTGGCGTCCACTTTGGAAGTCCTTTAAAATATTTAAAACTTTTAAAATATTTCACTCCTTACCATAGGCGTCCAAACTCAAAGAGTGAATATATTATTTAATTGACTTAAAAAAACAACTTAAAGTTGTTCACTAGGTGCCTTTGTCCCACTTAAATGACCACTTTACCCCTTGATATAAGTTATAATATAACTTTATAATCCAAATTTATAAAATACCTGAGTTGTCAAATAAAAAAATTATTAAATTGTAATCTTAGGCTCTCCAATTGAAAACTAGATAATTTCACTGTTGCAAATGCACAAGCCTAGAACCAACTCCCCAATGGTGACTTACTAAAAATAGTACTGCTATAAATAGTAAGTATATTCCCAAAACCTAGAATTGAGTGAAATTGAAGACTAATGAGGAAACTATGACCAACTAAAGATGGCAACACTATCACTGGCCACTGCTAAAAATAGTAACCCCTCTGAAAACCCTAAACTAAGCTGCAAAAGATAGCACTTACTATCAATAGCATACTGCTAAAAATAGTAAGTGACTCTAAATGTGTTTTGAGCACAAACCAGGCAGTTGTCACAACTTACTAAAACTAGTAAGTCTAGAAAAGGTTGTTAGATGCAAATGCATGTCATACCACTATGAAGCTCTTTGAAAACCTATAAAGAATCCATAACCCAAACCTGCATGCAAACTCCTGATCAAAATGCATGTCACATCCCTTTGAAGCTCTCCAAAAACCTAAAAAGAAACCATAAACCAAATTATGAAACTCTAACATGCAAATCCCTAGATCCACAACTGAAGCCTCTAAACAACTAGAAACCCTAATTTTGCATCTGACTGATCTACGGGCATCTAGGAAAGGGATAATTGTCTCTAGAAAGCATAGTGCTAAAAATGGGGACATTACATTAGGTGTCTCCTTCCCACCCTAACTAGATAAATCTCTCTTTGGTGTCTCCTTCCCACCCTTACTAGACAACTCTCTCTCTCCTCCTCTCTCCCTCTCAAGTCTCTTTCTGTCACTCTCTCCCTCCCTTTCTCCCTCTTAAGTCTCTCTCCCTCTCCCTCCCTCTATCTCTCCCTCTCTCCCTCTCAAGTCTCTCTCCCTCCCTCTATCTCTCTCTCTCCCTCTCCCTCTCCCTCTCACTTTCCTTCTTCATTCCTTCCTCCTCTCTCCTTTCCACCTCCTTCCGGGTCTCTGTCCTCCCTCTCCATCTCCCCCTTCCCACTAAGATGTCTCCTAGTCTGCTTCCCTAACTAGATAACTCTCTCATACCCCCCTCTCTCATTATCCCTCTCTCCCTTCCTCCCTCCCTACCCCTCCCTCCCTCCCTCCCTCTCAGAGTTTTCTCCCTCTCCCTCCCTCCTATCTCTCCCTCTCCGTCTCTCTCCATCCCTCCATCTCTCTCCTCTCCTCAAAAGTGGCTTGAGATGGGAGAGGAAGTGACGAGATGGAGAATAGAGAGTGGGCAGAGAGAACCTGTGAGAGATAGAGAGAGAAAAGTGTGTGTGTGTTGAGAGAGAGAGACTTGAAGAATATGAGAGAAGACAGAGATATGGAGAGAGTATGATAGAATATACTATATATATATATTAGAGAAGAGAGAGGAGGTAGGAGAACCCTAAAGAGAGGGGAAAAAGGAGGAGATGGGGAAGAAGACCCTAAAAAAAGAGACCTAAGAGGAGAGAGATCAGCAGATCAACATTCTGGCAATCCGGTGCGGATCAATTCAGGATCGATCTGCGTCAGATCAGGCATTCGACAAAGATCATTGCTGCCGATCCGGACTGCGTTCAAGCGTCGATCAGTCGAAATCCGCGTCGGCGAATCGAACGTCGATCGATCACGTCAGGCGATCAGACAGATGCGTCGATCAGGCGATTAGGATCGAAAAAGAATCGAAGTCAGAAAGAAGGAAGATCTGAAAGGACAAGATCGGATCGCGTCGAAGAATATATCGAGAAAATCGCGTCCGGATCCGGAAGGACGATCAAAAGCTCCGGAAGATAAATGTCGAAGATGAATAAAGGCGTGGTCGCAGATAAAATCTATTTTGAGATGAGTGTTACAGTCATGAAAAAGCTTTGCATGCGAAAGTGAGTGAGCATTTGATGTTTCAAAATGAAATATGAAGTTCAAATTATTATAATTATTTTTTGTGTACAATATAGAAACACCACCTAGTCCATTATGTAGAGCTCTCAATTACCTTTCTAATGCTTGTAAAAAGTCAAAATTTTGATAAGAAATGCAAAAGTTATGCCCATTTTACTAAATAGGGTTTTGAGGTTTTCAAAACAGATATCCATTTTGTTTTTCAAAAAAATGGGTTCCCGCCTTCCAAAATGGATATCCATTTTGAAATGGATATCCATTTCAAAACGGATATTATACCCAAGCCTGTAAAAATTCAAAGGTGTGAATTCTACGTTTTTGGACGTGTTAAAAATTCCTTTTTTCCACATCGCCACTTTTTGAACCCCCATGATCCTGCACATACCCATTTAGTGATTTGGGACTCATACACCACCTTGGGTGTATGGGTCCCACCTAAGTTTCAGGGCCCCAATCCTAATTTCACATCAATCTAAGCATTTTTTGAAAAATGTGTCCTAAAGCTTAACCTAATGGGACTCATATGCTACCTTGGGTGTATGAGTCACGTGTGGCTTAAACCTAAATTAAATTCAAATTCTTGGTGGGATTTTATTCTCCTATATTTGATGTCAACTTGTAGTGTTGTAATTTCAGGAAATTTGGCATAAACAAGTATAAATATAAGCTTATTTCACTCATTTTCCACCCAACGAGCAATCAAGTGACCTAAGAATTTCATGAGAGAATTCCTTATATAAAATTGAGTTCACAAGAGCATACAAGTGTTTACAAGAGCATTCAAGAGTTGATTATCAATACTTTTGGAGCATTATTCAAGTATCAAGCATCATGTCAAAGTCACTATGCATCATTTTTGTTTTTGAGCTAGCATTTGTGATGTAGGGTTTCATGATTCAAGCAAGCATACAAGTCAAGATCCATATCATTCAAGAAAGAGTCAATATCTACATACATTGGAGCCATTTCATACATGTTTGTAGCACTTTATTCTTAAGGCTTGGTGAGTTGAAACATATCATTTTGTTCATTCATCATTCCTCCTTTTCATTTTATTTCATTTCAAGGTTTGATTACTAAAACGGGGTTTGACCAAGGCAAACCCCTTTCTATTAGCAAATCAACATTTTTCCCTCTCTTTAGTGTGTGATTTGTATATCTAGGTTGAAGACACATTGAAGAGAAATATTGGAAGAAGTTATCAAGGTTGCAAATTTTTCCAAGTTCTCACCTTGTTTACAAGATCACTAAAAGGTATCTACAGAGCAGCATTCAGCATTTCAGATCCAGATTCCAGGTTGAGAAGATAGAGAAGAGATTGAAGAGTAGATTTAGATCTTGATCCTTTGAAAAAGCCAACCAGGACTAATATGCCAATTCTAGTGTATGAGTCTCAGTATAGCCAAATTTCAAGATTTCCAGAGTTCCAGACCTATCACTGCAAGATTTTTTTCTTGCCCAAAAAACCTAATCTGGGACTAAACTGTCGAGCCTACTGTATGAGTCCCAATTTGCATGAAATCTAGTATTTTTAGCATTTCAAGTGTTCATTCAAGCTGCTATAGGTTTCTAGGTGTACCTTTATACTTTTCTAGTTTTCTATTCTATTTTGCATTCATTTTTATGTCATCTATTCAAGTATTTGCATATCATTAGGTTTGATTATTAGGTTTTGCATGATACTAGTCTTTCCAAGCCTTATCTTGGTGGTGAACCCTCTCTTAGTCCTTAATCACACCCTAGGATACCTTATTGCAAGATCTCTTTTCCCCTTGCTACCTTTGAATTGAGATATCTAAGGATTCCTTGAATGGAACAAGTGTGAAATAGGAACCCTATCTCCTTGTGCTCCATCAACTAAATAGTGAGACACTTTATTTTTGTTGTTACTGTACCTAACCTAAAACCAAATTAAAGCTTAAACTGAAGGATTTAGGTCTCGAATATACCTCAGGATTTCCCCTCGAGAGTGCAAGTTTGTCTCTATAGGTAGAGGTGGAGTCACCTCTATAGGTCACACAATCGCCTATTTAGGTTGCAAGCTCACCTAATTGTAGATTCACCTATACGGAAAGGGGTAGGAGTGGATTTTCCCATTGGGTGAGTAGGTTCACCTGTCTATGTAGAAAATTCACCTCTATGGAAGGCCGAAGTCAAGATTGCCTCTGCAAGTCATGTACTGGGTGGTCTAGCATGGAATTTCCTATGCAGAGGAGCGGCAAGAATGCAATCACCCCTTCAAAGAGTGGATTTTCCCTTGTAACTAAGTGGAATCATCTGTCAAGTGATTTCACCTCTATAGTGGAAAACCTTAACCTACAAAATTAAAACAACAAAAAAATTGTCAAAGAGACCCATGATGTGGGTCCCACCGAGCATGCCAAAAATGTGTGTAGGTGTGAAATCCTGTTCTAAAATGCAAAACACAAAGAAATGAAAACAATGGAAAACAAAAAAGACACCTCAAGGTTAGCCTAGTTTAACTCAAACAAAATAAGCAATAAAGACCCAACTTCTTAACTTGTTCAAGTTTTTCCTTGGTTGGCCCTTGATCTTGATGTAGATGTGTGCTCCTTGCTTGATAGAATGGCTTAAAATCTATATGAAAATGATGAGGATTCCACATGGTGAATGTAATGGAGGTAATGGATAATAGATTGGATACAAATTATGAGCTCAAATGATGTTGCAAAAATGGAGGATGTGAAGGCTAAGTGTATGCAAAAGTTGTGTTATGAAAATGAGAAAATTTTCTAAGTATTTAGTAAAAGTTCCTCCAAAGGAATGAATGGCTCTAGGATTTCATCTAGGTTTGGAAATCAAGGGTTGAGATGCCTTGAGGCATCTCAACTCTTGTGATGAGGACATGTGGAGGATGAAGTGGAAGGGAGAAGGTGAAGTAGCTATGACATGAAGCCACATGGAGTTACTTTCAAGTACCTTGGGGAAGTTGAAAAATACATGACTTGTTTCATCTTCCCTAAATCTTGGGGAGATGTGACAATAGAAGAATTTAAAATTCTTCTAAAATCTCCCTTGATTTTGGAGATTGACCTTGGGAAGAACAAGGGGAATTAAAAATTCCCCTTGTAAGTAATAGTGATGGGGGAAGTGTATTTAAAATTGGGTTTTAATCCCTCCAAGGATGTTGGAGGAATATAGTGGAATTTAAAATTCCACATGGGATCATGCATTGGAGGGATTTAAGTAGAATTAAAAATTTTACATGTGCATGTTGGGGGAATAAAAGAGGAATTAAAAATTCCTTAGGGGATAGGCTTAGCTTCTCCAAATGAGAAGGCATTAAATAGAGTTGACTTGGGTACCTTTTCCATAATTGGAAAAAGGGTTAGATTAAGGATTAATTGATCATGATTAAGGTTTATGCAAATGATTAGACAGACTAATGAGGGATTAAGGGCAAGTGGGAAATTATGGAGGATGTGACACTAATCACAATTAGTGATATGTGCACATCCTAATCATGGATTAATTAGACTAATCTAGACTATGGAAAGATTATAGAGGATTTAGAGGAGAGAGAAAAGGTAAATTAAAAGTTAATTTAATTAACATGGGCTAAAGTAACTAAATTAAATAAATAAGTCTATTTATTTAATTTTGATAAGAAAGGGATACTTAGGTATTTAATTGATTAATTTAACACCTTAATAAATGTTATGGATTAGATGAATATTAATTAAATAACAGATTATTTAATTAACATGACAATGGATGCGAGATAGCAGAATATGAAGGTAAATTTGACCATATGCACATGGTCAAATTTAGATGTCTACACTATGAATATCACAAATTTAAAAGAAATAGAACATACAAATACATGAAACTTAAGTATTACATCCACGATTTGATAGACCAAAGTAAAATTAAAGTCAAATGAGCATAAGATCATCTTCACCTAATGCAAACCTAGGAATTTATCAAAACCCTTTTTCAAAACATGATTACTATAAATCCTCTATCAAATAGAACTCAAGATGGGATAGTTCCACACATATAATTTATTTATTCCCAAAAATAATCTCATTACTATAATTTTTTCATATACTACAATAAAAATCCTCATCACACATAAACATAACCATAATAAAGAAAACCCATAATATTCAATTACAACATGAAAGCACACGATCACCATCTTAGGAGCCCCTCTACCTAATACCACAAATGGCTATTATCTTATTGAATATATTGAGAGGAATCTGGGAAATATTTGCATCTTGGGTAGTCTTAAATTATTGCATGTTCACTAAGATATTAAATTTTAAATGCTGAAATATTTTAGTGTTCCAAATGACATTGGCACCTCTTCGTTGGTGGTACTCATAACACATCTTAATTTCTTTTATCATTGTACCACCTTTAGTATTGAATATATGACACTTCTTGACCCCTACCATAGTCATTTGCTTTGTATTGAATTCTTAATTTTTAGAAACAAGATCAAATATGTACTTATAGATAATATCTCCAAACTAAACCTCTACACCTTAAATCAAGTTAAACTCTTGGGATACATAGAAGAGGCATTATAACCCTATTAAATTATAATAACATCCTATGAACATATAGAATGGGATATGGCTAGCATGATCAATCTTTCCATCTAATTTGGACCTATTGTTCATAACACCCTCTATAATTTCATTAATCACAACCTTCCATAAAATATCCTCCTTGTTTGTCTATGAATATATTCTAGATACATGTGTTTCCCTCTACATTCCACCAATGTCTCAAATTATTTTAGGAATGAATCAAAGTCACCATCTTATTAGATTAGGACCCATTCCAATATTACATATTATTGGAGATTCAATACTAAAAATAAACTACTATCCTATCACTAAATTCACAAAACCACCATCTTAGCCAAATTCCTCTTAAATATTGATCCCAAAAATATATGGTCAACCTTATCCAACATTCCTCCTTTCCTAAGGTCGGGATCATCACCAAAGGGTGTACTAAGTGTAAAATTCAAGAGGCCTTCAATATTTGGAAACTTATATTATCATCTAAATCATATGATTAGCCTAATAGGGCATAAAATCAAAAGTGAGAGACCTTGTAGCATGTCTCTACAATTTTTTTGAATACTGTTTTCACTTTAGTGAAAAAATTGACTCCTCAATTGTGTTATGGTGTGATGTTTCCTTTTTGTATAGTTTATGTTCTAGTCACAAATTCCTATTTCCTAACTCAATCATGTCCATAGGTCCAAAATTATGTATGATTTCTTCGCCTTCATTCCCCATGTGTTTACCGAATATCCCAAAATTTTATAAGTATGAAGGCATAGTCTACACTAAGTTTTTGTAAGCTTATTAGAGAAGCTATTTCTGGATTAGATTGTGTAAGCTTTTTTGGATTGTGGAAATAGCTTACACAATCTAATCCAGAAATAGCTTCTCTGATATTCTTATGGATTGTGGAAATCTAATAACATTGGTTTTTGTAAGCTATTAGTATCGTAGAATTCCCCTTCTTGGTATGACCTTTAGATCCCATGTATGCTTTCTCTTCTAGCTCCACTATGATATTAGAATTCCCTATCTATTCATACCCTTTGCATGTTTCCCACCTTTTTTCACTTTTCCATTTGAGCTTAATAGTTTCCCATACCACCTTATCTCTCTACCAAAACCCCACTCCTTCACAAACCTTTTTCAAGAAGTCAAACTTCCCATGTTCATGATCTCTCACCTTTAAACCATGACACATGAATTTTGACTCCCCCACCTATTTTCACAATTCACCTCCAACTAGCTCCCTATATGTCTAGAGTCTTGTTAATGCTTAGAGTGATGATATGTCATTTAGAGGGATTTCCCATGGTATACAAATTTTATGTAATAAAGGAGGATGTGGCTCCATATGTACCTCTATCAATGCACACAAATATGATGAATCTAATTTCAATTAATGTAGTTTTTAGGATTACAAATCCAAAGGAGATCCTCACCATACTTACTAAGGACAAATATAGGTCATATGGGACCCCCCTTAATATCTTCCAAGCTCATTTTTTAATAATAAGACATTATTTATTTCTTGTTATAGAGGGAAATAATTCTCATAGGTATAGGAAGCTATTTTCACATACTAGGCATAGGATAGAGACCATTGTGTATTTTTTATGCTCTTCCTAGGTGTGCAAGACTACAAGATGAGATAAACTCACCATCTTTGAACAACCCAACACAAACCCTATCCCAAATTTTCCATGAGAACTTGTGTTCAAGCATCAAACTATAAGAATTAAAACCCTAGATATGTGTAGGTTGAGGGATGAAATCCCTGTAGGTCTCATGTCAAAAGATGAAGCCCCTTTGACTAGAGGACTAGTCTGATATAGAGGTCACATTCAAGAATTAATGGTGACTTATATTGGTAGCATCAATCATACACAATGCTTTTAGTTTTTGGATGCAAGAAAAAAAATAGTTTCCATAGCTACTATAGTAAAACATTGTAACATTTTACAATTTTGTTCCATTTAATAGATAATATATAGTTTAGATTTCCTATAAGCATTGTACCCCTTTTTTTGTGACTATGCATTCATGGGCTATTATTATTGTAGTGGATATATTTTAACCTATTATAAATGTGCTTAAAACACTATAAAGTATTCCATACCATTTAATATAAATATAATGAAATTACCTTCCTTTGTGGTTGCTTATTTTTTATGCAAAT
The DNA here is from genome assembly GCA_007258455.2 of Sequoia sempervirens. Classification (NCBI taxonomy): domain Eukaryota; kingdom Viridiplantae; phylum Streptophyta; class Pinopsida; order Cupressales; family Cupressaceae; genus Sequoia; species Sequoia sempervirens. The sequence goes on from VDFB02379711.1 coordinate 57,233,741, forward strand.
GAGATGAGGAACCTCTATTTTTCTAAGATAGAGAAGAGTAGATTAAGATTAAAATTATTTTAGGGTTGGTTAATAAAGTCTAAAGCCTAATAAGGAGCCTTGAGATCTACATAGATATAAATATTAATATAGTTTAGGGCTTTTAAGGTCTAAGTTTACATATTTAAGAATTACTAATGTTGTACATAAGTATTTATGTGAAATTAAGGTTTACATGGTTCTCATTTACATATTTCCATGTATGCTAGAATTTTTAACCCTAGTTTTAGCATCGAACATTATAGTGCTATTAAAGCTATTTTTTCTACTAGCTTATGAACCAAGGGATTCCTAAAATTAATCTTTTTTTATGGAAAAATCTCTTTAGGAGCCAATAGTAACTAGAACAAAGGTGATGAAAGGCCTCTCTAACACACTTTCTTGCATTCAGAAAAAGGCACTCCAATTATAGAAGTTCCAAGTTTCATGAAGATATTATTTCCTATTATACTGAATATAAAAACTTCCACTAGAGATTGAAGAAGTGGCTCCTTTTTAAAATTTCATGAATATGAAAAGTGATGGAGGTACAACTAGAAAAATAACCAAGATAAATGCATCAAGATTCCAAAGAAAAATCTAGCTCTAGCTAAAACATCACAAAGAGATGAGATTTTAAGAATCCTTGAAGAATACCAAAGTAAATCAAATGATTTAAAAGATGCACTACCTTTTGAATTAATTATTATCTTCCCTAATCTTTTTTTAGGCTAAAAAAATGAAATGTGTATAACTAAGCACTTATTTAGTTAACCTAGATTAACTATTGGTAACATGTGGTTATATGTAATTATGATTTAAATACAACTGTATGAAAGTAAATTTAAAAGAATAGGGATACTTAGCTTGATGATTGAAGAATGTTTGACTCTTATGAAGATTCCAAAATCTACTTTGTCACTGTCTTGGAAGTTGAACATTTATATGTGTGTGTCACATCCAATTTTTTATTGGATATATGCTCTATCCTAGGTCAAGTTTGTACCTCTAGATCACTTTCCACATATTTATTCTTCTACCATGTGGATCCAGTCTCACTAGTTTTGGACTTCATTATCTCACATTATTCACCCTTCACTACTCTACCTTGAGGACTCATACTTTTTAGAAATGGATTTAGAAGGTTATTGTTATGCTGATAAGGAACATGTTTCTTGAGATGAACTCCCAAAAAACATGTGTAAAGGATTTCCAGAGAAAAACAATCCACAAGAATGAATATGTGGATTCTAGTTCATTTTAATAGATTAAATTGATGTGTTTTTCTATTGATTATGTAGAAAATATAAACAAACACTAGTTATTGTAGAGATAACTAACTCATATTGCACACAAAAAATATAAATACAAATTTGTTATTGTTTATTTGGTATATTTACAAAGTATTATGCAAATGCTTATAAAGCATTGCATTCCCATAACTTCCCAAAAACTCTCTAATCTACCCTATGAGAACTAACTCCCAACTAATTATAAATTAAATCTAACATAAGCCACTAAGGTGATTTTATAACTAAATGAAAATCTCAATTTTTCCAACAAATTATACATCAAATGTTTCAAAGATGAGAGAGGATATTTGAAAATGTTAGTGTTTTGTAGCTTCGGGAGATATTTTCCCTTAAATATATTCACCTCAAGCCAGGTCGGCCTTTGTCTTATAAATAAAATTTGTACTCTTCTAGGTCGGCCCTAGAAAGAAAGATCAACTAGCTTGTATATATAGGAGAAGGTGTCTCCTCATTTTATTATCATTCAATCCATTCCAATTAAAATATCTTTAGCAGCAGGTTTGCCCTTCGAGAGCAGCAGATTCGACTTTAGGAGAAGAGTTAAATATTTTTTGCATCTAAAGAAATTACACTATATACAAGCACAGATTCATTGTATAAGATTCGCACTTTCTAGGGCCTGATTGTTGAGTGATATTTCTGTACTTATTTTTCTGATTATAAGAGAATATTTTTGTTGGGTTTTTCTCCCTTGAGTAGGAGGGTTTTCCCAGGGTAAAATATTGTGTTCATTATTCTATGTGTTGTGTTTTCTGCTTATTGCATTTTTTATCCTAAAACTAACAGAAAATGAAAGAATGTAGATTGAATTCTAATAAATGCCTTTACATATGATTCACATAAAAATAGATAATGCAAATATGTGTATAATCAACAAGAAAATCTATGAAATTAAAATTTCAATTAGTTGATAGGCTACATAAAGTGTGAGGTTCAGCTTGAAACAAATATCACACTTGCAAACGAGTCATGAGAAAACAAATTTCAGCAGTTGTTTAAAGGTAAACAGTTGATTTAATAGTAAAAGCCTTGAAAATATCATGTAAAAGCCTCCAAAATCTCACTTATGCCATAAAAACCAAATACCAAAATATTGATTTGACAACTAAAAAGAATCATTCTATTTCCATTTGAAATTTTTTTTAGTTAATTTAGTAGCAACCATTTTTATTCATTTACAAGTCGCTTTTAAAATGACCCAAAGTGATAGAACAGTAAAATCTGCACAGAATGAGTCTAAAGATGTGAAAAGTTCAGACCATTAATGTGGACCAATGATTCACGTGATTGAAAAAGCAGAAGAGTTTTGCAAATGGGGTAACAACTCAAGCGGGCTTAACGGAAAACTCTGGTTAAGCGGCGAACAGGCATCTTGGGATGGGTGACCTCGGGGCGGACGATGCTTCACCTACGTGAGCATCACCTAGATGCAATGAGTGCTAAGTGGACCATTGATATCATGATGGGTTCTTGTTGAACCACTACTGTGAAACATAGGTCAATGAAGTTTGACTCCCGAGCTTACGGTTGAATCGATGGCAATTTCATGGTGACACTTGTTGTTGAAAAATACCTCCTACTTATCAATTGATGAGCTAAAGGGGCTCTATTATGAATGGTTCATAAGGCACAACACTTGCTGAAGGTTTTGCAAATGGGGTAACAACTCAAGCGGGCTTAACCTTGGAAAAAACTCCCTGGTTAAGCGTGCTTGAGCTGGAGCAGTACCGGGATGGGTGACCTGCCGGGACGGACCGGTGCTTCACCTCTATGAGCATCACCTAGATGCAATGAGTGCTAAGTGGACCATTGATATCATGAGAGATGGGTTCTTGTTGAACCACTACTCGAAACATGGGTCAATGAGTTTGACTTCGAAACTTCTACCCGGTTGAATCTTGATAGCAATATCATAATTTGACTTATTTGTGGAAAAATACCACCTCCAACTTATCAAAGCAAAAAAGAGTTTAAATTGATTTTAGCTTTGATGATAGGGTTGTCATAATGGCGTTGCTCGTCTGGTCGGTACAAGATTTATGGTGTCCCCATCACCACCTTCATCTTGTGCTTAATAGTGTCTCACTCTCCTGTCTCATTGTGTTCAGATGAAACAGGGAATCGATAGCTTTCGGCTGACTTGGCCAGGTGAAGCGAAGGGAAGGACCACCTCATCTTTCATAATCGCTTTGTCTTGTTTCTCAACCAGCTCGTGAATACCCAAGTACATCTTTTTAAATTTTCTTTAACTAGCAATCCCACCTTGGTTGTGCAATGGGTACGCCGAAGAGATAGAACTAATTCATTTTGTGGTTCATGTTTTAGTATTTGAAGTAATTTATTTTTGTATGGAGGATTTTATATCATTCATAAGATTGTTTTTTTATTCAATATGTGAGCACTAGTCTTAGTCTAAGAATTAATGATTGAGAGGTATTCATTGATCTAAAGTTATCTACACACAATCCTAACCTCATCTCTTATGGTATTGTGGTCTTACACTCTCCAAAACTTAACTCCTATCACATTGCAGTCTTACATTGTCTAAAACTTAATCCCTAATGAACTCATTCAAAACTATTCAACTTTATTTACAAAATCACTGACATTTGCAATAATTTCAAATAAATAATTTTCCTACTTAAAGACAGTTGTAAAATTTAGTCCTTAATGTACTGCACCTTCTTTGATTCTTTGATTGAATTTTTTTTATCAATATTCTTACTTTATTTTATATTACAATAAAAATAGTTAGGACGGTAAAAAGACACACCCACAATAAGATCAAATTCTAAACAATGAAAGACTCGACAATTAAACCAGCATTGGCTGAAAATTTATTATCAAAATTTTGACCCCAAATATCAAGAGCATTATTGTCATCGAGATTCCCAACCATTAAGCACAATTTTCACCTTGCAGATCTGGGAATTTGAGCTAAGGCCTATTAATTTAGTGGGGACACGATGCACATGTCCTCTTATGAACAGGGGTAAAAATTAGTTATATATAGAGGATACAAAGCCTTAGATGTTCACAAGAGGAAGAGAGTTTGAGGCGATGGAGAGCGGAATGGTAGGTGCGCCAATACTTACTTTCTTGCATGCACGCAACACAAAACAATGCCTTCCCTTAGATTTGAAGGAGCAGATTTTATGTCCAAGCAAAGTGTGGAAAACTCACGGTGCTTCCAGAAAGAATTTATCATCAATCCGAGTTCGTTGTGAGAATAGAGAAGATGGTCGCATGGAAATGGACCTCCGGCGCCTGCTGTTATCGTCGTCGACTTTCGGCGTTTCTGCTTTAACGATCGGGAAGGCCGCCTCCAAACCATTTCCGGCGCCTGATCTGTCTAAGTGTGAGTACCCAACTGGTCTTCCGAGTTGCCCAACGTATGAGGGCGGGTGCTGTCCTCCATTCGTCAAGGGAACAACTGCAGTAGACTACAGAGTTCCCACGTCCCTCCCCATGCGGACCCGTAAAGCGGCGCATCTGCTCGACGAGGAGTCCATCGAAAAGTACGATAAGGCATTGACGGCAATGAAGAATCTCCCCGTAGAAGACCCGCGGAGTTTTGTCCAGCAAGGGAAAGTGCACTGCGCATACTGCAGTCTGCAATGGAGCCTACAAGGTGGGATCTGTTTACTCTCCGGTTCACAAGTCATGGATCTTTGCGCCTTCCCATCGCTGGTATATCTATTTCTGCGAGCGCATTTTGGGATCTCTCATCGACGACGACACCTTTGCGCTGCCCTTCTGGAACTGGGACACCGACGAAGGGATGTCGATTCCCCCCATCTACACCGAAAAGTGCCGTTCCTTTTATAACACTTTGTACCACCTTTTATGATTATACATAGGTGATAGATCATTTTAAGGCCATCTCCTCTTTGACCTATGATGCCTCTAACTTTTGAGCCCCATCCTCTTCTCAAGAAATCGGCAATTATACAAAGAAGAACACCAATAACTTAAAATTTTCTCGTTAACCTAATCATTATCAAATAATTAACTAAGCTAACCAAAATTGTGTTACTCCTCCTCTTCCTCATCTAAACTTACTATATCCCTTTGTTCACAAGTTAACTCTAATTGGATGAAGCTAGAAAACCCTCAAAATCCATCTTTCATGAGTTTGTTTCCAATAACCTTATCCAACTTCTTTATATCCAACCCTTGAACCCTAACCTCTTCTTAATCTACTAAATTTTCCATTTTTCAGTTTATAGATCTTTTCTTCTATGAAACATGCCTTACTATCATCCTCTCCTTTTTTCCTTAATTAGTTCTTTGGACTTCCTTATCACCAAATCACGTTCCTCCTTACCTAAATATTTTTTTTTATCTTCACTTTCATAAGATTCTCCTAAGATATGCTTCTATTAATCCAACCCTAGGTAATTATTGCAGTTTTTTTCGTAAGTTTCTGCATGGCCTTTTTCTTGAGATTTTTATTTTTTCCTTTGTATTATTTTTCCAATTTCTCTTTTTTCAATGAGGATTCTCCTATTCTACATTTGTTTTTTTATTTTTTATTTCTTACATTGTTTAACATTTGCTCCTTTATTTTAGTTATTCATTACTACTTTAGCAGCATAGATTATATTTATACTAGACAATTATTCACTTTCTAATCATGGTTCCAACACATTCTTATACAACCAAATTTGGGACAACTACAAATAACATGTGATTTATCACCAAAAAAGCCACATGTCGATTTTCCTTCTTTTTTTCCTTTTATGATCATTAGTGTACTTTCCAAATTTTTACCATAGTTATAACATTTTGGCCTTTTGGTCCTTCATCTTTCTATAATACCTCTATTCTTATTGTGGTAGCTTCCCCTACCACATCCTTCTCTATAGTTATCATTGAAACTCATGGAGGGTCCTACATCTTGAATTTGTGGTACCACATAGTGTATATTGTTAAGTGTTGTTATACTTGCTCTCAATTGAATTTCCCACTATCAATGTGTCAAATAAATATTCAATGTTCTTATACACATATGCTCCATCCATACACATATCCAAAAAATGCTTCCCTAGTCAATCAATGAACCATTAGTTCATATTCATCTTCATGAAGTAACATTGGAAACCTATTTGTGTCATGTTTGTCCCACTTTATATTTTATAGTTTATACTTACTATGTTTCTAGGGGATTTCTCAAGTTCCCCTCTTAGTTTGGTAGCAAGGCTCTTGGTGTTTTTATTATTATCATTCATTCCTTAGATGTTCTTCCCTATTATAATTTTTAAACCAAAATTTACTTGTTCTAGGTTGGGGGAAGTCTTAGCCTTCTCACCTTTCATTAAAATTCCTTACTTCAACATTATATTTTCCAACTCTAATTTGAAATTATCAATTTCATCATTTCCTACTTAATTGTTCTCTCATATCTTTGACTACCTAGATTCTACTATGGTGATCAATTCTACCACATCCTTATATGAAGAGGAAATTCTTTCATCTACTTCTACTATAATGTGAAGGGTTAGCCCTAACATAAACCACTTGATTAGTCTCTCTTATGTGAAGGTTTCTTCTAGTTTTCTAGACACATTTTAAAATCATTTTTCATCATATTTTACCTACTCCTTAATTTTTCTCAACTTCCATTTATTTTATTTATCTTTTTGTTCATACATTAGGTGAGTGGAAATTTTTCAAAAATAAGTTACTCAAATCTTTCCATGTTTTATCATGCTTAAAGAGCAATCTGTAATGCACCATCTTAGTGACTCATCATTGAGGTTAGACTCCGTAAAATCATATAATAGGATCTAGTCATATTTAGTGCTAACCCTAAAGTTATTTGTGTTCTAGGGGTGTGAAAGGGATATATTTTCTTGGATATGGAGGCCTTTTGATTGGTCACTCTTTTTAATTTTAGAAGAACATTCAAAGGGAAATCATTTCTTGGATGGGGAGGTTTTCAAATTTAATCACATCAAAGTAAACTTTCTCACTTGCTTTGGGTGGTTATGTCCATGTAATAGATATCTCATGTTGTGATTGGTCCAAGAAAGTGACTAGGTGACATGTAGGAAATATCACTATTAGTATATGGCATTGGCTTGCTCATTAAAGGATTATCTTGTGGTGGGCTTTAATTAGTTGGTATAATCTCTAGAATTCTAAGTTGCATTGAGTAGTTGTGAACTAGGGTTTAGGATTACCACATGCTACCTTAATTTTAGGGAAGGTTTTTGAAATAAAGAGAGGAGTAGTCCACCAAAATGAAATGGTGAGGAAAAGGGGGTGTCCTAGGTTCTTCATACAAATAACTTAGGAAAAAAAGGGTGTCCCCTCTTCTCAAATTTCATTAGGAAAGAGAAATCACTAGAGGTTAAGATTGGCTTTCAACCTTAAGGTGATTCAACCCTAAATTAGATTTCTCAGGTTTCCTTGAGCTAATAGATAGATTTAGAATTAATTGGAAATGATTTAATGAAACTAAATTAATGAAATGAGAATCAACCTAGATAATGAAATGCAATTTCTCAAAGTTACAATTTAAATGAAATCAAAAATTTGTAAGTAGATCTGAGAAGGGTCTGAACACATGTACCATGCATAAAATTTTGATTTTGAGCACCAAGTAGAAGGATAGGTTCACCCTAGGGCGAATGGATCCTAAACGTGGGCCCAAAATCTGTTTTGGTGTTTTGTATGGGTCCCACTGTCAGAAACCCAGAAATAAAATATTTAATTGAGTTTCTGTAACTTGACAACAATGGTGACAACTTTGACAACAATGCAAAATTTCTCCTTGAGATCTTTTTAGTCCTTTCACCTACAAATCTACACATATAAAGAGGAAAAATTGTTTGTTTTTTAATGGGAGTTTTCCTTAGTCAAACCCCATGTTTGGTAATTAAACCTTGATAGAAAGATAATGACAATTGATAAAAGGAATGAATGATGAATGAACACTTGCTTGCTACAACTCACCAAACTTTTAATGGCTTTCCTTAGAGGACTGGAAACAACATATCACTCCAAGGAAACCATATCTAGCTTTGCTTGATTGGACACTTCAAAATGCTTGGATGTGTTAGGATCAACAATGCATGTTAGCCTTCACAAGATGAAATGAACACACATAAGCTTGAACATGATGCTAGGACCTTGAATGCTGCAACAGAATGATGATAAATTTTCTCTTGAATGCTCTTGAAAATAATATTTTCTTTTGTAAACTCTTGATAGTGTGTCTTGCTAGATAGATCTCAAATATTAAAAAGACTACGTGTTTATAGGTGTTTATCTAATTTCTTGAAAGTTAGATTCTAAAAGTTGACATTTTTATATGAAATTTGAATCATTAAAATACCGCAAAAAACATATTAAAAATTGGGATTCGGGACTTAAGGAGGACCCACTTGCCCTTGGGTGAATGGGTCCTAGATCCTAGCCCATAAATCGAGGACACACATTCTCAAATGTAATTTAATCATTAATTGCATCAATTAAATATAGGATCCCCTTTCAAAAAATGAGAAAAATAATGCTTTGGAATGCATAATTTGACAAATTATAAGTTTAATTAAGTCCAATTAATTAAGGGACCCTAACATAGTGTGAAATTGTAAAGGTATACGATTTCCTACACTACAATTGTATAAATAATCTTAGGATTTTAAAAGGAAAAGATGTAAAGAGGGTGACTTGATCAAGGAAAGGGATACCTAATAGCGATGAAATAAGTTGTATTAGGGTGAGGGAAATTTTGATACCACTAAATAATATGAACAAAATTGTAAAGGAAAGGGATCAAAGATTATGGATAGAGAGTGCCAGATGCACTTTCTAGTAAAGGAAAATATAGAAGTCCAAAATTCTATGAATCGAGAGAAATGGGTTAGGGATCATTAATTTGGTGTGTGCCTACTGCTAGAAGAAAAAAGAGCAAAAGAAATGGATTGGAAGACTTTAACGGTTCAAAGATTCATTTTACTGCATATCTTATACCTTTTGGGTATGATGTTATGAGTAATCCTACAAGTATGGGTCCCATAAGGAGGAAGGGAGATGAGAAGTTAGATGAGGGAAATGAGTAAGAAAAATGCTAAAAGACATAGATTTTGAGACTTAAAGGAAAAGTGAATCCTCAAATTAGGAATTGGGGATGGTGGATATACTCAATGCCAAAGGAAGCATGGAAAAGAGTAAGAGGAGGAGGAGAATTGAGGTTGATGGATTAGTCCTGTAGCTTAAGAAGTATATGATTATATGAAGACCTAAAATCCTAGGCCAAAGGCAAAGACAAAGTAGGCAATGGAAGCATGGGGAAAACCATGATAATTTACCTAGGTAATGAGAAGTCTAAAAGACTAAAATAATCAAAAGTCTTGGAAACAAAAATGGAAATGTTGGGTTTCAAGGAATGGAGGGAAAGAATACCAGCAAGAGAAAATCTATAAATCCAAAAAAGGCTAGAAATAAACACAATCACACCTAACACTTAGAAACTTCTATAGTTTGAGATATTTAGGTATTGACACGTATAACAAAAAGGAAAAACACTACAACAAGAACATTTTAAAATAAGGGAGTCCATTGAAGGAATTCTTAGATTGTTTGAGATATTTAGGTACTGACAAGTATAACAAAAGGAAAAACGCTACAACAAGAACATTTTAAAATAAGGGAGACCATTGAAGGAATTCTTAGATTGGTTATAGATGGTGGATTCAACAAGTAGTAGATCATAAATGCGTTTACTTAAGTTAATGCAAAACACTACAACAAGAACATTTTAAAATAAGGGAGTCCATTGAAGGAATTCTTAGATTGGTTATAGATGGTGGATTCAACAAGTAGTATATCATAAATGGGTTTACTTAAGTTAATGTAAAACACTACAACAAGAACATTTTAAAATAAGGGAGTCCATTGAAGGAATTCTTAGATTGGTTATAGATGGTGGATTAAACAAGTAGTATATCATAAATGGGTTTACTTAAGTTAATGCAAACACAAACAAATTCTCTACCAATTAAATAACAAATTATTTTACATTCTAGTTAGATTGCTCAACATGTCTTGCTTAAAATAAATTCTTACTTTAAATGAGATTCAGTTGAGAAATGATAACAAAACAAGAAATCGATTGATTTACTAGAAATCAAATTTATGAATGACAATATTGTTTAAAGACATTTAAAAGGCAATAAGAATGAAAGATGCAAAGTAGATAAATTAGTTGATGAAAAATGATAGAAAGGTCTACTAAAAAAACTCAGGTAGTTAATAAGAGGAATAGAGTCCAATTTTATATAAGAATTTTGGCACACTTGTAGAGTGTAACCATGCCATTATTACATGCAACTTTTTAGAAAAAATTAAGGATAGATAACAAAAAAGAGTGCTAAAATTTTGGAAAAATGAAAAAAAAGGAATGTTGAATTCCTTGTAAATAAGGAAGGAATGCGGTTTCAAAACAATTCACGCACATTGTCTGCGCTTCCACATTTTGCATACATGTCCACCAGGGCAGTTCAACTACAACATCTCACAAAATTACTCTATCCTTTATGCTTTGATGGATGTCCATACCCTATTCCAAAGCTCCCATTTCGGCACAGGCTAGGATGCTGGAAAAGGTTGCAAAGTTTGTCTTTACATCTGCCAATTGCATTTGCTTGAAAGTTCCTAGAGCCTTTAAAAAAAAATCGACTTTGTGAACAATCTACAATCAGGGCATTCCATGGGAATGCGTTTATTCAAGGCATTATGTTAAAATTGTTTATGCATTCTTCCTACAATCATGGCAAACCATGAGACCACATTTCTTTAATGTATTCTGTCAAAATAGTTCACGCCCCTTGTCTATGATGTCTACCAGGTTAGTTGCAACTGCAACATCTGATGAAATTCCCGTATCATTTATCCTTGGACGGATTCGATACCCTTTTCCAAAGCTCCCATTTTCGCACAAGCAGGGAGGCTGTAGGCAAAGGTTACGAAGTCTGGCTTTGCACCGGCCAATTGCATTTTCTTGGAAGTTCCGGAAGCCTTTCAACAAATACATTTTTCGTATATCCTGCAACTATGGCATTCCATGAGACCACAGTTCTTTAACGCATTCGGACAAACAGTTCACGTGCATTGTCTATGCTTCCACATTTTGGATACATGTCTACCCGAGCATTTCCAACTACAGCATCTAACAAATTTCCAAAGCTCCCATTTCAGCACAGGCTGGAAGTACGCTGGAAAATGTAAGCTGATCCGGTTGGAAACCTGCTTGTTGTGTATGGTTCCACAGTTTGACTGCCTCCTGAAGATATCCATGTCTTTCATCCACTGCAATAATCACAGAGGCTCTCTTTCTATTAACCCATTCAAACTTCCCCAGCGCGGCAACAATGATTTGAATTTGGTTTGGTTGATGCAATGGTGATTTGACTGCTCCACTGTGACGGTTTATGGGGCAGTTTAGGGAACGGAAACAGGCAACGGATTGAATGGGCCCCACAAGATCCACCTAAGCAATCAAAGGCTTAGTGTGTGATCTTTAAGTCCAGCCGGTCGTATGACCGTATTTAGAGATTTTTACCGTAAAATACAATCAAAATATTAAGAAGATTGTATCAAATGAAAGGAGAGATTTTGGATAGACTGTCAAAATTTATATAGAATTATAATGATATATATATATATGATTTATATATAATTTTACTTACACTAAGGTATATCATAATGTTTTAAGGGCACCTTTGAATAGATAACCGTCATTAAAAAAATTGTTGACAGGCAAGGTCGACTATCAAATTTAATCCCTGCTTACAAGTTATAATAGTTGTATTTATTTATTTATTTATGAAATTTGACTAGCTTGAAAAGGACATTTTATTAGAGGGAATGTCAAGATTCCTTTTAAGTGGTATTTTTAATATTTCTCATTTATTATATAATATATTGTGTAAGAATATCTCTTATATGTAAGAGCATCTATGATGTATAAGATGTCGAAGATAATCTATGGCATATAAAAATATGTAAGAATATTGTAAGATTGGGTTACATAATAGACTTCTAACAGTATCTTTTGAGTTATTAATATTATGTATACCAATAATTATGTTGTATAAAATGTATAAAAAATATTTTTAACATTGTAATGTATAAGAGGAGTTACATTTTATTATTGGTGGCTACACACATGAGGAGTGTGTTGATGGTGTTTTTTGCATAGCAACAACTCAGACAAGATACAAGTATTTTATCTCTCTTCAAAAGGTAAATCTCTATCAGCAAGCCTCAAGAGATAACTCCAAGGTCTCTAATATCAGGTTTTGACAATGCAAAAACAACTCAATGATAAATGTGAAAATGTTGGTAATCACAAGGGGGCTTACAAATGAACAGTGTTGGAAGTATACTTTCATCAGATGAAACAATATGGTGATGTTTTCAATCCTAAAACTAACCCAGATTTCAAAGAAATAACAAAAAAAAGAAAGGGTTAAGAGAGAGATTTATATTTTAACTCCTAAGATCAATCACAATAATGATGAATGTTGCAAATGGATAGGTCTCCAATAAAACCAATTTCTACTTGATCAAGGAAAAACCCACAACTACACAGAAATGGTGCAATCTCCTAAGGAAATTAAAGATTTTCAGACTTTGAATAATCATTCACATATCCACTAACTGACGCAATGTAAACAAGCATCCACAGTTGAACTTAGCACAAAATAAGGTCCAAACTAACTTTACACAACAACTTACAATCAGCAAATTGCTAAAAGCATGGACCGGAGATCGATCAAACATTTCACATTTCACCATTATTGCAAAAGAATTGAAATCTGTCATCTAACATTTGAGAATCAAGAACAAGAAACGATAAACTGTTGAAGTTAAACACAAAGTTTGTCAAATCAACAATCCAATTGCATTAACTTCTCCAGCATTACATAACAATTTCTAGTCTTTCTCCTCTCCTACAACTACTATCTTGCAGAATTTAACTCTTAACTTAGCCAATTCCGGCTTTTACATCTTCTAAAATCTAACCCCTTACAAATAAGAAGGCACTGGTCTTTTATAGAAAATTACATTTTGAATCAAAGGCTAGGATTAAATCAATCCAATGGCTGCAATTGCACTTCTAGAAGCATCAAGCTGTTATATTTAATTTGGGAGCTCATGGTACATCATCATCCAATTGCATAAAAGTAGTTACATCATGAAACAATGAGAAAACAATATTATCCCAGCTTGTCATTAATGAAAATTTTGATTAGATGATGAAATCAGCTTCACATGTCTTCCAAAAATCCCTTCAGCTGTAGACAGTTTGGGCATAGATTCTTATGCAGGCCCCATTTTTAATATTTGAATTGAACTCTTCCAGATTTCCCTTTTGACATGAATCCATATGCAAATCCCCCTTTTTTCTTTATTTAATCCTGAAAAACAGATATCATCATTAGTAGCTCACATGTTAAAAATCCAATCCAAATTAAACTTAAATAAAAATTTGGCCCTTAAAAAAAAACTTACATATTTTTATGGAAACTTTCCATTTTCAGAAATTTTTCCATTTTGGAAATTTTCTATTTTTGGAAATTTTATTTTCGAATTTTTTTTTCATTTCAAGAATTCTTCATTCTTTTAGGAACATTTTAAAATTTCAAGAAAAATTCATTTTGAAAATTTTTTCATTTTGGGAAAAAATGCATTTTAGAAAAAAAAAAAATCATTTTTGGAAAAATTTGGGATTTTGAAGGGGGCTTGAAAATTTCCAAAAATGAAAATTTCGGGATTTTGACCCCTTCACGGAAATAACAAATTAGGGGATTTCCATCAGGGACGGAAATCCCCCATTTCTAGGCAGGGTCAAAATCCCCTAAACTCCATAACTTTTTTTCTAGAAGGAATTTTCAAAAACTTCAAAAAGCAACCTTGCCTAATTTTTTGTCCTCTATCCAAGGGTGCAAAAAATATTTACATATGATGCTGAAAATTCACTTCAAAATCCCCATTTTCAAACTCCAACACAGGTGAATTTCCCCAAAAGCCTCAAAATATTGTCTCCATCAAACCCAGTCTAGACTTAATCCCAAAATAACCTCCCAAGAAGAGCAAAACCAAAAATTTGACCAAGCCAAGATGCAGAGATGTAAAAGAAAAAAGAGGGTCCCCGCCTCTGGTGAGGCATGTGTGCGAAAATTGCACAATAGGATGTTGGAATTTTGATGAATATAGGCACTCATTTTGGGCTCATAATTTTGGCCCATGATTCAGTGAACTCTTGATAATTTTTTGGGCCTTCTTAACCTATATATTGAGGGCTTGGGATGAGACTTTTGTATTTAATGTTTGAGCCTATTTATGCTATTTAATTTCCTTAAGATGTAGAATGATGACCTCTAATGAAGCACTAAGACTTAAGCATTATATTTTTAACACTTGTTCAATAATACATTTGTTTTGATTGTAAGGGAAAAACAGGTTTTAAAGGGACCTGAAATCCTTCACAACAAAACAGACAAAATTTTTCTCATAGATAAAGACATTGAACCATTAACAACAGCCAACAACAAAACATCAGCCAAAAAATAGAGAACCAACAGCAAAAGACAGAAACAAAAAAAACACTGAAAGGGACACTATTTCATGTTCTTTAAGGTGTTAGCCACCTCAAGTTCCTAGTTACGATGCAGTTCGACCATGTCCATCAGTTCTTTCTTCTCCTCCTCAAAGGTTTTCCTCAAATTATCCTTGCCTCTTGTACAAGGGCCTTTTTCCTCTTCCTTTATGACCTTCTTCCCCTTCCCCTTTGAAGCTTGCTCCCTTTCCATCAACTCTGCAAAGTAAAGCTAGTCTGTCCTTAGTTCACTTATCTTGTGAAAAAGGACCTCTGGGGATTCAACATTGTTCTTGACCAAACTATGGCTAACTTACAAAAGCTTCTTGATGTCCACATTAGTATCATTAATCTTAGCCTCCATTTCAAAGAGGGGTTGCTCACACAGGGACTTGAAATCCATAAAGGAACACTCTAAGTCCACTAGTCTTTCAATCAAAATATCTGAGGAAGTACCCTTCGGCATATTTTGCATATTCTCTTCTAGACCCCTAATCTTGATATTCACCCTATTAAATTCCTGCAGTGTCCACTTGGCTAGTTTGAACGTGCCAATAGCCCCCGCACGAGCCATGTCTAGAAGTTCGAACATTGAAGTATTGTCCTCGTTTAGGTATGAGAAATCCTCAGAGAAAGGATTCACCTTTAGTGGCTCTGGCTTACCAGGACTCGGATTAACCCCCTCTTCCTCATGCATAGACTTCCCACCAGAAAGCTCCACACCGGGCATCTATCAAACAAGGGAGTCATTGATTTCAACAACAGTATCTACAACACCCTTCTCCTTAATCTGGTCCTTGGTACCCTTCAAATCATCATTCTCACCCTATTTTTTCATCTTAGCAATACGCTTGGAAGTTCTTC
>VDFB02379711.1:57249647-57302948 GCA_007258455.2 Sequoia sempervirens
CCTTCAAATGAACATGAAATGCATGGAAAAAGAGCATCTATCTCCCCTACAAAGAGTTCAAGTTAGATGGAGAATTTGGCACTTAGACCCTTCTAAGTCCAAGGAAGAATAGTCAGTTGCAAGAAGGTGTGGGTACTCCAGAGTTAAAGCACTAGTGAAGAACTCTTTGAGAAGAGTTGGAGCAGGACTAGGATAGTCTTTTAAGCTCAACAAGAACCCTTGGTAGCAGGTTCTAGGCAGGAGACAGTGGAAAGTATTCTACAAGATAGTGCAAGCAACCTTTGGAGTTTGCTTACATCATATTAGTATCAGAGCTTAGATTGATTCAAGGCTTGTGATTAATGTTTCGGCCCACTGAGTTAGTTGGAGAGAACACACCAGAGGAAGGAACCATGGTGACAAATGCAGAGCTAGCTAAAAAGGTAGAAGAGCAAGAGGAAAACAACCAGTTGCTCAGAGAAAGGATATCTTAGATGGAGAAACTCTTGGATGAAGTCCATGAGATAGCAGATAATGTGAAGGACAAGATAAAGAAGAAAGAAAAATAGGAAGCCAAGGAAAAAGAAGAGGATTTGGAGGAGGAAGCTCCAAAGCCTGACCCTGTTCTTGCTGAAGAACCATTCTTGAAGGCATTGCAGGCCTTTCATGGTAAAGCATTGGAGGGTGTGCCACTTTTTAGTGGACAAATGGACCCTGATTTAGTTGTAGACTGGATTGAGAGCATTGAGAATCACTTTGAGTGTGATGGCATAATAGAGGCCCAAAAGGTGAAGGTGGCCAAGTCAAGGTTGAGAGGAGCAGCTCTCACATGGTGGAAGTTTGTGCAATCTGAAAGAGAGAAAGAAGGCAAAGGTCCTATAGTTTCATGGAGAGGAATGGTGACTAAGATAAGGCAGACCTATCTCCCTGATGATTATGAAGTTCAGTTGCATAGGAGAAGACACAATTTGAGGCAAAAAGATATGGATGTCCAAACATATATAGAGGAGTTTCAGAAATTGTGCCTTAGATCAAAAGTGGTTGAAGATGAGAGTATCAAGTTAGCAAGGTACCTAAATGGACTCAAATGGTCTATTCAAGAAGACATGAGTTTGGTAAACTTCAAATCAGTCCGCCAATGCTATCAAATGGCTTTGAAAATAGAAGAGAAAGGCAAAAAGAAACAAGAAAAAAACCCCAAAGGTAGAGGTAAAGGGAAAGACAACAGAGGACAAAGAGGAAGTTATAGTGGAAGAAGCTCAGAATCAAGAGCCCAAGGAGAAGTCAGATTTGCTGAACAACAAGAAGGAAGTTCTAGTAGAGGTGGTAAAGGAAGAGGTTTCAGCTCCAGAGGAAGAAGTGGTGGACAAGGAAGAGGCAGTTACTTCACCAACATGAAATGTTATCATTGCAACCAATTGGGACACCCAGCCTATAGATGTCCTGAGAAAGGTAGCACTTCTCATGGAGGAGATAAGAGAACCAATATGATTCAAGATGAGACTACTGCAGCAAATAAAAAACCTGAGGTACCTTTGAACTCAAAGGAAGGTGAGAATCTCATGATGAGGAGTACTTTGATCAAAGAACCATTCAAAGAAGAGCCAAGCCAAAGAAGGTCCTTGTTTAGGATAAAATGCAAGATGATGGGGAAAGTATGTAAGGTCATTATAGACTTAGGTTCTACTGTCAATATTGTGTCAGAGGAGGTAGTTAGCAAACTGAAATTGACAAGGATACCTCACAATAATCCTTACAAGGTCACATGGCTCAATAAGGGTCAGCATGTCTTGGTGAATGAACAAGCATGGGTGGAGTTTTCAATTGGCAAGTACAAAGACAAAGTTTTGTGTGATGTGTTACCAATGGATGCATGCAACTTGCTCCTAGGTAGGCCTTGGCAATTTGACCATCAAGTTGTGCATGATGGAGCTAATAATTCATATACCTTCAAGAAGGACAATGTAACCTACAAGATTCAATCTTTGTTAGAAGATACAAAGGTGCAGACAACAGGTTCTAAGCTGCTTATAGCTGGTGAAAAAGAGTTCTTAAGAGCCTTGGAAGAAGGAGAAGGAGTTGGCTATGCAGTAATGATCAAGCCAAGAGAAGTAAGCAAAGAGAAGGCAGCTGAAAAGCAAGAGTTACCCAAGGAGATTCAAGACTTGTTGCAGACCTATGAAGGTATTGTAAGTAGTGGTCAACCAGCAACCTTACCTCCTAAAAGAGCCTTAAGTCATAGGATAGACTTGATACCAAGAGCTACCCTTCGAAACAAAGCAGCTTACAAGATGACCCCTCAACAAAATGAGGAAATAGCCAGACAGATTCAAGAACTTCTTGACCAAGGTCTCATTAGGAAAAGTATTAGTCCTTGTGTAGTTCCCATTGTCTTAGCACCTAAGAAAGGAGGAGAATGGAGGCTTTGTACTGATTCTAGGGCAATAAACAAGATAACCATTAGGTATAGGTTTCCTATCCCTAGGATTGAAGATCTCATGGATTGTTTAGGTGAAGCTAGGTACTATACTAAGATAGATTTAAAGAGTGGCTATCATCAAATTAGGATACATGAGGGTGATGAGTGGAAAATAGCCTTCAAAACCAATGAGGGTCTTTATGAGTGGCTAGTTATGCCATTTGGATTATCTAATGCCCCCTCCACATTCATGAGACTCATGAATGAAATTCTCCAGGACTACATTGGCAAGTTTGTAGTAGTGTATCTTGATGATATACTAATCTATAGCAGAACAAGAGAAGAGCACCTCCAACACATTGAGTTGATTTTCAAGAAGCTGTAGGAGGAGAAGCTGATGATCAATCTGGAAAAGTGTGAGTTCATCAAAACAGAGCTGGTGTACCTTGGATTTGTGCTATCACATGGCAACTTGAAGATGGACAGCGGCAAGGTAGATCCATTCTCAATTGGCCCCACTCAAAGACAACACTTGAGGAAGGTAGAAGCTTCCATGGTCTTGCTTTCCATTATGGGAAATTCATAGGCAGTTTAGTGCTATTTGTACTCCTATGTTGGATACTATTAAAGGAGAGAATGAAACCAAGTTTGTGTGGAATGAGCAAGCTAACAGAGTTTTGAGGTTGCTGGAAGGAAAGATAGCTACCCAACTTTGTTTTAGTGTTGCCAAGCTTTGAAGCTATTCACCATTGAATGTATTAAGCAATGTAGCTATTGGAGCTGTTCTCAGTCAAAGGCAGTGGTGGATTTTCATTCATAGAAGCTAAGTGAAGCCAAGAAGAGTACTCTTCTTACTTGACCTTGAGATATGCATTGGTCAAGCACTAAGGAAATGGAGGCACTACTTGCTTCCCAAGGAATTCGTGTGTACTCGGACAATCAAGCTCAGTTCACAATTCACAAGAGAAGTTGAGTCTGAGCACATGAAATTGGTGATGTTGCAAGCTTACACCTTCCAATATCCAAGCACAAGAAAGGAGCTCTCAACAAAGTGGCTAATGCATTGGCTTGAAGAGTCCCCTCACAATTCAAATTCAGTTGAAGAGCATGAGATAGATCACTTCAAAGATCTATGTCACGGATGATGAAGACTTTGCAGATATTTATAAGGTATGTCTTGAGTAAAAGAATCATTTCCATAGAAAATATGCTGAATATACCTTGCAAAGTGATCTTTTGTTTAAAGGAAATCAGCTTTGTGTTCCTAGAGGTTCTATTAGAGAAAACTTAATACAAGAGAAGCATAATGGTGCATTGAGTGGTCATTTTGGGATCACTAAAACTCAGGAACTGGTTCAAAGGTTTTATTTTTGGCCTAAGATGAACCTAGATGTCAAGAATTATGTAGAGAGTTGTGTGGTGTTTCAAAAGGCCAAGGGTACTTCTTCAAATGCAGGCCTATACCAACCACTGCCTATCCCTTCTAGGCCATGGGAATGCTTGAGCATGGACTTTGTAGTTGGTTTACCCAAGACAAAGCAAGGTATGGACAGTGTTTATGTTGTTGTAGACAGATTCAGCAAAATGGCTCACTTTGTACCCTACAAAACAACCAATGATGCTAGTCAAATAGCCTCTCTTTTCTTTAAGGAGATAGTCAGGATTCATGGCTTACCAATCAGCATTGTATTAGACAGGGATACTAAGTTTATGAGTCATTTTTGGAAGACTCTTTGGCAAAGAATGGGCACCAATTTGTCCTTTGGATCTGCATACCATCCCCAAACTGATGGTCAAACCGAAGTTGTGAATAGGACACTTGGAAACCTTCTAAGATGCTTGACCAAGGAGTATGGTCAACAATGGGATCAGATTATAGGGCAAGCTGAATATGCTTATAATGATACAGTAAATAGATCTACAGGGAAGAGTCCCTTTGAAATTGTCTATGGACTGCACCCTAGAGGTGTTTATGAGCTGAGAGAGTTGAAGGATGGGGTCAAGGGAAGCGGCTATGCAGATGACTTTGCTTGTGCAATGCAGGAAATTCATGAGACAATCAGAAAAACCTTGGCAAAGAATACCATGAAACATAAAACTAAGGTGGATGAGCATAGGAAAGAGGTTCAGTTTAATGTTGGTGACCTAGTGATGGTGCATTTGAACAAGGCTAGATTGCAGAAGGGAGTTCCTCACAAGCTGCAAATGAAGAGGATAGGTCCCTGTCCTATCTTGGAGAAGTATGGCAACAATGCTTTCAAAGTGCAATTGCCAGATGACAGTGGACTGTCCCCTATTTTCAATGTTGCAGACCTTGTACACTACAAAGGACCACCAATCAACATGGATCAGACCTTCCAGGAAGTCACCCAAGATGTTGAAGAACTCAAACTGCCCCCTGCTACAGTCAAACAAGCTGATCAAATCTTGGATACCAGGGTCTACAAGCAGACTAGGACCAAAGAGTATAAAGAACACCTGATCAAGAGGCATGGACAACCTGATTCAGATGCAGTATGGATCAAGGAGGCAGAGTTCAAGAAGTTGGGCATTGATCCTAACTTACTCAATCCAAGGATGGATTGAAGTTTTCTGTTTTGGGGAGGATGGTGCAGGAGCACCTAGGCTGACCTCCATTTTGGTTTGCACAATTTTGGCTTGTACTGACCTTAGCCAAGTCAGGATCTTAGTTGTTTGAATTGGACCTTAGAAGGTCTTGTTGGTGTGGATGAGTTAGTCATTAGGACTATACCATCTTAGTTAATCAAAATTGTTAAATTTTGCTTTGAATTAGCTTTGGACAGCTGATGTTAGTATGTAGGTGATAAATGTGTTCTAAACACATGATCATAGTTGAAAAGATGCCAAGAGGCAATTGAGGAAGTTGATGGTTCGAAACAAGGAGATTGAGGTCCTAAAAATTAGGATCATAACATAGAGATGAGTTGCAAAATGCTATTGTGGAAGATGCATAACCGCAGTTGTGGAGTTGTCCGCATCTTAGTGGGATTGGGAATCCCTTGAAATCAGGGTGAGAGCTCAATCAATTGCCTTTGAATGTGGAAAAGGCATCAAAATAGAGGTGGCTCGTAGTTAGCAGTTAGTTGTTGTTGTAATTAGTATCAAGTTTTGGCTGTTGAATAGAATAAAAGAAAAGAACTCTGTTATCTAAAAAATCCTGTGTGTTTTGCAAAGCAGAGTTAATATAAGCGTTGTGTATATTGAAACAACTTTGTATTCTTGTTCACAGAGTAGTTTAGGTATCTTTCTTTGTATAAGAATTTTTTTTTGAGTGGTGATAGTGTTTTGTATCCATAGAATAGGTTGTAAAGGGTTTTTATTCCTGTTTTTGCAGATTTCTGTGTTTTTTTTGTGTTACCCGTGAGTTCTTGGGAAACAGTGAATTAAAAAGGCATTGTAAATATTGTTTTGTCACTGTATTTAGATTTATAGAATAGTTTTGAATGTTTTCCACTTGGAAATCAGGTAGCTTAGGGTAGGGTTCTTGTTTCTAATTCATAGATCACAGTGTAGATTACTAGTTTCTTTTGTTTTGAACAGTCAAGCTTTTTCGTGGCTCCCCCATAAGAACTAATCATAGGATCTCCCTGCAATTAGTTTGAAATGACAGGGGAGCCAGTCCATTTTAAGAATGTAGGAGTAGGGATTCTAGAAATCCAAGCAAAGATTTTTAATTCCAAACCCTAGGCGAGTTGTGTTTGCCCAGTTAGAGGTTTGAGTGAGTATAGGCTAAGAACTTAGGCAGGGGAATAGTCCATTGTACAGAATTCGTATAGTTCCAGGTGGGGAAGATAGTATCTTCACAGTCCAAAAGGAATGAGGCTTCCATCAATCCATCATAGGCAGATTTGAAAGAGGAAACAGTGAAACCCTAGAAGATAGGGCAATTAGGCCTCCTCTCCAAGGTCATAGGAATCACTTGTATGGTACTGACAGTGACCTGAAAACTTTTGAAAGATTTAAGAGTCTGAAAAGGGTGTCAGGAAATGTGATTTTTTCACTAGGTTGTGTGTCAAGTTTGAAAGAAAAGGGCAGAAAAGGGACTGGTAAAGGCTAGTAGAAACTAGGCCTCTTCAAGCAAGATTTTGGAAATCGGGTGAAGTGAAGGATAGGGAATCTCCAAGTTGCCTTCAAATGAACATGAAATGCATGGAAACAAAGCATCTATCTCCCTTGCAAAGAGTTCAAGTCAGATGGAGAAGTTGGCACTTAGAACCTTCTAAGTCCAAGGAAGAATAGTCAGTTGCAAGAAGGTGTGGGTACTCCAGAGGTAAAGCACTAGTGAAGAACTCTTTGAGAAGAGTTGGAGCAGGACTAGGATAGTCTTTTAAGCTCAACAAGAACCCTTGGTAGCAGGTTCCAGGCAGGAGATAGTGGAAAGTATTCTACAAGATAGTGCAAAGCAACCTTTGGAGTTTGCCCACATCACACTCACGATAGTCTATGTCTTGTCGATCACTTCTGTCGGCAAGATAGATCCAATGTCACACCAATGACTTGTCTTGCCGATAGATTCCCTTCATTGATGAGACCATAAGCCAATCTCCCTGATATAATGTCTTCTTTAGTAATCCTAGCTTTGAACATGAGCATAGGTGATCTTCGAATTTACCCACTATCACATCAAATGTTCTATAGAAAAGACAATTCAAAATTTGGGCAATCATTTTATTTAGGCTTGACTAACGTTCATTAAACATTCTATTGGTCAGGGAGACATTATGCCGATATCACATAATCTATCCATCTGATTCATATAAATGTCACAAAGAGTCACCCTGACGACTATCTTGATTTTGTTTATGTCTTCATTGGCAAGAAATGGTGTATCACTAAGACATTTAGTAATTTACCTAATGTTATAAGTCTCCCTAATGATTATTCCTTCGATCTCATGTTGCCAAGACTCCTTCTGATACAACTCCTTGTGCTTTGATCGGTGAGACAAGAGAGGTTTCTTTCCAATGGAACTTCATTGGTGAGACCTATATGCTTGGTATGACCTTTTCATTTCACCCTGATGGAACTTGTCTTGCCGATGAAAATATTTATCGATGAGACCATGGATTGTGTCATCCCAATGTGTATCTTCTTATGTAATATGATCGGTGTGATATTTCTGTTCTTTCACCGATATGTTGAAAATGAGAATATAATGATTTATGAATCAGAGAGACCTACACAAATTCTTGTTGATATGGGTTATTTGAATACTAGATTTTGGAGGTTTTTGGGTATGTGCAGGATCATCATGGAAAAAATAGGCCCTTAAGTGGCAAAAAATTTAGAAAAATCAGAGTTAGGAAACTTGACATAAAAATTTGAATAAGTTATCTATATTATTACAAAATATGTTAGGAATAGAATTTGTAGCAAATTGAATGTAGTTTCTAAACTACTAGGTTTATTTTATAAAAATATATCTATTTGGTGAAAATTTGAAATTCGGTGTATTAATTACTTGAATTCGGAAAAAATAAAAGTAGTGTCTGTTTGACCACCTTAACCACAATAAAATGATAATATTTTTTTATAAGATTTTAGATATATGTAGAGGACTCATGTCTCGATGTGATGCATATTTTTTTGTAATTTTTCCAAGTAAATAATTAATTATAATTTTTTTATTGCAACTTTTAAAAAGTATAAAACTCATATAATAGGCCACCTTAACTTGGTAAAAAATTCATGAAATTCAATTTTTTTTTTTTAATCTTATAGTATGTGAAGCATAGAATGTGATGCATGTTTCAGATTCAAAATGTGATCTTGTTACAGAAAGCTATAGATGTTTTTCAATCAGCCTATCAATTAGGACTTTAGTCGTAATTCAAATAGAGAATGAATAATATTTATTTATTAAATTCAAAGTAAAACATAATTTATATTGGTGGAAAGCTAAGAATCTCCTTTAAAAACCCTTTTCGTTTCATCAATTTTGGGTAGAAAAAAATTCATCAGCGACATGGACCATCATATTAGCTACATATTGCCACTTTTTGGCCCATCATGATCCTAAACATACCCTTTTCATGATATCAAATGGTCAAGAATGATGTGATCATATGTGACTGATGGATTATAGTCAAGATAAGGTTTTCTTTAGGGAATCAATGAGTGCAAAATCACTGTAAAATTTGCAAAATCACTTGTACTTTCCCTTGAAGTATATTTAATAACTCCAAAATGGGTGTCTAAAACCATCAAGGTTTTCTCTAGTGTTTTGGGAAAGTTTTGAGTTATTGGACAAAAACTAGGTTTCGACTATTACGAGGATTCAAGGAGTCAAAGTGTGAAATATGACTTATGTTCTTTGTCAGGCTTTGAGAGTTGTTTGGGTTTTTTAAATTGGTAATTGTAAACTTGTTGGAAGCCTCTTAAAGGTAGGTTGATAGGTTGGTTGAATTGAACCTACTAGGTCTAAATTAGGTAGTTGTTATTGCTAAGGTGGATCACTCCTTTCTACGAAGGCCATGCACTTATGATTGGGTCAAGTGTTCTTTTCTTTAAAAAATTCCTATTGCCTTTTTGATAGGTTATGATTTGATTAGATGGGTTATGAAGCACTTATTTCAAACAAATATCTTTATGAAAGAAGTATATTGACATGAAATTAAATATGATTTGTATTCCAATGTAAAAACTACAAAGAATGGAAACAATTCTTTCAACACATAAACTATTATGTAGTAGTCAATTAAAATGAAAAAGCTTACTCTATATTAGTTAGGATACACAACTAAGAAAATGATCTAAAGTGACTTATTTATCCTAGAGGAACTAAGTATATAGTATGCAAAGAAAATCAACAAACCCACAACTACCCCTATTTTGAAGGAGTTTAGTTTTCTCCCCTTCCTGATCTCACTAATATTGTCTAATTATTTTAAAGAGATGAAGGGTCATAACACAACTTTATTCAACCCAGTAAATAGCTTGGTTAATGAAACTTGACAAAAGCAACAAAACAATTGCTACATTTGGCATTTCATGTTGAATGAAGAGTGGTGACAATAATCTACTTATAGTTTAATAAAACACTATTTTTATAAGAAGGCTTGACATTAGAAAGATGAGTGTTACTTATAGTTTAATAAAACACTATTATAGTTTTACCAACATATACTATTGTATGCTTGCATGGCTTCTTAGTTAATATATGGGGAGATAGAGATAGATGGGGAGAGAAAGAGAGAGAGATAGAGATATATGGGAAGAGAAAGAGAGATGGAGATATATAGGAAGAGAAAGGAAGAGAGATGGAGATAGAGAGTCGATGGATAGGGGGATAGGGAGGGAAAGATGGTGAGAGATAGGGAGGGGGAGGGAGAGAAATGGATATAGATAGGTAGAGGATGAGAGATAGAGAAGAGGGGGAGAGATGGAGAGATAGGTTGAAGAGGAAAAGAGAGAAGAGAGGAAGATAGATAGGTAGAAGAGGGACAGAAAGAAGAGGGGGAGAGGGAGAGCAATATGTAGAAAGGGAGAGAGAAGAAGATAGGGGAGAGAGGGAGAGATAGCTCAATTTATATAGAGGGAGAGGGAGAGACATAGAAAGGGGGTGATATATAGAGATAGAGGGTGGTGGTGAAAGAGATAGAGAGATTGTGATAGAGGTAGAGAAAGATATTGATAGAAAGAGATAGAGAGAGGAGTGAGAGGTAGATAAAAAGAGATATAGAGATAGAGATATAGAGTAGGAGAGATGGAGGGAGAGATGGAGTGAATGAGAGAGAAAGGGGGGAGAGGGAGAGATAGCTCAATAGATAGAGGGGGGAATAGGGAGTAACATAGATAGTGGGAGATATAGAGAGTGTCAGGGAGAGATATATCAATCACCCTCCCTATATCTCTATCTATTCATCCTTATCTCTTTATCTCGATACCTCTCTCTATCTCCTTGTCTCCATTTCTATTTGTATGTTTGTCATTATATCCCTCTCTCTCTATATTTTCTTCCCTATATTTATCTTTGTCTCCTTAAGTGTGCAATGGGTACATTGAAGAGGTCTTAAACGAGAATTATCATATCTTTAATCAAATGGTATGCTACCTTGAGCATAACTCCCCAAGGACACATGCCATCCTTGGATTGTTGACATGAAACAACCAATCAAAATTTAGTTTCTCTCCCTCATATTAATTTATTATATTAATATATATTACTATTATATTAAATATATATTATATTACTTATATTTTGTATTATATAAAAATATTTACTTATTATTAATTATTAATTATAATAATTTTACACGTATTTAATAATTTTGTTAAAGAATATAATATATAATTATAATAAGTTGAATAATTATATTATTTATTATGTAAAATATAGCTAATATATACTTAACTATATTGTAGAATATTAAAACCTAGCTAAATGGCGCCATAATTTTCAATTTAATTAACATGCTCTAAAACCTAACGAAACTATATAAGAGAAGACCACTGCTATGTGCAGATGGATACCATGGAGAAAGGCTCTTTGGGATCTTTCATCAATCAAGGTATTGTTAAATTTTAACGCCTAAAAGTGAGAATGAAGAATCTTTCCTATGATGGTGGCCATCCCATTATAGCTCTTAGAGTTGTTAGAGATAATTTTTTTTCGAAGTAGAGATATTTTAAGTTATCAAATCCTACCATCAAACATAATCAAAATGTTGTTGTTTCAAATGACTATGAGCACTAAGTTTCACTATTTGAAGATGTTGAAACCTTGTCGTAGAGAACTAGAACATTGATGCAACAACTCATCCTACCTTAAAACATACCAAAAGTCTCCTAGCAATTAGACATAGGAATATTTAAGATGACTTAAAAAAACCCTAAACTTATGATGACTTAACCAGGCATAGTACACACTCCCTCCCCATTAACCACTTAGACATATGAAAATTAAATGTAAATTTTCTGCTATTTTTAGTCATGTAGGTGTCCAATAAACCACTTGGTGATGTTTCCCTTCAAGTTTATTTACTTGAATGAAGAGCATAAGTCCTTTGATTACAATTAGAGAATAAATTTGAGGCCTTGGTTGTGTAACTAGTGGACCATAGTCACATTTAACACTTGTTACAAAGTTTGGGAGTTAAAACGTTAAGTAGATTTGATTTGTAATGGACACATTTGGATGGTAGTAACAATAACTTGCAATCTATCAAGACTTGATTACCTTATAACATGTGAAATTGTAGTGATGAAATGATAGATTAATCATAATGTCACCTTGGGATCACATCACCATGAAAGAACTTCATCCAACATCCTTATGAGTGCAGGTACCACCAAATAGGTATTTTTCATATCTTTCTTCCTCGAGTGAGGGAAATTTAGGAAGAGAAGAGGAAAGAGAGACATGCAGTAGGTCTAAAAAGGGAGATCAACTAGAGGCCAAAATATTAGAATAAAATTCTATAAACTCATGGAATTTTTTCTTGCTGAAGGGGGGTCATGTTCTTATGATGATGAGAGCATAGGAAATGTCGAGGTGCCCTTGAGGTACAAAAATCTATGAAAACAATGGGTACCCAAGGAAATTCCTCCAATAAACACTAATTTTTGTGTCAACAAGAGTATATATCACATAACACCATCATCATTACATGGTTTGGACCTATTTTGCATGGATGGCATAAAGTTTTGTTACGACCAAGTTACTAAATTGATGGAGTATGTCAGACCATGTTAAAATTACAAAGATTGGATGCAACTGGTTAGATATACATGAAGTATGCATAGGTATGCACTGTCAGCAAATTATATACAACTAAAAGATAAGGATCAAAACAAGGGAGTGGTTATGTACATTGATGGAAGGCCAAAAGTATCAGGAAATATTGTAGGGTTTATAAATAGTACACGACCTGGGTCAACAAATAAGCAACCCAATTGCATATTCGAGGAGTGCAGGGGAAGCCAGATGTATTTATGGTAATCCAATAACTATGGGGAAAAGGAGTTGCTAATGCGATTACAATTTAAAATGCAACTTAGTTACAAAATTGTTACTAAAGGGGTGGTATATATGTACCATTTTACCCAACCTCCAATTAATGACTCCAAAATACCATTTTATTCTTATGTTTTTTTCGTAAGTCTAATGGTTTCATTTCGGTAATGTTTTTTTATATTTAATTTTTGTCATAGCGGGACATTGATTGTACGGGGAAGTCTTCAACCCAGAGCATAGATCGTGATGCATCTTTAGGCGCTTCTCCCCGATAGGTTTACCTCATTGTAATTGTACAAATTAGACATGAGAAAAATGTTTTATTATTATGTTTTTTTCATAAGTTTATTGGGTTAATTTTGATAATGTTTTTAATATTCTTGTTGCAGTCAACTGATTGGGGAAAGGCACCAGCAGTAGACAAGAGCATCCATAGGGAGGTGTAGTCAATATTATGTGATGATGACATTGCTTATTCAAAAAACCCTCTTGATATGATAAGGAAGACCCACAAAAAATGCAATGAAGAAATCCTTAAGTTGTTATTCATAGTGCCTCAAATAGATGAGATAAGAGAGAGGGTTAAAATATTGACTAGGAGAGCACAAAACTTGCAAGTAAGCTATCATGAGGTCTTTAATTATAGCATAAGTTCATTCATGGTTTTATATTTTGTACTCTTTTATGTCATGAATTAAAATATGTGTTGTTTTTATAGGATTTTTTCTGTTCTCACGATGCTCCTAGCCATGACCAAGGTATTAGAAGTGTTTCTCGAGGAGTAGGGGTTAGTACAAGTGTCCATCCTGATCTTCCCACACATACATCACATCATTTTACATCATTCATTCCTATATTGTCATCTGAAATGTCGGCAACACATACCATGCATGCATCCATTACTGCACCCTCTAGTAGCGAACACATGCCAAAACATGTGTCAAGACATGTACCTAGGGATACAAAGGCCACTAGTAGTGGTGATATTTTAGTAGCATTTCTTGAATCTTCTCATATTACTAGTACGGGAAAAATTTTGATCACATTTATGGTGACTGAGGATTTTGTTCTCATAAAGATAGAGAAGGTCCCAGGTACTTTAAAATGTTTTAATTATTATTATATATAATCCAATTGAAATTTACTTATTGATCACTCTTTTTAGACTATTGATCACATGATCATTTTGTAGGAAATGATGTTTTTTATAAACATCTAAGTGATATTACATTAGAGCTCTTCGAGCCCACCATACGTACACAGTGGAATGCCCAAAATCAAGATTTAAAAGATGAGCTCATTAACCATTTAGTTGTGTTGTTCGGTGATAAAACATTCAACCGAACCAAGGTCCTTAAGAAATTTGGTACCTATCTAAAGCATGCGAGGGACCAATATAGGTCACATTTAGAAAAGAACAAAAAGTACGAGCGTCCCCCCATGATTCCGAAGAGGGAGTGGAAGGACCTAGTGTCGGATGGAAAGGAGAAGGTTGAAAAGAAAAAAGGAAAGACACCACCAGGCCAAGGAAGGTATGTGATACTATCAACAATGTAATTATATCTTTGATTGCTCTTTATTTTTACATAATCTAACATATTTCAAACTTTCTGGAAGCTTCCCAGGCACGCCGAGGGCAACAAATGCAAGACTAAACATGGAAATTACAAACAGAAATACGGTCATTATATGATGTACAAATTGTAAGTATTAGTAAATGAAATATTGCGTGAAATAATAAGTAGTGAGCAATTTTGGTTTATCACACCACATAGAAAGAAAAATTCATGATCTTATGCAAAATGCAGGCTTGAATTTAAACGAGTTCCTGAGAAGAGGACTTGAACATTTCCTTCCAGTAGGCTATGGAGTGCATTGATTGAATGCTAAAGGAATACATTTGGGCAAATAGAATCTTCCACTACATCGACCGCGTAGCTAAATAAACTCAATAAAGTTTATTTAAAATTGAATACTTGTACAATCTATTCAATATTAATTTCCACCATAAAGTAATTACATGCCTATTTTTTTAAAACATACAAGCAATGATAATACTGCACATGACATTGGAATGCAGCCTGGTGAGGGTGGAGCACAACCTGCAGATGAAGGTCATGGTGTGCATCCCAGTACTAGATGTATTCATGTGCTATACAAAACACAATATGGATTAATACAATTAAACATCTTTAATTACAACTGGTGTATTAATTAATGTAACCTTTCATGTTTCAACTTTAGATCATGTAGAGGGGATGATTAGGATGAAGAGACCGGGGAACATGATGTAGCCCCATTAGTGCAGGACTACTCTAATGTTCTTTTTAAACATCTTTAATTACAATTGGTGTATTAATTATGTAACCTTTCATGTTTCAACTTTAGAGCATGTAGAGCATGATCAACATGTTGAGCATGATCAGGCTAGAGAAGATAAAGAACATGATGTAGCCCCATCAAGTAAAGAGGACCACTCTAATGTTCTTTTAAACATATTTAAAATTTCAATTAGTGTGATGATGTGTAACCTTTCATGTGTGTCAGCTTCTGGTCCCGAGATTTAGGGTGTTCAGCATGTTGAGCATGAGTCTATAAGAGAAGTTCAGGAACATGATGTGGACCCATCAGGTAAAGAGAACCACTCTAATGTTCTTTTAATTAATGAAATACTTGTAACAATAATAATAAAACATATCAGTTTAACATTTCTTTGTTATTGCAGCAAACCCCCCTTGCAGCGGCGTCCACGTTGTGAGTAGATGACTAGACGTACATTAAGATCATAAGCAAAGGGAAAAACAACTAAAGGGGGATAGATGATTTAGAAAATGATACTCCACTTCATATTTTTTTAGCTTTAAAAAAGAAACAAAAAAAAAAGTGATTGTAATCATATCATGACAACCATATTTTTGATAATATGTTAAAACTGAAAGAATGAATATTATATGTTAATGAATGAATGTTATATGTTATGAATAAGATTTTATGTATTTAATGAAGAGGAATGTTATATGTCGATAATGGATGAATGAATGATTAATGTTATATAAATCAAGTATGGGGAATTAGAGTGATGTGAGGACGATGAGCTTCCACCATCACGTGGTTGGCCCTATTAAGTAGAGACTATTAAACTATTCTCAAAACAAAGAGAAGCTCAATAAGGTAATGCACTTTTCAATATAAGAAATGTATCATTTGAAGCATCAAACCAATATGCAAAGATGAAAGAAAGTGCTAACTTCACTATGGTGGCAGAAAAATTATTCTTTATACCCTGAATACATGCTCTACATCATAATTTGAAGTTGTTTCAAATCCAATGTTCTGAGTTTAGTTTGTTTGTATGGCTTTGTATGAATACCACATTGTGTTGTGTGTGGATTTGGTTTCAAAGCTCTATTTCTTCTGTTTTTAGTAGTGACATAACTCTAAAATTTGACTTTTGTGCATAACATGTTAGTGGAAAAATTGACAGCTCTGAAGGGTTTAGAGGCTTGATTGAGATAGATACACAGATATTTGGATCTTGTTGTTGATGGGAGGCTTCCACTTAGCTATGAAATTTTTTGCCATCTACAAGTATGCAAAAATTTCTCTACTTACATTCATTCTTGATCATAAATGTTCTAAATGATATTAATGCTTCAAACTTAAGATTCATTTCATTGTTATAATGATCAAAATGTTATACTTGGCTATACATTCAAGCATTCTCTTTCCCCCTACCCTTTGCTCTCTCCCCCCTCCTTTTAAGAATTTTCTTTGTCATAAAAGATTCACATTTCTATCTCATTTACAAAATCTATCTGAAGCTCTAGGAGTGAATAAAGATATGTAAAAGATGATGGATTATGTCTAAAAAACTTTCCATCTTATAGCTAATTAAATCCTTAATATTTGAATAGTTTAGAGCTCAAATAATGCTTGTATATGCATGTGTAGCAATAAGGGAGCATTGATATTTTTCGGCATTGCATTGAGGAAATTGTTTTCTCTTATACCTACCCTCGGCTATACATGGAGGTATATAATATTGGTTTCTGGCTTTTTTCTGTAAGTAGTTAATTTCATAGAGGAAGACTAAAATCTTCTTAATGTCCTGTCAAGTGTGAAAGCATATGAATCACTTGCTAAAGGCACCATTTTGTATTCATCCAAAAATTGGTTTGTTCTTTTTTTTTATGTTTCTTGCATGTGTTTTTTTTAGGCTCTAGAGATGTAGCTCAACTCTTTCCTTTGCACTTTTCATCTATTTTGATGATTACAGTAGATTGTCCTCATAATTTTTTATGTAGATCTATTTGTAACCTTATTTTCTACCAATCAATTTACCAAAACCGGTCATATTAAGGACCATTTCACTAACTTGTAGTCATCCATTACTTCATATGTTGCAGGTTGTGTCTGTGTGCCAATAAATCCTGATGATTGCGAGAACTTTAATCCTACAAGTGTACCCACTCTTTCTCAAGTAAAAGTATTACCTTATTTTATAGTACTTTAAATGGTTAATTGTAGGTGCTTCTTTAGATCTGAGATAGTTGAACCCTGGATTAAAATATGGTATTAGATGGGAAGTATAATGATAAAACTGAGGTCCATTGAACACAAGCTCTATTCTCTTGACACTGCTCAACATTTTCCCTACACATTTTCTCTTCAATCCAGACATTTCTTAACTCCTTCCCTTGTTAGCCCTTGGTTTTTCTCAAGTGTAATACTTTTTCTATGCATCTTGCAGTTTGTATGTATGACCGGTCATCTGTTATGAAGCATGGATAACATTTCATGGAATTGTTGTTGTGATTAGGCAATTACCATTGTAAGAATAATCATTTAATTTGTATGGAAGTAAGTCTTTTTCATATCATTTGACTTGGTATTGTAAACTTTTCTTTGTAGGATTCTCTAGGGGGGAACAACAGAATTGTGATCATAGGTAGAGTTTTACAACACCATAGATCATTTGGCATTATCAATATATTTCTTAAAGAATACTCTATGCAAGTAAAATGGAATGTGCAATGACAATTGGTCTCAAATTCAAATTTGAATATAAGTACATTACATAAGAAGATGGTATCTATTATATGATTTAAAGAACCCCAAAATAATAAAATTAATAGGTTCCATCTGTTTACTTGCTCTTAGACACTTGTTTAATCAACGAGACCCTCAGAATGTCTTACTGATAACCAGTAGTGTTCAAAACTCTTGAAGAGGTTAGATCGGTGTGACATTGGATATGTCTCACCAATAAAAGTCATCTGCAAGACATGGACTATTGGAGTGAGTTTTCTATCCTATGTCAATGATTGATCTCTCGCCGATGGGTTGGCTACAGTGGTCATCGCCAAGAGTCTCCACGATGACATGGTGTGGGTCTATTTAAAACTCTTGAAGATGTCAGATCAGTGTGACATTGGATCTGTCTTGCTGATGGAAGTCATCGGCAAGACATGGACTATCAGAGTGAGTTTTCTATCCTATTCCAATGATCAGTCTCTCATCGATGGGTTGGCTTCGGTGGTCATCGCTATGAGTCTCCATGATGACATGGTGTAGGTTTATTTAAAACTCCTGCAGAGGTCAGATCAATGTGACATTGGATTTGTCTTGCCGACAGAAGTCATCAGAAAGACATGGACTATCAGAGTGAGTTTTCTATCCTGTGCCAATGATTGATCTCTCACTGATGGGTTGGCTATGGTGGTCATCGCCAAGAGTCTCTGTGATGACATGGTGTAGGTCTATTTAAAACTCCTGAAGAGGTTAGATTAGTGTGACATTGGATCTGTCTTGCCAATGAAATCCATCAGCAAGACATGGACTATCAGAGTGAGTTTTCTATCCTGTTCTAATGATTGATCTCTCACCGATGGGTTGGCTTCAGTGGTCATCACCAAGAGTCTCCATAATGACATGGTGTAGGTCTATTTAAAACTCCTACAGAGGTCAGATCAGTGTGACATTGGATCTGTCTTGCCGATGGAAGTCATCGGAAAGACATGGACTACCAAAGTGAGTTTTCTATCTTGTGTCGATGATTGATTTCTCACCAATGGGTTGGCTATGTTGGTCATCACCAAGAGTCTCTGCAATGACAAGGTGTAGGTCTATTTAAAACTCCTGAAGAGGTCGGATCGGTGTGACATTGAATCTATCTTTCTAATGGAAGTCCTCGACAAGACATGGACTATCAGAGTGAGTTTTCTATCCTATTCTAATGATTGATCTTTCACTGATGGGTTGGCTTCGGTGGTCATTGCCAAGAGTCTCTGTGATGACATGGTGTAGGTCTATTTAAAAATCCTTCAGAGGTCAGATCGGTGTGACATTGGATCTATCTTCTTGATGGAAGTCATCAGCAAGACATGGACCATCAAAGTGAGTTTTCTATCCTATGTCGATGATTGATCTCTCATTGATGGGTTGGCTTTGGTGGTCATTTCGAAGAGTCTCTGTGATGGTACATTTTCACAAATATTTTTTTTAAAAAAATTACATTGTTTCATCACAATTTCGACAAAGGAAACCGACAAATCACCAAAATGGTCCGACGAAGTTGTTATAGCTACGACGAATGCTTCATCGTAACTACTTTCCCATTTCATCGAAATGGTGAAAAACTTCTGGTGTTGTTTCGACAGTTTGGAAGAGTCATTCCAATTATGTTTTGGTTATAATGCGTTGGTGGATACACAAAGTTGTTGTCGATATTCTGACAAACAATAGAACCATTTTGTGATGTCGATGACCGACAAATCTGGGCCACTATTTCGATGTTTAATTCTTCATCCGAATTTCAAAGAAAAAGTGGCGACGAAAATTATTTCATTATTTCATTAGTTTCCTGACAAAGGTTTGTCGCAAGACCAACGAATGTTTGTAAAAAATGGAGTCAAATTTAGTAGTGAGTATAAATACAAGGTTATTTCACTCATTTTCCACCTTACAAGAATTCAAGTGACCTAAGCCTTTCATGAGAGCATTCCTTATAGAAAATTAAGTTCACAAGAGAATACAAGTAATTACAAGAGCATTCAAGAGTTGATTATCAAGCATTTTGGAGCATTATTCAAGTATCAAGTGTCATATCAAAGTCACTATGCATCATGGAAAAAAGAGGCCCTTAAGTGGAAAAAAATTAAGTTCACAAGAGAATACATCCATTAGAGTGATTTAATACATGTTTGCAATGGGTATGTATAGGATCATCATGGAAAAAAGAGGCCCTTAAGTGGCAAAAAATTTAGAAAAATTAGTATTAGGCAACTTGACATAAAATTTGAATAATTATCTATATTATTTCAAAATATGTAAGGAATAGAATGCAGCAGAAAATTGAATGTAGTTTCTAGGCTACTAGGTTTTGTTAAAAATAAATTAAATCTATTTGGTGTTGAAAATTTGAAATTTCAATGCGGTAGTACTTAAATTTGGGGCAAAAATAAGTAGGTGTTTATTCATTACACCCTAACCATGTCAAAATGATAGTATTTTTTTTTTATAATATTTTATATATAGAGTAGAGGACTCGTAATGCAGATGTGATGCATATTTTTGTAATTTTTTTTTTCCAGAGTGAATAATTAATTATGAATTGTTTATTACAACTTTTAAAAATATAAAAACTTCATTATGTCTGACCAGCTTAACTTGGTCAAAACTTCATGAAATTTATTTTTTCTTTTTTTAATCCTATAGTATGTGAATCATAGAATGTGGCACATGTTTCAGATTCAAAAAATGTGATGCTATTTGAAAGTTATAGATGTTTCTCAATCAACCTATCGATCAAGACTTTAGTCGTAATTCTAATAGAAAATGAATAATAATTATTTATTAAATTAAAATTGAAGCATAATTTATATTGGTGGAAAGCTGAGAATCTCCTCAAAAAACCCTTTTCGTTTCATCAATTTTGGGTAAAAAAAAGTCGTCAGCCACATACCCTACAAATACCCGTAATATTGCCACTTTTTTGCCTATCATGATCCTGCACATACCCCAATAGTTTATTCTTACGATTTGGTGAGTTGCAACATATCATTTTGTTAATTCATCATTCCTCCTTTTCATTTCATTTCATTTTAAGGTTTGATTACCAAAAGGAGGTTTGACCAAGGAAAACACCTTTTGACTAACAAATCAACATTTTTCCCTCTTTAGTGTGTGATTTGTAGTTCTAGATTGAAGAGAAAAATTGAGAAAAGTTGTCAAGGTTGCAAAGTTTTCCAAGTTGTCACCTTGTTTACAAGATCACTAAAAGGCATCTATAGAAAAAAAAAAAATCAACATTTCAGATCTAGAACTAGGTTGAGAAGACAAAGCAGAGATTGAAGAGAAGATTTAGATCTTGATCGTCTAAAAAATCCAAGCAGGACTAATATTCCACTTCTGGTGTATGATTTCTAGTACAACCAAATTTCAGGATTTCAAGAGTTTCAAACCTATCACTATCAAATTTTTGTTCCTACCCAAAACCCTTATTTAGGACTAAATCTCCTAGCCTAGCGTATGAGTCCCAATGTGCATTAAATATAGTATTTTCAACATTTCAGCTCTTCATTCAAGCTACTATAGGTTTCTAGGTGCACCTCTATACTTTTCCAATTTTCTATTCTATTTTGCATTCATTTCTAGATCATCTATTCAAGTCTTTACATACCATTAGGTTTGATTATTAGGTGTTGCATGTTACTAGTCTTTCTAAGCCCTAGCTTGGTGGTGAATCCTCTCTTAGTCCTTAATCACACCCTAGGATACCTTATTGCAAGATCTCTTTTCCCATTGCTACCTTCGAATTGAGATATCTAAGGATTCCTTGAATCGAACAAGTGTGATATAGGAACCCTATCTCCTTGTGCTCCATCTCCTAAAAGGTGGTGAACCCTATTTCCATTGTTACATTTTGGTGAACCCTTGATGTGAACACCTCTTTTTTGATTTGGAGTGCATCATATTCCTAAATAATAGCTTGCATTAACTTTGCATCAGGGTTTTGCATTAGTTGATTTGCATCTAGCATTTCTAAATCTTGCGTGAGTGAAAGTGCATATAGGTTGTCTTTTTTTTGCATCTTACATCATTGAATTTCATATGAAATCTACATTTACACTTATCCTAGACATCATCCAAACCAAAAAGCATAACTTTCACTCAGACTTTTCTAAAATTTATGCAAAAACCCTAATCTGGGACTCATACGCCCCTTTGGGCACTTTAGTCCCAGTACATGTGGTTTTGAATAACTCTTGGGTATTTCGTGGTGACTATTATTTAGCATTTAAACCCCTAAAAAACCCCTGATTTGGACTCATATGCCCCTCTAGGCGATTTAGTGCCATTTCAAATTTTAAACTACATTTTCCAACATTAAAAACTATGTTTCTCTGCTTTTGTTTGCTATTGCTAGCTTCTTATTCTAGTTTACATAGTCTCTATTTCATTCAATTCATTGCATCTAGCTTCATTTCGTTAATTTTTTGTATTGC
The DNA here is from genome assembly GCA_007258455.2 of Sequoia sempervirens. Taxonomy (NCBI): domain Eukaryota; kingdom Viridiplantae; phylum Streptophyta; class Pinopsida; order Cupressales; family Cupressaceae; genus Sequoia; species Sequoia sempervirens. The sequence goes on from VDFB02379711.1 coordinate 57,271,528, forward strand.
CTTATTTCAAACTTGCACCTACACATTTTATTCTAGGTTACTGTATTACATTTCATAATGGACATGTGCTTTTGTAATCTTTGGATTTCCTTGAAATCATTAGTGGATGTATCAAACCATGCTTTTGGAAATGACCCTAATGAAATTGAACTTACACATGCTCACTCAACTCCTAATGCATGTCTTCCTCATGATGTTTATATCATTAGATAAGATGATGACAGAATGAACAACTTCATAAATGATTTCCTTAACAACCTTAAGAACAATGCATCCTTTTATTCTTCTATGAAATAGCCAACAACCCCTACCATCCCATCACTTGAGATGTTTGGCATTTTACATCTTGAAATTGAAACACAAGCTGAACCTAAGCTCCCTACAATAGGTGAACTTAGTTCCTCTAACCAAGCAAACATTCAACCATTCTATGTTAATAAGGTAACAATCACTCCCATCAACTTGGAAGAGACATATGGAAAATGATTCACAATATTGAGCAAACAAGGATGTGATACAAGTGAACATGAAATTCATCAACTCTTAGAGAAAAATCTTGCTGAAGATACTAAAAGGATAGGATATCAAGATCCTCCTGCTGACATAAGTGTTCTTCCTAAAGAGCAATTAATACCTCAAAATGATGATAAAGATTACAAGGAAATTTTAGGTCCCCCTACCCTAATCTCACCTAGAGAAATTGGTGAATCTAGCAAGCAATGAAGGCCTTAAAAACTAAAGAAACTATAATTCCCTTGTTCGCCATCTACAACTGAAAGAACTTTATACATACTTCTAAGTCAAGGACTTAGTACATTACCACCCATGGCAGAAATTCAATTTCCAAATCCTAAAAACAAAAAACACGTCTCATTGTAGAATCATATAATCTTCAAGCATAGTATTGATGAGTGTTGTGCTTTGAAACAAATATTTAAAAAGTTTGATATCATAGAAATAGTCCCTTAAAGTGGGACCCCATTCACTCCTTTCCATGTAATGGTTGTAAGATCATAACATTAGCACTATTACATACCTCACATTCATTGTAAATCATTTCAAAATGCAAGGAGCTCTCCCTCATCACCTACCTCAGCTCATTCTTGTCTTGCACTCAGTGGGGGAAAGAATTAGGTAGCCTTTTCCTAGTAATGCATTTTTTGTTGTCCCTTTGGCTAGTTGTTTTCCTTTCATATACGACATGACCAAGATTGGGATGTGGATGACTTGCTAATAGGTTGATTCGTATGTGCCTTACTAGTCTTTGCTTTGATTTCTTTTTCATGTTATGTGTGTGATTGCATGTGTGTAATGTAACCCCCACAATGTTTTGTTTGATGTCTCCTCTCTTTGTGGCATTCCTCTATTTGTACCTACATTCTTCCCCATGTCGTAAATCTTTTACCTTTTCATTTTTCTTGTGTTTTCCTTTTGAGGATGACACAAGGCGCCAAGGTATTCAGGTCTCTTCCATGTTGATTCGAAAGGATTTTTCTTTGTTTTCACTAGCTCTTTGTGTCATTCTTCATGTTCCATGAGTATTTGGAAAATTATGATAGTTTCAAGCTCTATAAATATATTGTAGCAAAGACATATTATAGACATGAAAAATGTACCAATTGATCTTATACACCTGATCCTGATTTTACTAACACAACTTCATCTTGAATCATCTCCTTTGCTAACTATTTAATGAAATAATTTGTATTTGATTAAATTCATCACATTGCACCTCTTAATTAAATAAATCAATTTTCTCTGATTGTCATTATTTTCTTCTCTCTAATTAAATAAATCAATTTTCTTTAATTAGCTTCTAAAGTCCCTCTTTTGATTAATAATCCATTTTATTTAATCAGGTTCTAAGGTCATTCTTTTAAATTAAATAAATTAATATTTATTTGATTTAATCTAACAGAATCCTCTTTAAATAAATAAATGAAATCTTTATTTAATTAAATCTAAAATCATTTTCCTCTCATTTTGATTTAAATTAACCCAAATGTCTAATTCAAAATTGCCAAATCAACTAAACTCCCTCTTAATTAATCAAATCTTGATTAATGCTAATCTTAATCCATCAAATCCTCTAGCTTTTGCAACTTGCTCATGAAAATCATTTTAATTGATTTATTAAATCTCTATTTACTTTCAAAAAGGCATCAAAAAGGGAATATTCTCCAAATTTGAAAAATCCCTCCAAAAGGGTTTGTACGTCCAACAAGGGATTTAAGTTTCTTACATGTCATTTTCCTTGAGCCAAGTGGCATTAACTTAATTTTCTTCTCCCTCCAACTTGTCACTTTTCCAAATTTGAAATTCTACCTAATAGTATTTATGTACACTTTCATCAAAATGTGCTCAACCTTTGTTCATTAGCATGTTGACAAGTGGCATTGTGTTATTGGTTGGTCTTTTATCGTACATTCATCCATTTGGCCTCATCCTCCATATTTCTCATCTATAAATTAGAGGCTCTCATTTGGATTTTGGATCCACAACTTATGCAAAGTCATTATCTTGAGATTTTGAATTTTACCATCCATTGTTCATCCATTTGCTTAGTTTTCATCAAGTTTCATAGCTAAATTATGCAGGAATTTCACCAAGGAGCATCAAATCTTCATCAATCATCATCAAGCTTGCAAGGGATTGGGAAAGGGCCATTTTCCACATCAAAATGGCACCAATTCCCCCATGCGATTGAGAATAAACTTGATCATTTAAATAGGATTTAATAGCTTTTTTATTGTGTTCTTCATATTATTTCTTGTTTTTATGTTTCAAATGAATTTCATGGGGAATGATGTTTCTAACTTGCATATTGGACTAATTGTGTATTTGTGTAGGTCTAGGATCACCATTCACATTTGGTGCTAGAAGGAGGATGCATCTTAAGAATCTAATAAGCTTTTTTGAAAAATTTCATTATTTTTTGAATTTTTTGTGTCTATAATAAAACAATGTTGCTGACAGAGAAACTATGCCACTAGCAATCCAACAATTCCATATAGCGACACTATCAAACTCCAAACCACGACGTTGGTTTCTTCCTGCCCAAAAATTTGAATTTCAAATAGCGATGCTTGATTCATGCTACTATTGACTAGCCATCCAAACTCTAAACTCCACCACTGGTCAAAATAGCACCGCAATTGCATTCACTTATTTTTCTACAGTACATTGCTATCAGTCCCAATGATGCTATACAGTGTCGTTGACTCCTTCAAACTGCGCCGCTGGATTTGGGTAAAAGGAAAATTTCAAATTCATTTCAACATGTGCTTTTTTATTTTGGTTGCTTTTGACTACTAACTAGTTTTTGTCTTTTGTTTTTGTAGTTTTAACCAGTTTTGTAGGTTTTCTTGATAAAAAAGTGAAGGGAGGAAATGAAAAAGAAGGCTTCTCTATAACATCATCATTTCATTGTATTAAGTGTTTTTAAACACTTTGGGGAGAAATTATAATCCTTTTTCTAAGGACTTTTTCATCTTCATGCTTTTGAGGAATCACTAATTTTTGTTTGGGCTCTAAAAAGAACAAAATAAAGGGGTTAAAAAAAAACCTTAGGCAACTTACTAGATTTTGTTTTGGACTTAACAATTGAACAAGAAAATCTCATGTTTCCTTTTGGTGCTTAAAAAAATCCAATTCTTGCTTTGAAGAATTAAAATGAACATGTTCCTTTATATTTTTTAATCCCTTATCCAAAGTAATATCATCTAAAAGACGTATGCGCTTCTCTCGTGCCTCACAACGATCTTGAGAATCAAAAGGATTTTTGTGATATTAAGTTGTATAAGTGATTACCTCCACACTTCAATTTGGATTCTTAAAATTGAACAAAATCTTGCTAATGTGAGTGGATTATATCACATGTGTTATCTCTTTGTTTCTCAACAAGGATCGATCACACTATGGATGTGCTTGCTCACCTTTGTTTATCCTTAGAGGGCCTACCTGGTGGGAAAAGTAATCACCCCAAGGAATGACCCAACCAGGAACACATTAAATCCATGCAACTTCCAACCGGTATATAAGTGTGGGTACTTGAGGAAAGTTCAAGTATCACAATGATTGTTCTAACAAGAAGGGCAACAATGGTCTCTTGCCATATGGATGATCCCCCACGAACCGAATACCTATACTAGAACCTTTTGTTTAGAAGGTCAAATCCTTATCTATTTGTTGGTGCAAGAATGGTCATTCTGAAGTTCTCCCACATTTTTATGGCTCTTAGTAGAGATGAGAAGTATGCCATGGGAGTTTCATGGGTATTGATGTTTGGCTGACCTGAGAAGTGTGTGTCGTGGAGGGGAGCCAGTGTGGTCAAGCATCTAATCATCCACTAAGAGTAGGCGTAGTTGGATTTATCCAAGTGGGAACTCAACAAATATTGTCTCATTTTATCCTAGGGTTGCACATCATTTTGGAATCAAAACTCTTTGCTTGGATCTAAAACATTGGAAAACAAACATTCAACATGAACATCAAAATCCAAACCTTTTAGTAGGAGCAAATACCTTTGCCAAAATTTAAGTGCTATTGCTTTCCTTAGGGATTCTATCCTTAGAGGCTTCTAAGCATTTGAATTTACATCACAATTTTCTCTCACTAAAGTCAACAATAGGAAATTTTTTCCTTAATTTCCTTGATTTCCACATAATGGACTTTGTGGGATGAAAATAAGTTAGGACATTAGACATCTAGTTTGAAAATCTAATGAAGAGAGTGTTTGTGGTAAAACGAATTCATTAAGAAAAGCTAAGAAACAATTAAACCCTACACATTATGATTTCCCAAAAAATCAAAATCTGAAAGCCAAAATCCAAAGGTCTTAGTCAAAAATCTTGCAAGAAACATTTTTCTATGCTTTATGAATTTAGAGAAAGATTGACATTCAACTTTTACAAACGTGCATCAAAGAACAATCCAAATTTGTATTCATTTTACTATTTTAAAAATTCAAGTCTCTTTCAAAGGTTTGAATATCTCACATAGGAAGTATTGCATGTTCCTCAACACCGAGGTATTGTAAACAAGAGTCCTTTTAGGTTCATCATAGGATCAAAACCAATAACTTTCATCCATTCCTCAAACATCAAATCCAAAAATCACCTCACCAACAACTCTTGGAAATCTTGAAAACATCATTCATGCTAGGCTTTTTAAAAATCCTCTAGATTAAATCCAAATCATCTTGTTTGATTAGATGTGTAGAGATGCATCCTTCTCCACATATTTAGTCAAATTATCAAATCCTGGTGAACAAGTCTATCCCTTGATAACATCCAACATCTTGGGGTCTATGATTTCGTCATCCAAAATCCAAAATCATCTTGTTTGGCTAGGTGTGTGTAGATGAAACCTTCTTTACACACTTAGTCAAATTATCATCTTGTATACAAATTTACTCTAGGACAACATCCAACCTCTTAGAGTTTATGATTTCACTATCCAAACCAAATCAAATCCAAGGTAAAATCAAATCCAAAGTCCCAAAGTCTAGTATCTCCTTCAAGATTTCTCAAGAGTTCAAACATTCACACCATCCATCCTTCATTTATCTCATAATCACACTTTTATCCTTAATCATCCTAGATTTTCTTTTTCATGCCTAATGTTAGATCAATCTAAAGAATTAGAGGTTCATGTCACACATTCTTGAAAATTGATCCCTATTTTATGGTGCAAACTATATCGTAACACAAGAAGAACATGGAAACCAACAAAGAAACATCAACTTCGAGTGACTTAAGTCAAACCACTTCCGAAATCAATCCCGTTGGAACAAGAAATCCCACACCCAATTGTCCTCTATCATCACAAAATCCTCAAGAGGAAGGTCAAGTGGAAGGCATAACCAATAATGTCTTAGGGATGACACAAGATGAAAGCATTGAGATGGTCCAAAATCCTGAAACTCATAGAATTGTCAATACCATGATGAGACTCAATCCCTACCAATACACGCTTGAATTGGAAAAAGAAGGGGCGAAACTCCCTTCCGACTATGATTTAAGCACTCTTGTGGAGAAACCTCTTGGGATCATGCCCCCAATTTCATCCACACTTCCATTTCAAAGCATCACTCAATCCATCCCACAAATCACATCATCCATTGCTCCAATTCAACCTATTGTCAACAAGGGGAGATCATTGCTTCATGCACTACAAACACACCCCCTTGTGAACAACAAATACTTGGATGCAACCACTATCTTGGGTCACTCTGTCCCATTGAATCTGCTACACCCATATGTTCTGCTCAACTTTCATGACCCCAATGACCCATCCTCTTTTCATACAACACCAACATATCCTCTCAACACACGAACCACTCTCCCCATGACCTCGCAAGGAGAAGGTGGATTATTTGGACAAGGGGGAATCTTTGACCCCTCATCATCATCATTTCCTCAAGGGAACATGTCACCCCTTGGTTTAGGGTTCCCCTCTTTACCAACCATTAATCAACAAAATCCGAACAACCCCCCAATCATAAATCAAAACATCATACTAAATCTGAGCCCATCTTTCCATCAATATCACAACAATAGGTGGCAACCATCCAAGCAACACAAGCAATCGACACATCATCCACCACCCCCCAAATATCTCAAAACATGATCTCCCAAGGACCAAGCAGTTCAACAATCTACCTCTCAAAAAGAACTTCAAAAAATTCAAAATCAACAAGCTACATAGCTAGCTACTCAACAAGCGCAAGCACAATTAGATGCACAACAAGCATAGGAGGCTGCCCAAGCTCAAGCTTTGTTGCAACAACAGAAAGCCACCCAAGCCACCTAAGTTGCGTAACCAGCTCAAGTAGCTGAAGGCATACAAGCCACTCAAACCACACAATCCACACAAGCTACCCAGGCTTCCCAAGCTAGACAAGCAACCCAACAAGCACAAGCTCAAGCTCAAGCCCAATATCAAGCTTAGCAAGCACAAGTGCAAGCTCAATACCAGGAACAACTACAAGCAGCTCAACAACAAGCATATCAACAATCCCTACAACAGTACCAAGTACAACAAGAAGCTGACCAATTACTAGCCCAACAACAAGCATTTCTTGCACAACAACAACAAGACCAACAACAAGCGTTGTTGGTGCAATAACAACAAGACCAACAACAAGCATTGTTGGTGCAATAGAAAATGTAGGTGTATTAGCAAGCCTTGATCACACAACAAAGCTTGCAACAAACTCCCACCAACATACCCAACACTCCACCCATCACTCAAAAACCTTGACCACTTCAAAACACATTCACTCCACCTCTTGATCCATAAGACGACATGACAACACAAATCAAATTTCTCTCACAACAAGTGATTGATCTCCAATCAGGGAAAACAACAAAGACACCAAGCAACTTGTACCCCTACCCATTCGACAAGAGGTTTGTAATGATACCATTCCCAAAGGGGTTTGAAATCCCTAAATTTGACAAATATTGCGGGCTTGGTAACCCTAAAGATCACATCAGTGAATTCCAAGTACATTGCATTGAAGTCACATATGACGATACATATATGATACGGCTATTCCTTTATAGTCTGGTTGGTCCTACCATGGAGTGGTTCTCTCATCTTCCTCCTACCATAAAAAGTTCCAAGAAATTATAGACCCATTCATAAAAAACTACACATTCAACATTGGCATGGATGTTAGTCGAGAGGAACTATTTGCGCTCAAACAAGGTAAGGGTGAAAATTTTGCTTCCTTCTTACAATGATGGCAATCCAAGGCCAGCAGGATCAAGTGGGCCATGCTGGAGGAGCAAAAAAATTGCACCATCATTTCCAATCTTGAGAAAACCTTGGCATTCCATCTAAAACTGAAGTGCATCACCACCTATGACCAATTGATCCCCAAGGCACTCAACATCTAAAGAGATCTTATTACACAAGGGGGAACACCCACATATCCAAAACATCAAGAAAACCACCCTTCCATCAATTATAATGAAAAACCTCACATGTGGGCAAGAAACAAAAATGTCACTAATGATGGTGTGGTGGATGCCAAGGTCATAATCAGTGCTCCAAAACAAAATACCCAATCATACCAACAACTGCAAAACAACAATCAAAACAACACACAAACCAATGCAATATCACAAGAACCACCCAATAATCAAGTGAACAATCTAAATAATCAAGGGGGACCACATCCATGAAACAAATATCCCCCCAAGCAAAAGTACACAACCCTTGGGGAATCAATTGAATCAATCATGAAGAAACTAGTAAATGAGAATCTCATCAAGATCCCCACATATGAGAATTATCAAGAGCCCCAAGTGAAACCACCATGGTACAATGAAAATGACCTTTGCTATTTTCACCAAATCAAGGGGCACACAACAACTAGTTGTATGAGGCTAAAAAATATGATCCAAGACCTCATCGATGACAAGATCATAAATTTTGAACAACCAACTGGAAATCAAGACCTCAAAATATGCACGAATCTGATGTCAGATCATAACAAAGGGAACAACAATGGAAAACAAAAGTGTCCCAATCTAAACCATGTATACAATCATGTGGTTGCATCCCTAGATGAATGGGTCACTGTTGTAAACATCAAGGGAGCCAAAGTTGATTGTGGAGTCACCACATGTGGTGGAAAAGTTACCATTGATGGGTCATCACAGCCACCTAGGGCATCCACCTCAAATCCAAAATTCATTCTCAGTGGCTACAATGTCTTAGACCAGCTGAAAAAAACTCCCGCTCAAATATCCATCATAGAGTTATTGAAGATCTCATCTGCCCATAGAAGGATCCTTGAGGAAGCATTGGCTTCATCTACCATCTCCACTGATCTTGATATTGACCAATTATATGCTATGGTTGGAAAAATTACCACCCCAAATCTCCTTTACACTCTCCAATCAAGACTTTCCTACCCAACCATCTCATAATTGCACACTCCACCTTGACGTCCTAGTTCATAAAAAAAGAGTCAAAAGGGTCTTAGTGGATGGGGGTGCAGGTCTAAATATTTGTTCTCTCAAACTGATAAAGAATTTGGGATTCTCCAAGGACTCAATCGAAAAGAGTAAAGGCATAAAAATTAGAGCATATGATGATTAGGAGAGAGTGTCTCAGGGCACTATTCAACTCCCTATTCAAGTAGGGCCAACCATCATGGAAACCACATGTCAGGTCCTTGACCTTGATTTTCCTTATAACATTCTCCTCGAGCATCCATGGATCCATGGGATGCAACAAGCTGCATCTACTTTTCATCAATTTGTCAAATTCCCATACCAAAACCAAGAGGTCATGATTCATGGGGATCTCGAGCCCTTTTCTTATTGTAAGAGTCTGGAAGCAAAGTACTACAAAATCCCCCAAGTCCCAAAGAATGATGAAGGCCCTTCAACCCCATATGTAGACCCAACTACTTTGGCCTCCACTTCTGAGATAAAGACACCTGCCATTCCTAATATCTCCAAAATTGAGGTCATTATCCAAGACAATGGGTGTGGGAATTATAAAATGAAGTAAGGTTCATTTGTGGTAGGAAATTTACCTCAATCTCCTAGGTCTCACGGGAAACCCTAGCCAGCTGAAACATCATCCAAAACCTACAAAGCATACCCCTCCAGATTCAAAAGTTGGGGAGACCTAAGCTAAAAAGTGGTAGATGAAAGAGACATATCAAGCTTGCTATACCAAGATGAAAGGCCCATGCCTAATCTTCCTATGGATGAAAGTAGCAAAGGACTACAAATGATGCTTGGTATGGGCTATGATAGAAACAAGAGACTTGGACAAAATGACAATGGTCTTCTAGTACCACTCATTCTTGAGAACCCCATGAGAAATCTTGGCCTCTGATGTACCCCTCTAAAGGTTACCATACATGGAAAAGGTCCCCTAGTTAAAATAGTCAAAACTCCCCCTCAGCTATCAATATCCGCTCTTCGATTACCCATATCTATAGGTCAAGTCATAGATAACTTTACCTTTGACATAATTGATGTGTGTAACTGACTTACCAATGCTATTTTAGGATTCCTCTCTTCTCATGATTAGTACCCTATCTTTCGAGTCAAATAACTAATCCCATGAGATAAACTTAGTCTATCCCCAACTCATCGATTACGACCAATGAGGACCACCAGTTCTAGACACATTTGAAAATGATGAGGTGCTCTCAAAATTCATGGGATTACATGATACTATACCATGCGGAGATCACAAAGCTAGATTTGACATCATACTAGACACACATGCCTATTACGGGGAAATGATTGAATCCTTCATTAGCAAAAGTGAAAAATTGAGAATAAACTCTAGGCCTTTGAGTGAAAACCACAATGTGGCACTCTCTAACTCAAAAAAAATAAAAAATAAAGGATGTATCCAATGGTGAAAACCTCTCTGAGGCATTGGAGGATGAAGGATTCAATCTTCCTCTCAGTGCCATTCATTAGGAGAAATCAACAGTCTTAGCAGAAACATGCAATCTGGTTAACTTGGGATCAGAGGAGACGCCACAAATAAAATTCTATGTAGAATCCCTCTTGACATAAGAACAAGAACTCTTGGCTTCCTTCCTAAGGGAAAGGAAAATAAACTATGCATGGACCTATGTCGACATGCCTAGGCTTGATCTGGAAGTCATGGTTCATCATCTAGCCGTGTATCTTGAAGGAAAACCTGTGAGACAAAAGCTAAGGAAGATGCATCCTTTGATAGCATTGTTGGTCAAAATGGAATTACAGAAGCTCCTAGATGTGGGATTCATATGACTGATAGATTATCTAGAGTGGGTCTCAAATCTTGTACCTTTTTCAAAACCCACTGGGGGCATCTGCATCTACACTGATTTCAGAGATTTGAACAAAGCATGTCCCAAAGATGAATTTCCTCTCCCAAACATTGACATGATCATAGATATGACATCAGGGCATGAAATGCTATCATTAATGGATGGATTCTTAGGCTACAATCATACCATGATAGAAAAAGAAGACCAACACAAGACTGCCTTCACTTGTCTGTGGGGAACATACTATTGGGATATGATGCCATTTGGGTTGAAGAATGCAAGAGAAACCTATCAAATGGCTATGACACTAATATTTCATGATATGATTCACAAGGTTGTGGAGGATTATGTGGATGACATATTGGCCAAGTCAAAGAAACGTCGAGATCACATAGCAACATTAAGCTCCATCTTCGATAGGTTAGAAAAGTATAAGGTCCAACTAAATCCAAAAAAGTGTGTCTTTGGGGTACAATTAGGAAAGCTCCTAGGGTACATTGTATCCATGAGAGGAATCAAGGTAGATCTAGCCAAGGTCAAGGAAATCCTTGAAACAGAGGCACCTAGGACATTAAAGCAATTAAGGGGTTTACAAGGAAGACTCCAATCCATTCGTAGATTCATAGCACAACTAGCAGACAAGGAAATCTCATATTCTCATCTACTCCACAAGGAGGTAGCATACAAATGGGATGAGAAATGTGACTAGGCTTTCAACAAGATCAAGGAGTACTTACTCATACCACCAGTTCTCATGCCACCTATTCCAGGAAAACCCTTGATCATATACATATCAGCAATAGCAGGAGCTCTCAACACTCTCCTAGCACATCACAATGAAACTAGGAAATAGGGAGCCATCTATTACATCAATAGGACTATGGTGGGACATGAGCTAAACTACACATCCATTGAGAAAGCTTGCTTGGAAATCGTGTTTGCAGCTTAGAAATTTAGACATTACATGTTAGTGCACTAGATCAAACTCATTGCAAAAATAGATCCTCTAAAGTACCTACTATCCAAAGCAACACTCATGGGATGAAAAACTAAGTGGGTAATGATCCTAATAGGGCATGATATTGAGTATGTGGAATGCAAGGCTATTAAAAGACAAGTAATTGCAGATCAACTGGCAGAAGCACCTATATATGCAGAAAATCCACTTGTATTAGAGTTCCCTGATGAATAAATATTCAACCTAAGTGTAGTAGATCACTAGAAAATGTACTTTGATGGATCCTACATGCAACATGGGCCAGGAGTAGGGATCTTCTTCATAACCCCACAAGGGGACTATATACCAAAATCATAAAAGTTGTCATTCCCCTGCACAAATAACATTGCGAAATATGAGGCTCTTGTCATAGGACTTTGAATTGAAATGCAGTGATAGATCCTAGCACTTAAGGTCTATGGAGATTCACAACTCATAATAAACTAGGTCAATGATGAGTATCAAACAAAGGATGACAAGTTGACTCCCTACAAGAAACTGCTAGAAAGCCTCAAGGAGTTCTTCATTGATATCACATTTGAGTAGCCACCAAGAGAAAATAATAGAGTGACAAATGCAATGGCTATGATCAGATCACTCCTAGAGATCTTGCACAATGTCCCAAAGCAAGAATTTCCCATAGAGCTGCTTCTTGTACCAACATTTGAGGTACCAGAGTCTAAATTTTTGTGCAAAATCATTGGTCCTAGTGATCCTTGGTATCATGATATATGCACTTACTTGAGAAAAGGAGTCCTCCCCATAGATATAACCCCAAACCTCAAGAGAACCTTTTTCAAAAAATCATCTTGTTTTGTCATCCTAGGAGATACCCTTTATCGTATAAGAATTGAAGGAACCTTGTTACATTGCCTAAACACTAAGGAAGTGTTGACTACTTTAACTGAGGTACACAACGACATTTGTGGTTCACATTCGAGTGGTATGGACTTGGCTAAGAAACTACTAAGGATTGGGTACTACTAGCCTACAATGGAAAGGGAAGTGGACGACTATGTCAAAAGGTGTTTGTAGTGTTAGCAGCATGGGGATCTCATCCATGCACTAGCTCAAGAGCTCCACCCGATTGTTACACCATGGCCCTTTTCACAATGGGGGCTTGATATCATTGGAAATATTACCCCCACCTCATCTAGTGGACATAACTTCATCATCACTGCCACTGAGTATTTCACAATGTGGGTGGAAGCCATCCCCATTACCTACATTACTGGAAAAGTAGATATCCAAGTTCATTGTTGACTACTTAATATGCTGCTATGGTGCTCCTCAAGCCATTATCTCAGATAATGGGACACCTTTCAAGAATCAGGATGTTCATGACCTATGCTAGAAATTCAAAATCCAACATCACTTTTCCACTCCATATTATCCCTAAGGAAATGGCCAAGTAGAAGCTACCAATAAAACCATCCTAAAAATTATCAAGAAAACAGTCAATGACGTTGGTTGTGACTTGCACTTGTAGCTAAATCTTGCCTTATGAGCCTATCGAACTAGCATCCACATACCAACGGGTGCCACCCCATTTTCCCTAGTCTACAGATCAAAAGCCATTCTCCCCATTGAGATCGAGCTTCCGTCCCTAAGAATATCATTGCAAAATCTCATCAAAGATGAAGAATATTGTGTGTCACAACTGAATGAGATGGAATTACTAGATGAGTAGCACATGGATGCCTTAAACCATGTACAATTCTACCAAAACTGACTCAAGTGAAGTTATAACAAGAAGATCAAGAGTCGGACATTCCAAGTTGGAGAGCTTATGTTGAAGGAGAATCAAAAAAGTGTACCAAATCCATAAGGCAAGGGAAAATTTGAAACGAATTGGTTGGGACCCTTCATCATCACCACAAGCTACAAGTCAGAGGCATATCAGTTATCAACACTAGAAGGCGAACCTTTGCAAGAGCCCATGAATAGTTCCCATCTCAAAATTTATGCCTAATCTTGCAAGGTATAAAACCAAAAATACAAAAAAAAATGAAAAAATGTCTTGAAAAAATGGTCACCTTGATGAAAACCTAGCAAACAAGAGTCTTGGTGACAACAAAAAAATAAAAATAAACATAAAAATCCAAAAAATTAGAAAAAGGATTAAAAAGTAGTGAAGAGAAAAATCATCCTCTAGTGAAAACCACTTTGGTTGTGCTTTGGGCAAGTACCTTGGTGAAAACCTGGAAAACACGTGTTTTGTGTAAATAAGCACTTTCCATCCACTAGGATCTTCATCCATCACATTCCATATCTCCATCCATCATCCATCTACATATGCATCATAACTTGGTCTTGTGTTTGTGTCATGATCCCTCTTAGTACTACGAGGTGCATTCACAAGGTCAGTTTGTCCTACCTTTATCAGAGTAGTCTATTGCATCACGTTGGGGGCATGTTCTTGCATTGAATCATATTCATGTATATTCTTGAAGTCTTCCAAAAAAAAAAATCCAAAAATATCAAAAAATCAAAAATCCAAAAACATCAAAAAATCCAAAAATCCAAAAACATTCATAAAATTAGAAAATCCAAAAACATTCAAAACATTCAAAATCCCAAAAATAGGTCAAAAAGTCAAAAAAGTCAAAAAACATAGTTTTCTTGTTGAACTACGGGTCTCTGAGCTCTGAACATAGGAAAGTTTGATCTTTGATCTTCCCCTAAGACACTTAGGTTAGTCCTTTAGGAGTCCTTCATAATAAGTTGGCAATCCTTTTGTTCACATCTCATCAATAATCAAGTCTATCTTGGTCAAACTATGTGGTCTTTGCATATATAATTAGGCAAGGCTAACCTATTGATCAGCCCCTGAGGCCCCTAGGATAGGTCTTTAGATTAGTCTCTTGGTCAAAATCTCAGAAAACTCCAAAACATTTGGAAAATTTGAAAATCAAAATATTTGAAAAATCTTGAAAATACCAAAAAATAGCCTCAAAACATTTCAAAAACATCAAAAACATCCAAATATTTGAAAAAATTCATCCATCCCATCTCGCTTTCACCCACAATAAACATCACTCATAATAAATTAATCATCACCCTCAACCTTTGGTAAAATAGTCGAAAACAAGTCTAGCAGGTTAAAAGTGAAAACTCAAAGCATCAAGGTCTAAAGTCTAGTTCATTAAGTAAACAAGTTGGTCAACTCTTGGTATCAATAGCCTATCATCCAATCAATTCCAAAATCATCTGATAACATCATGTCCCAGGATGCATCCTTCCTACAATGGACATCAACATTAGGCATCACCGTAGTTTAGTCTTGGCTAGTGGTATGAAGAACATTAGCTTGTTTGTTTACTTTATCTTTGTCTTTTGGCTTATCTTATTATGCTCATTCCAATGACCTCTCAATGATGTCCAAATAAAGAGGATTTAGAGAGAAAGGAATGGGGCAACGATCATTATCTTTTGTCTATTGTGCTTGTTGGATATTCTTGTAATATAACCTTGGTCATGCGTGCTTTGTTTGGGTGTAGGGAGGATGTTTTAGGTGTCTTGTTGACCACATAGGAAGGATTTCCTTTCTATGTTTTTGTCCAAGATGTTTAGAATATCTGAATAGTATTTTACATAAGGTTCCATATGTCAGGTGTGAACAAGAGTACTCCTATCTAATTTTCAAGTTAAAGTCCATCACACTAGGTACAACACCATCCTGGTTCTTTATACCTTGATGCATCGTGCCTATGTGTATTATCAAACATAAAGTAAATGGCCCTTTGAAAGTCCCAATTCCTAGTAAGCAAAGCATCATCATCATCATCTCTAATAAAGGTTGACATGTTGGACTCTCTTAATTCTTCTATCTTCTCTCTACACTAACACGGTACCATGACAGTTAATCAAAAACATCGCTAATGCATCGACCCTACATCCAAAAACCATCAACATAATGCATATCATATCATATCATATAGGAAACATTAATCATCTCACATACATTGCATTTCATCATCATAATATAGATTGGTTATTCTAAGCATCTCATAAACCATACATTTGCATCCATTACATGAACATAAAAGCATCATAGGCATCATCATATCATCCATATATACATCATATTATCCATTTGCATCATCACATAAGCATCATCACATCATATCATTTGCATTATCATGTCATCCATACATATTGGAAAATGTACGAAAAAAGAAAGAAAAAAAGAGCATCTTACATTGTATCATCATCATCCATATAGATCTGTTAGTCTAAGTATTTTAAACCATTTGCATATCATAACATTTGCATCATCCATACATCATCATAAAAAGCGTACAGAAAAGATATTGAAAAAGAAATGCATCCACCCATAAACATCTACATAATCACTACATCACATCATCATATAGTATCATACATACATCGCATTGCATCACATAATAATAAAATCATCGCATTGCATCGCATAAAATAAAGTCATATAATGTCATCACATCACATATAGAACATTACACATAGGAAATTAAATACATCCATCCATCATGCATAAATAAGTAGAATAGACACATCTCATGAACGAACCATATCATATCATATATCATCAAAATAAATGCAACTATCATGGTACATGAATCAGGATCAAATGTGTGTATCAATCAATAAGTACAAATTCCCATGGGGTTATAAAAAAAAAATCCTGTGAATCACACAAAGAATGTTGTCATTGATCAAAATGTGAGCTATCCCTGATGGTTGCTCCCCTCACCCAACGAATCCTACCTTTTCCCTTTCTACTCTGAGAAGTCTAGTGCCCAGGCTGCTCAAGGCACTGCCTAATGATAATGTACTCTATAGTACTGAGCTCTCTTACTGCATCTCAGTACATCCTCGCGGGGATAGTCCTACCCTATGTAGCCTCTAGTTGTTGGCATCAATCTCCTATGCTAGCTAAATCTCTACAACTTGTCTCTGTTGGATGGCCTGGTCCTGTTCTGCGCGGGCCTAATTTTACTCGATCATCAATGTGGCAACCTATGCCTATAGTTATTGGATGAATGGATCTCTTTGGTCCAGCTAAGGTGGTGGTGGAAATGGTGGTGGTTGTTGCTGATGGTCCATCAGGGTATCTCGTTGTGGGTCCCCATTTCTCTTTTTCCTATCCCTGTCTCTCAAAGGCTACCTATCCCCATCTCTCTACTGGTCTATGTGTGCCTGATCTTTTTGTCCCCACTGGTCAGGAGGAGGTCCACCTCCTCCTCTACCTCTACTACCATCTCCATCTATGTATTTGTCCTTATCTCCTCTACCTCCTTGCCCCCACCCCCGCCCTACTAACCAGTGTTAGGGTCTCCATCACAACAATAATGCATTAGGCATTGTCAATCTGACCGGTGGAAGAAACGAATCTCTATAAGCTTGTGTGGTCCCTGGGTCCACTAGCCCCTAATCATATGGCCATGGCCTAGACACCAGCTATTTGAAGGAGTCCACTACCTCATCTGTAGGGATCGTGTGAACCCATGTGGTCTCCCTCGTAGTACACACAAATATCGTTGCATACTGGTCACTAGGTCTATCCTGAGTATCACCAAACTACCTAGCCACCTGATCTAGAAGATAACGCTCTATCATCATATGCTCCTTGCCCTACATAAGTCAATCTTGCTTTGTGAAGAAGAGCTGCTGAAATTTCATCATACTAGGTGGGCATACCAAGCCAAGGCCTCTAGGTAAAGACTGTCATCTCATCAAGAACCCTCCTCCAGTGAGGGATGTCGACCACTCCTGTATGTGTAAATGACAAGGCCCTTCTATATCATCAAACCATGGGATCATCTAGATTCATATCAGCTAGCGTAACTCGTTGACGGAGCATTGCAATTTGCTTCCAGGCCTAGATGTGTAAACGTGTCACTCTAGATTTGATAGCTCTATTGTCCAAGTATGAAAACTCATGTCAATCATGGTAGAGTGAGGCCAGCATCACTGGTCCCCACACAAAGCACTCTCTCCATCGGAGCATCTGCTCCTAGGCAAGACCCCATCTAGGACTAAAGTATCGTCTGTGCCGATCTGGTGCCACAAGGTCTAAGATGATCACAACAACAATCAATAAAAAAATGGGAACCACATGCCCGTATCGCTCCAACTCAATTTGTCCCTCCACAAAAATGATCTCATCCAAACCCATAACATCATAGCAGGCCTCTCTCCTAGCATCCACATCAAAGATGACCCACTCTCTGTGGATTGACAATCAAAGAATGCGCCACACATCCTCTAGGGTCATTGTCACCTCGCCTGTAGGGAACTAAAACAAGGACGTCTCACTGTTCCATCGCTCTGCTATTGATGTCATCATCCCCAGGTGTGTCTTGATGGCTGGGGCATATGCAACATACCAAATTCCTACCACTCTCAAGTGCTCCTAGAGTAACTCATGCAAACTTGGATTCTAAGTCAATCTAAGTAGAATCGAAGACTTGAGCTCCTGTGAGTGTACTAGCTCCATGTCCTCCTACATCAATAAGGCCACAATGTCAAGTTTCGTAAAAAATTAGGTGCCTGTTTGGAGTTTTCACAACCAAAACAACAAATGAGTCGTTGTTTGCAAATGTGTCATTGTTTGAAAATTTTAAACTATGCCACTGGAGACCTAAGAGTTCCAAACTACACTGTGGCATCGCAGTTTGACCACATTTCATTTTGACCCCTAAAACTACATTCCTAATTGCACTGTTGTGACACAATTTGCATATGCAACAAACTTTGAAGCCTAAACCCTAATCTATAAACTAGACTGTTACAGCACAAGACTCAGTAGCAATGCACTTTAAGGCCACACAATGCCAATTTAACACTTTTAGTGGCACCAAACAATGCCACTTGACTTTGTTTGACCTTTGGACCCTATTTAATGCACAAGAAAGATGAAAAAACAAGTCAGGTAAGGGTCATATACTATTGGTCCTATGCCAAGTAGTTGTTGGTACACTCGCACTCGCTTCGAAATGTGTCATGGAAGCACACATTGTGCCATCTCGAACAATGCTCAAAGCTCAAAAGTGCTAAATCTCTAAAAGGCTAGGTTTGCAAAAGAATTGGAAGTGGCCCCTCGAGGCCTATTTAAGCTTGAAAGTTAGGGTTTTTTACCCTGTTTAGCCGTCCAACTAGGGTTTTGGACCCCTGATCCCATTTTCGCCCAACTGAAGGTCATTTTGCATCATTTTTTCATGTTTTTGGCATTTAAAAAATTGAAATTTGTTTGAATTTTGATCTTGGAAATTTTATTCTTTGAACTAATGAAGTAGGTACATTGCTTCAAAGAGGAGAAAAATGTAGACATGGAAAATGTACCTTTTGATCCTATACACTTGATCCTGATTTTACTAACACCGCTTCATCTTGAATCATCTCCTTTGCTAACCATTTAATCAAATAATTTGTATTTGATTAAATTTATCACATTGCACCTCTTAATTAAATAAATCATTTTTATCTGATTAAGTCATTATTTTCTTCTCTCTAATTAAATAAATCAATTTTATTTAATTAGCTTCTAAAGTCCCTCTTTTGATTAAATAATCCATTTTATTTAATCAGGTTCTAAGGTCATTCTTTTAAATTAAATAAATTAATCTTTATTTTATTTAATCTAACATCATCCTCTTTAATTAAATAAATCAAATCTTTATTTAATTAAATCTAAAAACATTTTCCTCTCACTTTGATTTAAATTAACCCAAATGTCTAAGTCAAAATTGTCAAATCAACTAATCTCCCTCTTAATTAATCAAATCCTGATTAATGCTAATCTTAATCCATCAAATCCTCTAGCTTTTGCAACTTGCTCATGAAAATCATTTTAATTGATTTATTAAATCTCTATTTACTTTCAAAAAGGCATCAAAAAGGGAATATTCTCCAAATTTGAAAAATTCCTCCAAAAGGGTTTGTACATCCAACAAGGCATTTAAGTTTCTTACATGTCATTTTCCTTGAGCCAAGTTGCATTAACTTAATTTTCTTCTCCCTCCAACTTGTCACTTCTCCAAATTTGAAATTCCACCTAATAGCATTTATGTGCACTTTCATCAAAATGTGATCAACCTTTGTCCATTAGCATGTTGACAAGTGGCATTGTGTTATTGGTTGGTCTTTTATCCCACATTCATCTATTTTGCCTCATCCTCCATCTTTCTCATTTATAAATAAGAGGCTTCTCATTTGGATTTTGGATCCACAACTTATAGAAATTCATTATCTTGAGATTTTGCATTTTCCCATCCATTGTTCATCCATTTTCTTAGTTTTCATCAAGTTTCATAGCTAGGTTATGCAGAAATTTCACCAAGGAGCATCAAATCTTCATCAATCATCATCAAGCTTGCAAGGGATTGGGAAAGGGCCATTTTCCACATCAATATGACACCAATTCCCCCATGGGATTGAGATTTTGATCATTTAAATAGGATTTAATAGCTTTTTTATTGTGTTCTTCATATTATTTCTTGTTTCTATGTCTCAAATGAATTTCATGGGGAATGATGTTTCTAACTTGCATATTGGACTAATTGTGTGTTTCTTCTTTGTGTTTGTGCAAGTCTAGGATCACCATTCACACATACTGACTTCAAATCCATGGATCCCTTATGTGATTTTGGGGGTAACTCCCTTTTTCATTAGCATTATTTTTTTCAATTCATGCTTCATTGTGTAGTCTTCTTACTTCATGTGATGCATCTTTCACGTTGTGGTGACATTGGGTGTGATTTTCATCAAGAGCATGATTTCTCTTAGCATATTATATTCCTCTTAGTGGCTTGATGTGACACACTGCATCCCCTAAGTTGTGACTATTCTATTCTTCAATTGGTCCTCTCTTGGAGACATTAGGCACAATGTACCCTAAGCTAAGACCTTACATGAACTAAGCAAAATTCCTTTGAACTTACCCTTACACTATTTCACACTTACAATTTCTGTTATATGGCCACCTTACATAATACACTTTGCTTCTCTATGGTGCCATCCTGTTTGTTCATGGGTGTCAAGCATACAAATCTTTGCTTGCCTCATGGATCTCGAAGTTCATTGTTTTGTGGCACCTTCTCAAAGTTATCATGAGGTATAACTTTGGTATGGTTACCATATGGGAGTTGAAGTTAGGTGTGACTTTCCCATAGCCACTAGCTTGTCTATGTGAGTACATACCAATGTGTGTGTATGCATCTTGCTGGGGGATCACCTAGTGGATATCGTATTACACTAGCCCTTGTGAGTGTGCATTTGTTTGCATAGTGTACATCGTGTTCCATTTGTAAATATTTCTTTTTGGACAAACAAACTAGATCTGATCCACAACGTGCTAGAAAAATGGTCGAAGCTTGATCCATCCCCTCTTTTATCATTACTTTTCTTTTCTTTCTTTATGTCTTTGGAATTGTATGCTTGTTCCTTGATGTTACTCCCTATATCATTTTCATGCGTGCCCTCTTGTGCCTATATGTTGGTCCATTATAGGATCTTGATCCTAGGGGCTTGGTCATCTCCTTTGACCTTTGTCATCCTATGTCACCCATATCGGTACACTTGGACCCCTCTTGATGCAATTTTGTCTAGTTTAGTGTGAGTTTGAAGTAGGTTTATCTTCTCACTAAAGTGGGGGCTAAATGTAATGATAGAAAATGTATCCCCTTACATTTTCACATTTTTTTAGGCCCTCCCTATTGAATTGAGCATAATATTTCCTTGATTTAATGTTGTAATGTGTTTAACACATTCACATTAGGTCTTGGGCCATTATAAACTAAATGAGCCTAATTATGCCTTATTTAAGGTTTTGTAAAGTGTACCTTCACACTTTCACACTAATCTAGGGATTCATTAATAAATTAGGCTTCTTTATGCATTATTTGGCCTTATTTTTCATCCACAAGCCTTAATTAATGCATCTTTCCAAGGATAATCCCAACATAAACCAACATCCAATCATATTTCATGTGTTTTTAGATTGTGTGGCCCATAATTGGGTATGTGCAGGATCATGGGGGTCCAAACTAGGTCTCCAAGTGGCAATGAAAATTTAGAAAATCAAAGTTAGGAAACTTGACATTAAAATTTGAATAGGTTATTAAAATAATTTTAAAAATATGTAAAAACAAAATTTGTAGGAAATTGAATGTAGTTTCTAGGCCATTAGTCTTTTTTTGGAAAAAAATATTTTTTTTTTGAGAAAATTTGAAATTTCAATGCAATGGTACTAAATATTCAGAAAAAAGATAAGAAGCAGGTGTATGTCTAACCACCATAAGTACAAGAAGAAAAAAAAATATGTTTTCTGAATTTTTTAATATAAGTAGAGGACACATGTCCGAATGTGACAGATTTTTTTTTGTAATTTTTTCCCATGTAAATAATTAGTTATGATTTTTTTATTAGAACTTTTCAGAATTATTAAAATGTCTATGCCTGACCACCATAACTTGGTCAAAAATTTATGAAATTCATCTTTTTTTAATCAAGCATAGAATGTGGTGCATCTTGTAGATTCAAAAAATGTTAAGTAGTTTGAAAGTTATAGAAGTTTTTCAATCAACCTATAAATTAGGACTTTAGACATAATATAGGTAGAAAATCAATAATAATTATTTATTAAATTCAAAATAAGACAAAAATTATATTGGTGGAAAGCTGCCAATTTTTTCTATAAACCCTTTTGTTTGATGAAATTCAAATTAAAAAAAAGTCGTTAGCCACAAGGGTGAACTTTGGAAAACTAAGCAAATTTTTCAAAACACTTTTTTAGGTTGACTTTCCAAGTCAGGAAATCTTGAACCAAATCTCGAGCCAATATCCATTTTGGTTTGGTAATACCAAACTAAAATAGATATCCATTTATAATGGATATTGGTTTATAATGGATATCTATTTTGGAAAGTGAGAACCCATTTCTTTGAAAAACAAAATGGATATCTGTTTTGAAGACCTAAAAACGCTCTTTACTAAAATGGCCATAACTTTTACGTTTCTTATCTAAATTTCAAATTTTTACAGGTGTTGGAAAGGTGATTGAGAGCTTTACGCAATGGACTAGGTGGTGTTTCCATATTGTACACCAAAAAAAAATTATAATATTTTGAACTTCATATTTCATTTTTGAAACATCAAATGCTCACTACTTTCACATGCAAAGTCTTTTTTCATGATTTTTTTGTAACACTCATCTCAATATACTTGAAACATTAGAAACAGTAATAAATAATGAAATATTTATAATTTTTGTAGCAAGGATATGAAAAAATCTTCATAAATCATCATATATCTCTATCCCTTTCTCTACCTCTCTCTATATATCACTATGTCTCCCCTTAAGATCTAGAGCTATCCCTCCCTCCTTTCTTCTCTCTTTGTCCCTCTTTATACCTATATTTCTCACTCTCTCTCTCCTTGAGCTCTAGACCTATCTTTCTACCTCTATCTCCATCCTCTCTCTCTCTACCTCTCTCTCTCTAAGGTCCCTCCCACTCCCTCTCCCTCTCTCTCTCCGTATTCATCTCCCTCTCACTCTCCATCCCCCCTCTCTATCTCTCTCTATCTCTCCCTCCCTTTGAAGTCTCTCTTCCTCTTAAGTCTCTCTCCCTCTTAGGTCTCTCTCTCTCTCTCATGTCTCCCCCACTCCCTCTCTCTCTCTCTCAATCTCTCACTCACACTCACACTCTCTCGCTCTCAGGTCTCTCTCTCTCTCCCTCTATCTCCCTCTCCCACCCTCTATCTCCCTCTCTCCCTCTCAAGTCTCTCTCCCTCTCTCCCTCTCCCTCTGAAGTCTCTCTCTCTCCCTCTTAGGTCTCTCTCTCTCTCTGGTCCCTGCCACTCCCTCTCCATCTACCTCTCACTCTCCATCTCCCTCTCAAGTCTCTCTCCCCCTCTCCCTCTCCCTCTGAAGTCTCTCCCTCTTAGGGTCTTCTCTTCTCTCCTGTCCCCCACCCTCCATCCACCTCTCACTCTCCATCTCCTCTTCCTTTCTCTCTCCATCTCTTTGAAGTCTCTCTCCCTCTTAGGTCTCTATCTCTCTCTCTCTCACACACACACACACACTCCATCTCCATCTCAAATCTCTCTCTGACCCACTCTCTTTCTCCTCTCTCCCTCCCACCCTCTATTTCTTTCTCTCCCTCCCTCTATCTCTCTATCTCTCTCTCAAGTCTCTCCCACTCCCTCCTCTCTCTCTCTCTCTCAGGTCTCTCCCACTCCCTCTATCTATTCTCTTATATCTCTATCTCTTACTCACACTCTCCATCTCCCTCTCAACTCTCTCTCTCTCTCTCTCTCTCTCTATCTCTCTCTTCATCTCCCTCTTAGCCCTCTCTCTCTCTCTCTCTCTCTCTCTCTCTCTCTCTCTCTCCCACACACTCTCTCCCACTCCCTCTCTCGCTCTTATGTGCCTACCACTCCCTCTTCCTCTCTCTCCCTCTCTCTCTCCACCTCTTTTAAGTCTTTGTCTCTCTCTTAGGTCTCTCCCACTCCCTCTTAGGTATCTCTCTCTCAGGTCTTTCCCACTCTCTCTCTCTCTCTCTCTCTCTCTCTCTCTCTCTCTCTCTCTCTCTCTCTCTCTCTCTACACACACACACACACACACACACACACACACACACACACACACACACACACACACACACACACACACACACACACACACACACACACACACACATACACACCCACACTCTCTGGGCATTCTCTCCCTCTCTCCCACTTATCCATCCTAATTCTCTCTCCCTCTCCCTCTCTCTTCCTCTCAAGTCTCTATCTCTCTGTCTCTCTCTCTCTTTAGGTCTCTCTCTCCCACTCTCTCCTCTCTCTCTCTCTCTCTCTTCCTCTCTCTCCCCCTCTCTCCCTCTCAAGTCCCTTTCTCCCTCCCTCCCATGTCTCTCTCCCCTCTCCCTCCCCTATCTCTCCCTCTCTCCCTATCAACTCTCTCCCTATCCTCTCTCTCTCTCTCTCTCTCTCTCCATCTCCCTCTCACTTTTCATCTTCCTCTCTCCCTCTCTCTCTCTCTCCCTCTCCCTTTGAATTCTATCTCCCCCTTAATTCTCTCTCTCTCTCATGTCTCTCCCACTCTCTCTCTCCCTCTCTCCCTCTTAGGTCTCTCTGAATTCTTCCCCCCTCTCTCTGTCTATGTCTCTCTATCTCTCACTCCCTCCCTCATTTTTTTTAGGTCTCCCACTGCCCCTCTCTCTCTCAATCACTCACTCACTTTACACCTCCCTCTTAGGTCTCTCTCTCCCACTCCCTCTCTCTCTTAGGTGTAAGATAGGACCCCTATTTTTTTTTAGTTCTTTTTCAATACCCTGCTTGCTAGTTTGTTTGTTTGTGAAGTGTTTAATGGTTGTTTTTTCAATGAATTTCAAGACTATTGACATGAAATGGAAATAATAGAAAATGAATTACTATGATGTTTCTTTCAATTTCTATTGAAGGGTTTTAGTTTCTAGTAATTTTAGTATAATGGAAAATTAGACTTATAATGAACCTGTTACAACAAGAAGAAGAATCCTATAGAAGCACCAAATCAACATAAGCTTAACCCTCGAGAATCTTCCTATTCTCCAATGCCCAGGGCTCTTTTCTCCAGTGCTAAGGTACCCAAAGCCTAGCTCCACACATGTTGGTCAACAATAAGGTTTTCTCCTAGCAAGGGTATCCCTCTTGGAGAAGTTTGATTTGCTCTAGATAATTCAAATACTCCATCAAAACTCACAATCTTGTACTCAAAATGATCGATAAGAGAAGGGTCTTCAAATGGAACAATACCCAGAACAATAACTTCAATTGATAATGAGCAATGAGAAAATAACCAAATTCAGGTCCATTTTTGCAGCCACCCAGAAATTGAAAATAAACACTCCAAAACTTTAAGAAAACACACCAAAATATGAGAGTCAAGAAAGCACACCAAAACCCACTAGAAATACTAAAAATTCTTCATCTTTTCTTCTCTGTAAATCAATCTTTGAAGCTCCTATAAATTCTAACTGTGAATACAAACCAATATTTGACTAAGGTGGATATTTCACCACTGAAATCAGCCAAGCGATGGAGGATTTTCATCCTCACTACGTAACCCAAACAAACTAGAGAAATTCTGATAGCATATCTGTAAATTGTCAAGTATCGATAATGAGAAATGAGAGCCAAACTTCATTTTATAAGTTTAGGGAGAAAATGGACTCCAAAAGTTTTTTTTAATTTCTCTCTAATAAATGGATGCCCTTTTCACCCATTTAATTTTTAAAACATTTAAAAGTCTCATCTCCACTTTTTGGCATCTAGTTTGGAAGTCCTTTAAAAAAATTTAAAAATTTAAAATATTTCACTCCTTACCATAGGCATCCAAACTCAAAGAGTGAATAAACATTATTTAATTGAATTTTAAAAAAAACTTAAAGTTGTTCACTAGGTGCCTTGGTCCCTTTTAAATGACCACTTTACCGCTTGATATAAGTTATAATTTATAATTTTATAATCAAACTTTATAAAATTCCTAAGTGGTGAAATAAACAAATATTAAATTGTAATCTTAGTCTCTTCAAGTAAAAAACTAGATAATTTCACTACTGCAAATGCACAAGCTTGGAACCAACTCCCCAATGATAACTTACTAAAAATAACACTGCTATAAATAGTAAGTATATGCCCAAAACCCAGAACTAAGTGAAACTAAAGACCAATGAGGAAACTGTGACCAACTGAAGATGGCAACACTATAACTGGCCACTGCTAAAATAGTAACACCTTCGAAAAACCCTAAACTAAGTTGCAAAAGATAGAACTTACTATAAATAGCATACTACTAAAAATAGTAAGTGACTCCAAATGTGTTTTGAGCACAAATCAGGTAGTCGTCATGCAATTTACTATAAATAGTAAGTCTGGAAAAGTTTGTTAGATGTAAATGCATGTCATACCACTATGAAGCTCTTTGAAAACCTAGAAAGAATCCATAACTCAAACCTACATGCAAACACTTGATCGAAATGCATGTCACATCCCTCTGAAGCTCTCCAAAAACCTAGAAAGAATCCATAAACCAAACTATAAAACTCTAGCATGCAAATCATTGAATCCACAATCAAACCTTCCAAATAGATGGAAACCCTAATTTTGCATGTGACTGGTCTATGGGCATCGAGGAAAGGGCTAGCTGACTCTGGAAATCGTTGTGCTAAACATGGGGACATTATAGTCTACCCTTCCCAATATTGCTTGCCCTCAAGCAATACCTCCACAACTCCAAAAAAATTCAAACTGATCTGCACCCAAACAAGTATAATCCCAGGGTCCCATGTCTACCTCAGGAAGGACCCACCATGTTGATGCTACACCACTCTAATCACATAAGTGAAACCTTCATGCCCAAACTGCATTAACCTCCCACGTAACCCAAAAATGTAATCATCCATGGAACTCAAATTAAAGAGACTAGAAGAACTAAGATCACTACCATGCAACAATCCATAACTGAAAGACTCTGAGTGAGCAATACCAACAATTCCATGGTCTATCATAAACTTGGGCAATAGGGAAAGTAATCTACCCAACCCAAAATCAAACTCCCCAATAAATCTCCATAAGGTATCTAATAGAGCCACAACTGAAAGAAGGAATCAGTCCTTTGCAAGAGCTCAACAAAACCATCCCCATGACTCCATATGAATCTACTATGCCTCATCTGAAAAATTATGATGCAACCATGTAGAATTGAAAAAACTCTAACAATTCCCACTCCAACAGCCTCCAAATGATAAACCAAAGCATGTGGGGGTTTGCCATCCTAAATCAATATTGTGAGAAGACTACCAAAATTTGCGTCACAAACCTCCATAAGATGAACTCGGGAAGAAGGAAAGGTCTGAAGGAACCAATGATCACTGTTGTTTAAGGTTGGGATCAACGAAATGAAATGCACTCTACACAAGGAATAATAGCAATTCCCAAGTTTGAACATGTGAAGGAAACATCTTGTTGCACTAAATCATCTCGTAAGTTGTTGGGAAACACACCAAAGAAATCTCCAACTGATAGCTCCCACCTATCTGACAAGAAATGATGAACCAACTCTCATGAATGAGAGTAACTCCCTATGTAAGGTGGCTAGTCTGCTCCAAATCAGCAAGCTCGTGTCTAAAAAATTGCCCCTATCTAAGCCAAAGATCTCCCCCAAGAGTAACTATTTTTTCCTCTCTCCAATCCACACTTAAAATTTCTTTCCAATCCATTTGTTGATGTACCAAAGAGACCACTAGATGACTGGTAAGGAAGATAGTAGCACTACTAAATCTAAAATTTTGATCCTTATCCCTCCATGAATCCCTCCAACCATACCCAATAAGTTGTGTCATACCATGTTGAGGATGCCAAAAAGGGGTGCAGAACCAAGAATGATCCCCAACACACCAAAAATAATATATAACACATCTCCAAGTGTCCATCATAACCAGCTGCACTCCCAAATAATTAGTGTCTTCTCTCAAGAACCATTGAAGCCTAACCATGAAACTATTCACATATGAAGAGCATGGAACCAATGTTGTCTTCAATCTCAACTCCAAAAATGGACTAGTATGAGCCAAAAAATCACTCCACCCAAGTGATGGTTTGTCAAGGAAGTAAACAATCTGCTTTGATTCTTCTTTCTCCCCTTCCCCCTAAGTAATAAGTCTAAATTCTTTACTTCTTGCTGTTGTCATGAAATTACCAGTAGCTACCAAATTATGTTTGGGCAACACCTTGATTTCAATGATGTTGAAATCTCCCTGAATCATCACTTCCCTTGTGGAAATTTTATCCTATAGCCCACTTATGCATTCATTACCAAATAGCCTTGGAATATTACCACTCACCAAGTGTGACATATCCTCATAGACTAATAACTTATCATTAGTACACTGGAAATCATACTTAGTATCATGCTCAGTCACTTCACCACATGTTTTATCATCCATCACAAAGAGAGGGTTATCATAAGTTTCTTTTGCACTCAATTTGAAGAGAGGATTGTCAAAAACTTGGAAGTCATCCCTTTCCTCTTGCTCACTTCCATTTTTCTAATCCAAATCTGCACATGCAACTTTTGATTTTCAAGGAAATTCTCTGATTCAAACTCTTCTTGTAGACTATCCAACTCTTCAATTACTTGTTTTATCTCTCTCACTCTTTGTTCATTCTCCTGTTCTCTGGAAAGTTTGAAATCAGCTAGTTGCTCTTCTACCTCCATTAGTGCCACTTGAGTGTTTTCTAACATCTCTTTTGTTGAATCAAGCTCAAGAGTAAGCTCATCAACTTGTCTCTCCTTTTCTTGGAAAGCACCCATGGTCTTCTCTTGAATATCAAAGGCATATGCTCAATCTCTAGTCAAGTGTATATATGTTGATTTCAATGTCTCCAAAGATTCTTTGACAAGTTGCAACTTAGGGAGAGTTACTTCATCCTTAACCCATTTCTATCTCTCATCAATTTGTGCCTTCCAATAGAGTTCTTCTATCAAATTGTGTGTTTGGTCAAATCTAGATAGAGCTTGCACTTCATCTTCAATACATACCCTGAATTGTTCTTTCCATCTATAAGTATGCAAAGTTGGTGTACTACTGATAGGCTATAAATAAAAATTAAAACTTTTTTTTGTCTTTGTTTCCCTCATATAGCTGCTCCAAGACTCCCTTTCTTCACTACCCACTAGCTGAAAAATGCTCAGCATCATAAATAGGATCAGACTCTACAATTTCTTTGAGCCTTTGCTTGAAATCAAAATTCTCATTCTTGTTTTCAATGACTCCATGGTTGTCCCTAGTTTCACACCCCACACCATACATGTGATGACTTTGCTCAACACCAAGATGATTATCAGATCCATGCACTAATAAATCTAATTTCTGCTCAAGAACACCATCAAACTCTTCAATGTCAAGAGCCTTATAGACATCTAAATTGGCTTCCACCTCACTGTCACTTTGATCAAATAGGATGGAAGCCCCAAACTCAAGCATATTTTCACCACTATTTTTTGATAAAGAGGCCTCGTCAAGTTCCATTTTGTCATCCGGATCAAAAGGAAATTCATCCCACATAGGTCCTTTATCATCCTTAGATGCCATCACACCCGGATCCCAAATGCTAAATGGCTGATTTTTCTGATCAAGTGGAAATTGTTCTTCATACCCCTCTTGGAGTGTTGTCTCTTGGACTAAGTCACTATGATAAAAAACCATGGTATCCCCCAACTCACAATCAAGCTCACTATCATTGGCATGACGATAAGGCTCTCTAATAGGTGTTGTTTTGAAGTTTTTAGTAGCATCAAACTAAACATTTTTGGTAGCAACGCTCTTAGAGAGGTCGTTCTGTAATTTTTCCATGCAATTTTCTACTCCTATGGCAAGCTCATAACTTACATTATGTTCTAATTTTTGAACAACCTTTGAGTTATCACAAACATCATTACTATGGAAATGGTCATAAGTTGACTCAATTTGGCACCACCAATGTTTCCCTTAACCAGTTCCTCATTAGTGTACTCATTAGTCTCTAAACCATCATTGAATGAACCCGAATTAGGATGCAAGACTATTTTTTTGTTCTTTTTACCAAACCAATCTTCATTGTCTCTAGTCACATGCAAGTCTAAGGGAGTATTTTTTGGTTCTTCCACACTCTCCTCATAATTCAAGGTATTTTCTTTGATCTCACGGTCATCTTGATGTGTCATGTGCAATTTTTCATCCCAACTTTTAGACCTAGCAAAAATCATTTTGAATCTCCATTTTATGTTAGCATCCCTCATTAACATGGTCAGTTCCTGCATCAACTCAAGTAGAGACTTCTCTATCGTCATCTCCCTCCATATGTATTCATGTTCTCTTGTGCTCATAGATTGAAGAGTGTTGATTTTCTTATGACCACACAGGATGGAAAGAAGAACTGGCTCTAATACCACTATAACATATCACCCCTATTTTTTTAAAAAAAATACCTTGCTTGCTGGTTTGTTTGTTTTTGAAGTGTTTGATGGTTGCTATTTCAATGCATTACAAGAGTATTGACATAAAATGGAAATAACAATGAACTAAAATTGCTAGAAAATAAAACCCTTCAATAGAAATTGAAAGC
Source organism: Sequoia sempervirens (assembly GCA_007258455.2). Lineage (NCBI taxonomy): Eukaryota > Viridiplantae > Streptophyta > Pinopsida > Cupressales > Cupressaceae > Sequoia > Sequoia sempervirens. Next base: position 57,302,457 of record VDFB02379711.1, read on the forward strand.
ATCATAGTAATTCATTTTCTATTCAACATTAGATTATTACAATGGAAAATCAAACTTATAATGAACTTGTTGTAGTAGCAAGAATACTCTTGAAGAAGCACCAAATCAACATAAGCTTAACCCTCGAGAATCTTCATATTCTCCAATGCCCAGGGCTCTTTTTTCCAGTGCCAAAGTACCCAAAGCCCAACTCCACACATGCTGAGTAGAAATAATGTTTTCTCCTAGCAACTTGGATGTCCCTCCTGGAGAAGTTTGATCTACTTTAGATATTCAAAGACTCCACCAAAACTCACAATCGGCAAGAGAAGGTTCTTCAAATCGAACAATACCTAGAACAATAACTTCAACTGATAATGAGCAATGAGTAAATAACTAGATTCAGGTCCATTTTTGTAGTCACTTAGAAACTAAATATAAACACTAAAAAACTTCAAGAAATCACACCAAAATCTAAGATTCAAGAAAGCACACCAAAACCCACTATAAATA
>VDFB02379711.1:57303048-57336018 GCA_007258455.2 Sequoia sempervirens
TAGGAAGGAAGCCAAGAGTTCTTGTTCTTATGTCAAGAGGGATTCTACATAGAATTTTATTTGTGGCGTCTCCTCTGATCCCAAGTTAACCAGATTGCATGTTTCTGCTAAGACTGTTGATTTCTCCTAATGAATGGCACTGAGAGGAAGATTGAATCCTTCATCCTCCAATGCCTCAGAGAGGTTTTCACCATTGGATACATCCTTTATTTTTTATTTTTTTTGAGTTAGAGAGTGCCACATTGTGGTTTTCACTCAAAGGCCTAGAGTTTATTCTCAATTTTTCACTTTTGCTAATGAAGGATTCAATCATTTCCCCGTAATAGGCATGTGTGTCTAGTATGATGTCAAATCTAGCTTTGTGATCTCCGCATGGTATAGTATCATGTAATCCCATGAATTTTGAGAGCACCTCATCATTTTCAAATGTGTCTAGAACTGGTGGTCCTCATTGGTCGTAATCGATGAGTTGGGGATAGACTAAGTTTATCTCATGGGATTAGTTATTTGACTCGAAAGATAGGGTACTAATCATGAGAAGAGAGGAATCCTAAAATAGCATTGGTAAGTCAGTTACACACATCAATTATGTCAAAGGTAAAGTTATCTATGACTTGACCTATAGATATGGGTAATCGAAGAGCGGATATTGATAGCTGAGGGGGAGTTTTGACTATTTTAACTAGGGGACCTTTTCCATGTATGGTAACCTTTAGAGGGGTACATCAGAGGCCAAGATTTCTCATGGGGTTCTCAAGAATGAGTGGTACTAGAAGACCATTGTCATTTTGTCCAAGTCTCTTGTTTCTATCATAGCCCATACCAAGCATCATTTGTAGTCCTTTGCTACTTTCATCCATAGGAAGATTAGGCATGGGCCTTTCATCTTGGTATAGCAAGCTTGATATGTCTCTTTCATCTACCACTTTTTAGCTTAGGTCTCCCCAACTTTTGAATCTGGAGGGGTATGCTTTGTAGGTTTTGGATGATGTTTCAGCTGGCTAGGGTTTCCCGTGAGACCTAGGAGATTGAGGTAAATTTCCTACCACAAATGAACCTTACTTCATTTTATAATTCCCACACCCATTGTCTTGGATAATGACCTCAATTTTGGAGATATTAGGAATGGCAGGTGTCTTTATCTCAGAAGTGGAGGCCAAAGTAGTTGGGTCTACATATGGGGTTGAAGGGCCTTCATCATTCTTTGGGACTTGGGGGATTTTGTAGTACTTTGCTTCCAGACTCTTACAATAAGAAAAGGGCTCGAGATCCCCATGAATCATGACCTCTTGGTTTTGGTATGGGAATTTGACAAATTGATGAAAAGTAGATGCAGCTTGTTGCATCCCATGGATCCATGGATGCTCGAGGAGAATGTTATAAGGAAAATCAAGGTCAAGGACCTGACATGTGGTTTCCATGATGGTTGGCCCTACTTGAATAGGGAGTTGAATAGTGCCCTGAGACACTCTCTCCTAATCATCATATGCTCTAATTTTTATGCCTTTACTCTTTTCGATTGAGTCCTTGGAGAATCCCAAATTCTTTATCAGTTTGAGAGAACAAATATTAGACCTACACCCCCATCCACTAAGACCCTTTTGACTTTTTTTTTTATGAACTAGGACCTTAAGGTGGAGTGTGCAATTGCGAGATGGTTGGGTAGGAAAGTCTTGATTGGAGAATGTAAGGAGATTTGGGGTGGTAATTTTTCCAACCATAGCTTATAATTGGTCAATATCAAGATCGGTGGAGATGGTAGATGAAGCCAATGCTTCCTCAAGGATCCTTCTATGGGCAGATGAGATCTTCAATAACTCTATGATGGAGATTTGAGCGGGAGTTTTTTTCAGCTGGTCTAAGACATTGTAGCCACTGAGAATGAATTTTGGATTTGAGGTGGATGCCCTAGGTGACTGTGATGACCCATCAATGGTAACTTTGCCACCACATATGGTGACTCCACAATCAGCTTTGGCTCCCTTTATGTTTACAATAGTGACCCATTCATCTAGGGATGCAACCACATGATTGTATACATGGTTTACATTGGCACACTTTTGTTTTGCATTGTTGTTCCCTTTGTTATGATCCGACATCGGATTCATGCATATTTTGAGGTCTTGATTTCCAGTTGGTTGTTCAACGTTTATGATCTTGTCATCAATGAGGTATTGGATCATATTTTTTAGCCTCATACAACTAGTTGTTGTGTGCCCCTTGATTTTGTGAAAATAGCAAAGGTGATTTTCATTGTACCATGGTGGTTTCACTTGGGGCTCTTGATAATTCTCATATGTGGGGATCTTGATGAGATTCTCATTTACTAGTTTCTTCATGATTGATTCAATTGATTCCCCAAGGGTTGTGTACTTTTTCTTGGGGGGATATTTGTTTCATGGACATGGTCCCCCTTGATTATTTAGATTGTTCACTTGATTATTGGGTGGTTCTTGTGATACTACATTGGTTTGTGTGTTGTTTTGATTGTTGTTTTGTAGTTGTTGGTATGATTGGGTATTTTGTTTTGGAGCACTGATTATGACCTTGGCATCCACCACACCATCATTAGTGACATTTTTGTTTCTTGCCCACATGTGAGGTTTTTCATTATAACTGATGGAAGGGTGGTTTTCTTGATGTTTTGGATATGTGGGTGTTCCCCCTTGTGTAATAAGGTCTCTTTAGATGTTGAGTGCCTTGGGGATCAATTGGTCATAGGTGGTGATGCACTTTAGTTTTAGATGGAATGCCAAGGTTTTCTCAAGATTGGAAATAATGGTGCAATTTTTTTGCTCCTCCAACATGACCCACTTGATCCTGTTGGCCTTGGATTGCCATCGTTGTAAGAAGGAAGTAAATGTTTCACCCTTACCTTATTTGAGCGTAGATAGTTCCTCTAGACTAACATCCATGCCAATGTTGAATGTGTAGTTTTTTATGAATGCGTCTATAATTTCTTGGAACTTTTTTATGGTAGGAGGAAGATGAGAGAACCACTCCATGGTAGGACCAACCAGACTTTAAAGGAATAGCCGTATCATATATGTATCATCATATGTGACTTCAATGCAATGTACTTGGAATTCCCTGATGTGATCTTCAGGGTTACCAAGCCCGCAATATTTGTCAAATTTAGGGATTTCAAACCCCTATGGGAATGGTATCATTACAAACCTCTTGTCGAATGGGTAGGGGTACAAGTTGCTTGGTGTCTTTGTTGTTTTCCCTGATTGGAGATCGATCATCTGTTGTGAGAGAAATTTGATTTGTGTTGTCACGTCGTCTTGTGGATCAAGAGGTGGAGTGAATGTGTTTTGAAGTGGTCAAGGTTTTTGAGTGATGGGTATGTTGGTGGGAGTTTGTTGCAAGCTTTGTTGTGTGATCAAGGCCTGCTGATACACCTACATTTTCTATTGCACCAACAATGCTTGTTGTTGGTCTTGTTGCTATTGCACCAACAACGCTTGTTGTTGGTCTTGTTGTTGTTGTGCAAGAAATGCTTGTTGTTGGGCTAGTAATTGGTCAACTTCTTGTTGTGCTTGGTATTGTTGTAGGGATTGTTGATATGCTTGTTGTTAAGTTGCTTGTAGTTGTGTTTGGTATTGAGCTTGCACTTGCACTTGCTAAGCTTGATATTGGGCTTGAGCTTGAGCCTGTGCTTGTTGGGTTGGGCTTGAGCTTGAGCTTGTGCTTGTTGGGTTGCTTGTCTAGCTTGGGAAGCCTGGGTAGCTTGTGTGGATTGTGTGGTTTGAGTGGCTTGTATGCCTTCAGCTACTTGAGCTGGTTACGCAACTTAGGTGGCTTGGGTGGCTTTCTGTTGTTGCAACAAAGCTTGAGCTTGGGCAGCCTCCTATGCTTGTTGTGCATCTAATTGTGCTTGCGCTTGTTGAGTAGCTAGCTATGTAGCTTGTTGATTTTGAATTTTTTGAAGTTCTTTTTGAGAGGTAGATTGTTGAACTGCTTGGTCCTTGGGAGATCATGTTTTGAGATATTTGGGGGGTGGTGGATGATGTGTCGATTGCTTGTGTTGCTTGGATGGTTGCCACCTATTGTTGTGATATTGATGGAAAGATGGGCTCAGATTTAGTATGATGTTTTGATTTATGATTGGGGGGTTGTTCGGATTTTGTTGATTAATGGTTGGTAAAGAGGGGAACCCTAAACCAAGGGGTGACATGTTCCCTTGAGGAAATGATGATGATGAGGGGTCAAAGATTCCCCCTTGTCCAAATAATCCACCTTCTCCTTGCGAGGTCATGGGGAGAGTGGTTCGTGTGTTGAGAGGATATGTTGGTGTTGTATGAAAAGAGGATGGGTCATTGGGGTCATGAAAGTTGAGCAGAACATATGGGTGTAGCAGATTCAATGGGACAGAGTGACCCAAGATAGTGGTTGCATCCAAGTATTTGTTGTTCACAAGGGGGTGTGTTTGTAGTGCATGAAGCAATGATCTCCCCTTGTTGACAATAGGTTGAATTGGAGCAATGGATGATGTGATTTGTGGGATGGATTGAGTGATGCTTTGAAATGGAAGTGTGGATGAAATTGGGGGCATGATCCCAAGAGGTTTCTCCACAAGAGTGCTTAAATCATAGTCGGAAGGGAGTTTCGCCCCTTCTTTTTCCAATTCAAGCGTGTATTGGTAGGGATTGAGTCTCATCATGGTATTGACAATTCTATGAGTTTCAGGATTTTGGACCATCTCAATGCTTTCATCTTGTGTCATCCCTAAGACATTATTGGTTATGCCTTCCACTTGACCTTCCTCTTGAGGATTTTGTGATGATAGAGGACAATTGGGTGTGGGATTTCTTGTTCCAACGGGATTGATTTCGGAAGTGGTTTGACTTAAGTCACTCGAAGTTGATGTTTCTTTGTTGGTTTCCATGTTCTTCTTGTGTTACGATATAGTTTGCACCATAAAATAGGGATCAATTTTCAAGAATGTGTGACATGAACCTCTAATTCTTTAGATTGATCTAACATTAGGCATGAAAAAGAAAATCTAGGATGATTAAGGATAAAAGTGTGATTATGAGATAAATGAAGGATGGATGGTGTGAATGTTTGAACTCTTGAGAAATCTTGAAGGAGATACTAGACTTTGGGACTTTGGATTTGATTTTACCTTGGATTTGATTTGGTTTGGATAGTGAAATCATAAACTCTAAGAGGTTGGATGTTGTCCTAGAGTAAATTTGTATACAAGATGATAATTTGACTAAGTGTGTAAAGAAGGTTTCATCTACACACACCTAGCCAAACAAGATGATTTTGGATTTTGGATGACGAAATCATAGACCCCAAGATGTTGGATGTTATCAAGGGATAGACTTGTTCACCAGGATTTGATAATTTGACTAAATATGTGGAGAAGGATGCATCTCTACACATCTAATCAAACAAGATGATTTGGATTTAATCTAGAGGATTTTTAAAAAGCCTAGCATGAATGATGTTTTCAAGATTTCCAAGAGTTGTTGGTGAGGTGATTTTTGGATTTGATGTTTGAGGAATGGATGAAAGTTATTGGTTTTGATCCTATGATGAACCTAAAAGGACTCTTGTTTACAATACCTCGGTGTTGAGGAACATGCAATACTTCCTATGTGAGATATTCAAACCTTTGAAAGAGACTTGAATTTTTAAAATAGTAAAATGAATACAAATTTGGATTGTTCTTTGATGCACGTTTGTAAAAGTTGAATGTCAATCTTTCTCTAAATTCATAAAGCATAGAAAAATGTTTCTTGCAAGATTTTTGACTAAGACCTTTGGATTTTGGCTTTCAGATTTTGATTTTTTGGGAAATCATAATGTGTAGGGTTTAATTGTTTCTTAGCTTTTCTTAATGAATTCGTTTTACCACAAACACTCTCTTCATTAGATTTTCAAACTAGATGTCTAATGTCCTAACTTATTTTCATCCCACAAAGTCCATTATGTGGAAATCAAGGAAATTAAGGAAAAAATTTCCTATTGTTGACTTTAGTGAGAGAAAATTGTGATGTAAATTCAAATGCTTAGAAGCCTCTAAGGATAGAATCCCTAAGGAAAGCAATAGCACTTAAATTTTGGCAAAGGTATTTGCTCCTACTAAAAGGTTTGGATTTTGATGTTCATGTTGAATGTTTGTTTTCCAATGTTTTAGATCCAAGCAAAGAGTTTTGATTCCAAAATGATGTGCAACCCTAGGATAAAATGAGACAATATTTGTTGAGTTCCCACTTGGATAAATCCAACTACGCCTACTCTTAGTGGATGATTAGATGCTTGACCACACTGGCTCCCCTCCACGACACACACTTCTCAGGTCAGCCAAACATCAATACCCATGAAACTCCCATGGCATACTTCTCATCTCTACTAAGAGCCATAAAAATGTGGGAGAACTTCAGAATGACCATTCTTGCACCAACAAATAGATAAGGATTTGACCTTCTAAACAAAAGGTTCTAGTATAGGTATTCGGTTCGTGGGGGATCATCCATATGGCAAGAGACCATTGTTGCCCTTCTTGTTAGAACAATCATTGTGATACTTGAACTTTCCTCAAGTACCCACACTTATATACCGGTTGGAAGTTGCATGGATTTAATGTGTTCCTGGTTGGGTCATTCCTTGGGGTGATTACTTTTCCCACCAGGTAGGCCCTCTAAGGATAAACAAAGGTGAGCAAGCACATCCATAGTGTGATCGATCCTTGTTGAGAAACAAAGAGATAACACATGTGATATAATCCACTCACATTAGCAAGATTTTGTTCAATTTTAAGAATCCAAATTGAAGTGTGGAGGTAATCACTTATACAACTTAATATCACAAAAATCCTTTTGATTCTCAAGATCGTTGTGAGGCACGAGAGAAGCGCATACGTCTTTTAGATGATATTACTTTGGATAAGGGATTAAAAAATATAAAGGAACATGTTCATTTTAATTCTTCAAAGCAAGAATTGGATTTTTTTAAGCACCAAAAGGAAACATGAGATTTTCTTGTTCAATTGTTAAGTCCAAAACAAAATCTAGTAAGTTGCCTAAGGTTTTTTTTTAACCCCTTTATTTTGTTCTTTTTAGAGCCCAAACAAAAATTAGTGATTCCTCAAAAGCATGAAGATGAAAAAGTCCTTAGAAAAAGGATTATAATTTCTCCCCAAAGTGTTTAAAAACACTTAATACAATGAAATGATGATGTTATAGAGAAGCCTTCTTTTTCATTTCCTCCCTTCACTTTTTTATCAAGAAAACCTACAAAACTGGTTAAAACTACAAAAACAAAAGACAAAAACTAGTTAGTAGTCAAAAGCAACCAAAATAAAAAAGCACATGTTGAAATGAATTTGAAATTTTCCTTTTACCCAAATCCAGCGGCGCAGTTTGAAGGAGTCAACGACACTGTATAGCATCATTGGGACTGATAGCAATGTACTGTAGAAAAATAAGTGAATGCAATTGCGGTGCTATTTTGACCAGTGGTGGAGTTTAGAGTTTGGATGGCTAGTCAATAGTAGCATGAATCAAGCATCGCTATTTGAAATTCAAATTTTTGGGCAGGAAGAAACCAACGTCGTGGTTTGGAGTTTGATAGTGTCGCTATATGGAATTGTTGGATTGCTAGTGGCATAGTTTCTCTGTCAGCAACATTGTTTTATTATAGACACAAAAAATTCAAAAAATAATGAAATTTTTCAAAAAAGCTTATTAGATTCTTAAGATGCATCCTCCTTCTAGCACCAAATGTGAATGGTGATCCTAGACCTACACAAATACACAATTAGTCCAATATGCAAGTTAGAAACATCATTCCCCATGAAATTCATTTGAAACATAAAAACAAGAAATAATATGAAGAACACAATAAAAAAGCTATTAAATCCTATTTAAATGATCAAGTTTATTCTCAATCGCATGGGGGAATTGGTGCCATTTTGATGTGGAAAATGGCCCTTTCCCAATCCCTTGCAAGCTTGATGATGATTGATGAAGATTTGATGCTCCTTGGTGAAATTCCTGCATAATTTAGCTATGAAACTTGATGAAAACTAAGCAAATGGATGAACAATGGATGGTAAAATTCAAAATCTCAAGATAATGACTTTGCATAAGTTGTGGATCCAAAATCCAAATGAGAGCCTCTAATTTATAGATGAGAAATATGGAGGATGAGGCCAAATGGATGAATGTACGATAAAAGACCAACCAATAACACAATGCCACTTGTCAACATGCTAATGAACAAAGGTTGAGCACATTTTGATGAAAGTGTACATAAATACTATTAGGTAGAATTTCAAATTTGGAAAAGTGACAAGTTGGAGGGAGAAGAAAATTAAGTTAATGCCACTTGGCTCAAGGAAAATGACATGTAAGAAACTTAAATCCCTTGTTGGACGTACAAACCCTTTTGGAGGGATTTTTCAAATTTGGAGAATATTCCCTTTTTGATGCCTTTTTGAAAGTAAATAGAGATTTAATAAATCAATTAAAATGATTTTCATGAGCAAGTTGCAAAAGCTAGAGGATTTGATGGATTAAGATTAGCATTAATCAAGATTTGATTAATTAAGAGGGAGTTTAGTTGATTTGGCAATTTTGAATTAGACATTTGGGTTAATTTAAATCAAAATGAGAGGAAAATGATTTTAGATTTAATTAAATAAAGATTTCATTTATTTATTTAAAGAGGATTCTGTTAGATTAAATCAAATAAATATTAATTTATTTAATTTAAAAGAATGACCTTAGAACCTGATTAAATAAAATGGATTATTAATCAAAAGAGGGACTTTAGAAGCTAATTAAAGAAAATTGATTTATTTAATTAGAGAGAAGAAAATAATGACAATCAGAGAAAATTGATTTATTTAATTAAGAGGTGCAATGTGATGAATTTAATCAAATACAAATTATTTCATTAAATAGTTAGCAAAGGAGATGATTCAAGATGAAGTTGTGTTAGTAAAATCAGGATCAGGTGTATAAGATCAATTGGTACATTTTTCATGTCTATAATATGTCTTTGCTACAATATATTTATAGAGCTTGAAACTATCATAATTTTCCAAATACTCATGGAACATGAAGAATGACACAAAGAGCTAGTGAAAACAAAGAAAAATCCTTTCGAATCAACATGGAAGAGACCTGAATACCTTGGCGCCTTGTGTCATCCTCAAAAGGAAAACACAAGAAAAATGAAAAGGTAAAAGATTTACGACATGGGGAAGAATGTAGGTACAAATAGAGGAATGCCACAAAGAGAGGAGACATCAAACAAAACATTGTGGGGGTTACATTACACACATGCAATCACACACATAACATGAAAAAGAAATCAAAGCAAAGACTAGTAAGGCACATACGAATCAACCTATTAGCAAGTCATCCACATCCCAATCTTGGTCATGTCGTATATGAAAGGAAAACAACTAGCCAAAGGGACAACAAAAAATGCATTACTAGGAAAAGGCTACCTAATTCTTTCCCCCACTGAGTGCAAGACAAGAATGAGCTGAGGTAGGTGATGAGGGAGAGCTCCTTGCATTTTGAAATGATTTACAATGAATGTGAGGTATGTAATAGTGCTAATGTTATGATCTTACAACCATTACATGGAAAGGAGTGAATGGGGTCCCACTTTAAGGGACTATTTCTATGATATCAAACTTTTTAAATATTTGTTTCAAAGCACAACACTCATCAATACTATGCTTGAAGATTATATGATTCTACAATGAGACGTGTTTTTTGTTTTTAGGATTTGGAAATTGAATTTCTGCCATGGGTGGTAATGTACTAAGTCCTTGACTTAGAAGTATGTATAAAGTTCTTTCAGTTGTAGATGGCGAACAAGGGAATTATAGTTTCTTTAGTTTTTAAGGCCTTCATTGCTTGCTAGATTCACCAATTTCTCTAGGTGAGATTAGGGTAGGGGGACCTAAAATTTCCTTGTAATCTTTATCATCATTTTGAGGTATTAATTGCTCTTTAGGAAGAACACTTATGTCAGCAGGAGGATCTTGATATCCTATCCTTTTAGTATCTTCAGCAAGATTTTTCTCTAAGAGTTGATGAATTTCATGTTCACTTGTATCACATCCTTGTTTGCTCAATATTGTGAATCATTTTCCATATGTCTCTTCCAAGTTGATGGGAGTGATTGTTACCTTATTAACATAGAATGGTTGAATGTTTGCTTGGTTAGAGGAACTAAGTTCACCTATTGTAGGGAGCTTAGGTTCAGCTTGTGTTTCAATTTCAAGATGTAAAATGCCAAACATCTCAAGTGATGGGATGGTAGGGGTTGTTGGCTATTTCATAGAAGAATAAAAGGATGCATTGTTCTTAAGGTTGTTAAGGAAATCATTTATGAAGTTGTTCATTCTGTCATCATCTTATCTAATGATATAAACATCATGAGGAAGACATGCATTAGGAGTTGAGTGAGCATGTGTAAGTTCAATTTCATTAGGGTCATTTCCAAAAGCATGGTTTGATACATCCACTAATGATTTCAAGGAAATCCAAAGATTACAAAAGCACATGTCCATTATGAAATGTAATACAGTAACCTAGAATAAAATGTGTAGGTGCAAGTTTGAAATAAGGCAATACAAAAAATTAACGAAATGAAGCTAGATGCAATGAATTGAATGAAATAGAGACTATGTAAACTAGAATAAGAAGCTAGCAATAGCAAACAAAAGCAGAGAAACATAGTTTTTAATGTTGGAAAATGTAGTTTAAAATTTGAAATGGCACTAAATCGCCTAGAGGGGCATATGAGTCCAAATCAGGGGTTTTTTAGGGGTTTAAATGCTAAATAATAGTCACCACGAAATACCCAAGAGTTATTCAAAACCACATGTACTGGGACTAAAGTGCCCAAAGGGGCGTATGAGTCCCAGATTAGGGTTTTTGCATAAATTTTAGAAAAGTCTGAGTGAAAGTTATGCTTTTTGGTTTGGATGATGTCTAGGATAAGTGTAAATGTAGATTTCATATGAAATTCAATGATGTAAGATGCAAAAAAAAGACAACCTATATGCACTTTCACTCACGCAAGATTTAGAAATGCTAGATGCAAATCAACTAATGCAAAACCCTGATGCAAAGTTAATGCAAGCTATTATTTAGGAATATGATGCACTCCAAATCAAAAAAGAGGTGTTCACATCAAGGGTTCACCAAAATGTAACAATGGAAATAGGGTTCACCACCTTTTAGGAGATGGAGCACAAGGAGATAGGGTTCCTATATCACACTTGTTCGATTCAAGGAATCCTTAGATATCTCAATTCGAAGGTAGCAATGGGAAAAGAGATCTTGCAATAAGGTATCCTAGGGTGTGATTAAGGACTAAGAGAGGATTCACCACCAAGCTAGGGCTTAGAAAGACTAGTAACATGCAACACCTAATAATCAAACCTAATGGTATGTAAAGACTTGAATAGATGATCTAGAAATGAATGCAAAATAGAATAGAAAATTGGAAAAGTATAGAGGTGCACCTAGAAACCTATAGTAGCTTGAATGAAGAGCTGAAATGTTGAAAATACTATATTTAATGCACATTGGGACTCATACGCTAGGCTAGGAGATTTAGTCCTAAATAAGGGTTTTGGGTAGGAACAAAAATTTGATAGTGATAGGTTTGAAACTCTTGAAATCCTGAAATTTGGTTGTACTAGAAATCATACACCAGAAGTGGAATATTAGTCCTGCTTGGATTTTTTAGACGATCAAGATCTAAATCTTCTCTTCAATCTCTGCTTTGTCTTCTCAACCTAGTTCTAGATCTGAAATGTTGATTTTTTTTTTTTCTATAGATGCCTTTTAGTGATCTTGTAAACAAGGTGACAACTTGGAAAACTTTGCAACCTTGACAACTTTTCTCAATTTTTCTCTTCAATCTAGAACTACAAATCACACACTAAAGAGGGAAAAATGTTGATTTGTTAGTCAAAAGGTGTTTTCCTTGGTCAAACCTCCTTTTGGTAATCAAACCTTAAAATGAAATGAAATGAAAAGGAGGAATGATGAATTAACAAAATGATATGTTGCAACTCACCAAATCGTAAGAATAAACTATTGGGGTATGTGCAGGATCATGATAGGCAAAAAAGTGGCAATATTACGGGTATTTGTAGGGTATGTGGCTGACGACTTTTTTTTACCCAAAATTGATGAAACGAAAAGGGTTTTTTGAGGAGATTCTCAGCTTTCCACCAATATAAATTATGCTTCAATTTTAATTTAATAAATAATTATTATTCATTTTCTATTAGAATTACACTAAAGTCTGATCAATAGAATTGAAAAAATCTATAACTTTCAAATAGTATCACATTTTTGAATCAAACATGTGTCACATTATATGCTTCACATACTATAGGATTAAAAAGAAAAATTAATTTAATGAAGTTTTGACCAAGTTAAGGTGGTCAGTCATATGAGTTTTTATATTTTTTAAAAGTTGTAATAAACAATTCATAATTAATTATTCACTTGGAAAAAATTACAAAAAATATGCATCACATTCAGACATGAGTCCTCTACTTATATATAAAATCTTATAAAAAAATACTATCATTTTATTATGGTTAGGGTGGTCGGACAAACACCTACTTATTTTTTTGCTGAAATTTAAGTACTCTGCATTGAAATTTCAAATTTTCACCAAATAGATTTAATTTATTTTTAAATAAACCTAGTAGTTTAGAAACTACATTCAATTTTCTATAGATTCTATTCTTACATATTTTTGAAATAATTTAGATAACTTATTCAAATTTTTATGTCAAGTTTCCTAACACTAATTTTTCTGAATTTTTTGCCACTTAAGGGCCTATTTTTTCCATGATGATCCTGCACATACCCATTGCAAACATGTATTAAATCACTAATGGATGTATATCTTGAATATTACATGAATGATAGGGATCTTGACTTGTATACTTGCTTGAATCATGAAACCCTACATCACAAATGTTAGCTCAAAAATAAACATGATGCATAGTGACTTTGATATGACGCTTGATACTTGAATACTGCTCCAAAATGCTTGATAATCAACTCTTGAATGCTCTTGTAATTACTTGTATTCTCTTGTGAACTTAATTTTCTATAAGGAATGCTCTCATGAAAGTCTTAGGTCACTTGACTTCTTGTAAGGTGGAAAATGAGTGAAATAACCTTGTATTTATACTCACTACTAAATTTGACTCCATTTTTGACAAACGTTCGTCGGTCTTGCGACAAACATTTGTCAGGAAACTGATGAAATAATGAAATAATTTTCATCACCACTTTTTCTTTGAAATTCAAATGAAGAATTAAACGTCAAAATAGTGGCCTAGATTCGTTGGTCATCGACATCACAAAATGGTTCTATTGTTCGTTAGAATATCGACAACAACTTTGTGTATCCACCAACGCATTATAACTGAAACATAATTGGAATGGCTCTTCCAAAGCATCGAAACAACACCAGAAGTTTGTCACCATTTCGACGAAATGGGAAAGTAGTTACGATGAAGCATTCGTCGCAACTATAGCAACTTCATTGGACCATTTTGGTGATTTGTCGGTTTCCTTCATCGAAATTGCAACAAAACAATGTAATTTTTTTAAAAAAATATTTGTCGAAATGTACCATCATAGAGACTCTTAGCAATGACCACCAAAGCCAACCCATCAACGAGAGATCAATCATCGACAGAGGATAGAAAACTCACTTTGATAGTCCATGTCTTGTTGATGACTTCCATCAAGAAGATAGATCCAATGTCACACCGATCTGACCTATGTAAGAGTTTTAAATAGACCTACACCATGTCATCATGGAGACTCTTGGCAATGACCACTGAAGCCAACCCATCAGTGAGAGATCAATCATTAGAATAGGATAGAAAACTCACTCTGATAGTCCATGTCTTGTCGAGGACTTCTGTTAGAAAGATAGATTCAATGTCACACCAATCTGACCTCTTCAGAAGTTTTACATAGACCTACACCTTGTCATCACAGAGACTTTTGGTGATGACCACCATAGCGAACCCATCGGTGAGAGATCAATCATCAACACAGGATAGAAAACTCACTTTGATAGTCCATGTCTTGCCGATGACTTTCGTCGGAAAGACAGATCCATGTCACACTGATCTGACCTCTGTACAAGTTTTAAATAGACCTACACCATGTCATCGTGGACTCTTGGTGATGACCACCGAAGCCAACCCATCAGTGAGAGATCAATCATTAGAACAGGATAGAAAACTCACTCTGATAGTCCATGTCTTGCTGATGGATTTCGTTGGCAAGACATATCCAATGTCACATTGATCTAACCTCTTCAAGAGTTTTAAATAGACCTACACCATGTCATCATAGAGACTCTTGGCAATGACCACCATAGCCAACCCATCAGTGAGAGATCAATCATTGGCACAAGATAGAAAACTCACTCTAATAGTCCATGTCTTTCTGATGACTTCCGTCGGCAAGACAAATCCAATGTGACACCGATCTGACCTTTGTAGGAGTTTTAAATAGACCTACACCATGTCATCATGGAGACTCTTAGCAATGACCACCAAAGCCAACCCATCGATGAGAGATCGATCATTGGAATAGGATAGAAAACTCACTCTGATAGTCCATGTCTTGCTGATGACTTCCGTCAGCAAGACAGATCCAATGTCACACCGATCTGACATCTTCAAGAGTTTTAAATAGACTCACACCATGTCATCATGGAGACTCTTAGCGGTGACCACTGTAGCCAACCCATTGGTGAGAGATCAATCATTGACATAGGATAGAAAACTCACTCCAATAGTCCATGTCTTGCTGATGACTTTTGTTGGTGAGACATATCCAATGTCACACTGATCTAACCTCTTCAGGAGTTTTGAACACTACTAGTTATCAGCAAGACATTCTGAGGGTCTCACTGATTAAACAAGTGTCTAAGAGCAAGTAAATAGATGAAACTTATTAATTTTATTATTTTGGGATTCTTTAAATCATAGAATAGATACCATCTTCTTATGTAATGTACTTATATTCAAATTTGAATTTAAGACCAATTGTCATTGCACATTCCATTTTACTTGCATAGAGTATTTTATAAGCAATATATTAATAATGCCAAATGATTTATGGTGTTGTAAAACTCTACCTATCATCACAATTCTGTTGTTCCCCCCTAGAGAATCCTACAAAGACAAGTTTACAATAACAAGTCAAATAATATGAAAAAGACTTCCATACAAATTAAATGATTATTCTTACAATGGTAATTGCCTAATCACAACAAAAATTCCATGAAAGGTTATCCATGCTTCATAAGAGATGACTGATCATACATACAGATTGCAAGATGCATCGAAAAAGCATTACACTTGAGAAAAACCAAGGGCTAACAAGGGAAGGAGTTAAGAAATGTCTAGATTGAAGAGAAAATGTGTAGGGAAAATGTTGAGCAATGTCAAGAGAACAGATCTTGTGTTCAATTGACCTTAGTTTTATCATTATACTTCCCATCTAATACCATATTTTAATCCAGGGTTCAACTATCTCAGATCTAAAGAAGCACCTACAATTAACCATTTAAAGTACTATAAAATAAGGTAATACTTTTACTTGAGAAAGAGTGGGTACACTTGTAGGATTAAAGTTCTTGCAATCATCAGGATTTATTGGCACACAAACACAACCTGCAACATATGAAGTAACGGATGACTACAAGTTAGTGAAATGGTCCTTAATATGTGACTGGTTTGCAAATTGATTGGTAGAAAATAAGGTTACAAATAGATCTACATAAAAAATTATGAGGACAAACTACTGTAATCATCAAATTAGATGAAAAGTGCAAAGGAAAGAGTTGAGCTACATCTTTAGAGCCTTAAAAAAACACATGCAAGAAACATAAAAAAAAAAAAGAATAAACCAATTTTTGGATGAATACAAAATGGTGCCTTTAGCAAGTGATTCATATGCTTTCACACCTGACAGGACATTAAGAATATTTTAGTCTTCCTCTGTGAAATTAACTACTTAGAGAAAAAACCCAAAAACCAATATTATATACGTCCATGTCTAGCTGAGGGTAGGTATAAGAGAAAACAATTTCCTCAATGCAATGCCAAAAAATATCAATGCTCCCTTATTGCTACATATGCATATACAAGCATTATTCGAGCTCTAAACTATTCAAATATTAAGGATTTAATTAGCTATAAGATGGAAAGGTTTTGTTTAGACATAATCCATCATCTTTTACATATCTTTATTCACTCCTAGAGCTTCAGATAAATTTGTGTAAATGAGATAGAAATGTGAATCTTTTATGACAAAGAAAATTCTTAAAAGGAGGGGGGAGAGAGCAAAGGGTAGGGGGAAAGAGAATGCTTGAATGTATAGCCAAGTATAACATTTTGATCATTATAACAATGAAATGAATCTTAAGTTTGAAGCATTAATATCATTTAGAACATTTATGATCAAGAATGAATGTAAGTAGAGAAATTTTTGCATACTTGTAGATGGCAAAAAATTTCATAGCTAAGTGGAAGCCTCCCATCAACAACAAGATCCAAATATCTGTGTATCTATCTCAATCAAGCCTCTAAACCCTTCAGAGCTGTCAATTTTTCCACTAACATGTTATGCACAAAAGTCAAATTTTAGAGTTATGTCACTACTAAAAACAGAAGAAATAGAGCTTTGAAACCAAATCCACACACAACACAATGTGGTATTCATACAAAGCCATACAAACAAACTAAACTCAGAACATTGGATTTGAAACAACTTCAAATTATGATGTAGAGCATGTATTCAGGGTATAAAGAATAATTTTTCTGCCACCATAGTGAAGTTAGCACTTTCTTTCATCTTTGCATATTGGTTTGATGCTTCAAATGATACATTTCTTATATTGAAAAGTGCATTACCTTATTGAGCTTCTCTTTGTTTTGAGAATAGTTTAATAGTCTCTACTTAATAGGGCCAACCACGTGATGGTGGAAGCTCATTTGGCCCCTCCCCCCCCCTCACATCACTCTCAATTCCCCATACTCGATCATATAACATTAATCATTCATTCAACCATTAATGACATATAACATTCATTCATTAACATATAAAATTCATTCATTAATATATTCACATTCATTCATTAACATATAACATTCATTCTTTCAGTTTTTACATATTATCAAAAATATGGTTGTCATGATATGATTACAATCACTTTTCTTTCTTTCTTTTTTAAAGCTAAAAAAATCTGAAGTGGAGTATCATTTTCTAAATCATCTATCCCCCCTTTAGTTTTTTTTCCCTCTACTCATGATCTTAATGTACGCCTAGTCATGTGCTCACAACGTGGACGCCGCTACAAGGGGGGTCTGCTGCAATAACAAAAAAATGTTAAATTGATATGTTTTATTATTATTGTTACAATCATTTCATTAATTAAAAGAACATTAGAGTGGTTCTCTTTACCTGATGGGTCCACATCATGTTCCCGAACTTCTCTTATAGACTCATGCTCAACATGTTGAACACCCTTTAAATCCTGATCTGTAGTTGAAACATGAAAGGTTACATTAATTAATACACCAATTAAAATTAAATATGTTTAAAAGAACATTAGAGTGGTCCTCTTTACCTGATGGGGCCACATCATGTTCTTGATCTTCTCTAGCCTGATCATGCTCAACACATTGATCACGCTCTACATGCTCTAAAGTTGAAACATGAAACATTACATTAATTAATACACCAATTGCAATTAAATATGTTTAAAAGAACATTAGAGTGGTCCTCTTTACCTGATGGGGCTACATCATGTTCCTGGTCTTCTCTATCCTAATCATGCTCAACATGCTCTAAAGTTGAAACATGAAAGGTTACATTAATTAATACACCAGTTGTAATTAAAGATGTTTAATTGTATTAATCTATACTACATTTTGTATAGCACATGAATACATCTAGTACCAGGATGCACACCGTGACCTTCATCTGCAGGTTGTGCTCCACCCTCACTAGGTTGCATTCCAATGCCATGTGTATTATTGTCATTGCTTGTATGTTTAAAAAAAATAGGCATGTAATTACTTTATGGTGGAAATTAATATTGAATAGATTGTACAAGTATTCAATTTTAAATAAACTTTATTGAGTTTATTTACCTACGTGTCAGATGCAGTGGAAGATTCTATTTTCCCAGTCAAGACTCTTAGGCGTTCAACCACGACTGCATAGCCTTGCTGGAAGGAAATGTTCAAGTCCTCTTCTGTGGGAACTGTGTTAAATTCAGAGCCTTGCATTTTTGCATAAGATCATGAATTTTTCTTCTATGGTGTGATAAAACCAAAATTGTTTACAATTTATTATTTTGGATGCAATATTTTGTTTATTGATACTTACAATTTGTGCGGCTAATTTCATATAACGACCAGAGCCAAGTTTGTATTGCCCGTGTTTTTCTAGTCTTGCATTTGTTGCCCTCGATGTGTCGGGAAGCCTATGAAAAGTTTGAAATACGTTAGATTATGTAAAAAGAAAGAGAAATCAGTATATAATTACATTGTTGATAGTATCACATACCTTCCTTGGCCTGGTGGTGTCTTTCCTTTTTTCTTTTCAGCCTTCTCCTTTCCATCTGATACCAGGTCCTTCCACTCCCTCTTCGAAATCATGGGGGGACACTCACACTTTTTGTTCTTCTCTAAATGTGACCTATATTGGTCCCTCAAATACTTTAGATAGGTACCAGATTTCTTAAGGACCTTGGTTCGGTTGAATGTTTTATCACCAAACAACACAACTAAACGGTTAATGATCTCATCTTTTAAATCTTGATTTTGGGCATCCCACCATGTATGTATGGTGGGTCCGAAGAGCTCCAATGTAATATCACTTAGATGTTTATAAAAAACATCATTTCCTACAAAATGATCATGTGATCAATAGTCTAAAAAGAGTGATCAATAAGTAAATTTCAATTGGATTATATATAATAATAATTAAAACATTTTAAAGTACCTGGGACCTTCTCTATCTTTATGAGAACAAAATCCTCAGTCACCATAAATGTGATCAAAATTTTTCCCGTACTAGTAATATGAGAAGATTCAAGAAATGCTACTAAAATATCACCACTACTAGTGGCCTTTGTATCCCTAGGTACATGTCTTGACACATGTTTTGGCATGTGTTCGCTACTAGAGGGTGCAGTAATGGATGCATGCATGGTATGTGTTGCCGACATTTCAGATGACAATATAGGAATGAATGATGTAAAATGATGTGATGTATGTGTGGGAAGATCAGGATGGACACTTGTACTAACCCCTACTCCTCGAGAAACACTTCTAATACCTTGGTCATGGCTAGGAGCATCGTGAGAACAGAAAAAATCCTATAAAAACAACACATATTTTAATTCATGACATAAAAGAGTACAAAATATAAAACCATGAATGAACTTATGCTATAATTAAAGACCTCATGATAGCTTACTTGCAAGTTTTGTGCTCTCCTAGTCAATATTTTAACCCTCTCTCTTATCTCATCTATTTGAGGCACTATGAATAACAACTTAAGGATTTCTTCATTGCATTTTTTGTGGGTCTTCCTTATCATATCAAGAGGGTTTTTTGAATAAGCAATGTCATCATCACATAATATTGACTACACCTCCCTATGGATGCTCTTGTCTACTGCTGGTGCCTTTCCCCAATCAGTTGACTGCAACAAGAATATTAAAAACATTATCAAAATTAACCCAATAAACTTATGAAAAAAACATAATAATAAAACATTTTTCTCATGTCTAATTTGTACAATTACAATGAGGTAAACCTATCGGGGAGAAGCGCCTAAAGATGCATCACGATCTATGCTCTGGGTTGAAGACTTCCCCGTACAATCAATGTCCCGCTATGACAAAAATTAAATATAAAAAAACATTACCGAAATGAAACCATTAGACTTACGAAAAAAACATAAGAATAAAATGGTATTTTGGAGTCATTAATTGGAGGTTGGGTAAAATGGTACTGTGATAGGTCGAATGTGAGAGTTAGAAATCAAGCAACAACTAAAAGAGTGCAAATAAAGAACTAAAACAACCTACACCTCAAGATTAGCCTAAGTTGGAAACAATGCAAGACAAAGCAACGAAATGGAACTTTATACCTTGCGTTGAGTCGATCCTTTGGTTGGCCCTTCGATCTTTGATGTGTATGCTCCTTGGATGGCAAGTGGATGCAAGTAAAATGGAGTTGTGAGGATGAGTGCAAGTGGATGAACACAAGAAAATGGCTAAGTAAGAGTTGAGAAACAAAATTGCAAGAGTTTGGCTAGCAAAATGATCTCCCTAAAATGAGAGAAAACAGGGGGTATTTATAGGATTTTTGGGAAATCCTAGGGGAAATGGACGGTTGAGATTGATCCACCAAATATCAAGATGTAGGGCTAAGGTGAGTTGAGAACTCACAAGCACTCACATCTTGACATGTGGCATATGAGATAGCCCTAAAAGGTGAAGTGGACATGAGGTGGAAGGACAAGTACATGACATGGAAGGGGGTACAAAGTACCTTGGGATTGGACAAGATCTCCTCATAAAGGAGGTACTTGTCCCCATGTGGGAGAGAGGACAAGTGGGGAATTAAACATTCCTCAAATATTCTCATGGGGAAGAGGGAAGGAATTTAAAATTCCTTAAATGCATTGGGGGATTAAAAGGTGAATTAAAAATTCACATGGGGAAGGGAGATGCCTTGTCAAAAGGGAGAAAGCCTTTAATAAGGTTGACTAAGGACACATTTCATAAAGGACATGGGGAAGAGAAAAGGAATTTAATATTCCTTGGAAGGATAAAAGGAATTGAAAATTCCTTGAAAGGTTGATTAGGCTAGTTAGTGAAGGATTAGAGGATGGTTAGGTGGCTAAGAGAGATTAGAGGCCAACTTGCAAAAGTTGGAGGATGTGACACCTCCTAATCAAAGATTAGGCATGTGCACATCCTAATGATGAGATTAGAAGAAGGATTAAGATAAGATAAAAATGATGGAGGATGTGACATAAAGGAAATTAAATAAATCACATATTTATTTAATTCAATTGATGGAAGGAGGATTAAAGAGATAAGGTATTATTGATTAAATACCTTAGGGATTTGACATAATTAAAGCTATTAATTAAATAATAGGAGTATTACTTAATTAACGAAAATAAGATGAAAGGGGATGAATTTGGATAAATTAAGTGTCCAAATTTAGACATCTACAGGTACATAGTACATACCACCCCTTTAGTAACAGTTTTTGTAACTAAGCGATTTAAATTGTAATTGATTAGCAACTCTTCCCCTATAGTTATTGATTTTATCACACATACAAATACACGGTTTCCCTCATGCACCTCGAATATGCAATTGGGTTGCTTATTTGTTGACCCAGGTCGTGTACTATTTATAAACCCTACAATATTTCCTGATACTTTTGGCCTTCCATCAATGTACATAACCACTCCCTTGTTTTGATCCTTATCTTTTAGTTGTATATAATTTGCTGACAGTGCATACCTATGCATACTTCATGTATATCTAACCAGTTGCATCCAATCTTTGTAATTTTAACATGGTCTGACATACTCCATCAATTTAGTAACTTGGTCGTAACAAAACTTTATGCCATCCATGCAAAATAGGTCCAAACCATGTAATGATGATGGTGTTATGTGATATATACTCTTGTTGACACAAAAATTAGTGTTTATTGGAGGAATTTCCTTGGGTACCCATTGTTTTCATAGATTTTTGTACCTCAAGGGCACCTCGACATTTCCTATGCTCTCATCATCATAAGAACATGACCCCCCTTCAGCAAGAAAAAATTCCATGAGTTTATAGAATTTTATTCTAATATTTTGGCCTCTAGTTGATCTCCCTTTTTAGACCTACTGCATGTCTCTCTTTCCTCTTCTCTTCCTAAATTTCCCTCACTCGAGGAAGAAAGATATGAAAAATACCTATTTGGTGGTACCTGCACTCATAAGGATGTTGGATGAAGTTCTTTCATGGTGATGTGATCCCAAGGTGACATTATGATTAATCTATCATTTCATCACTACAATTTCACATGTTATAAGGTAATCAAGTCTTGATAGATTGCAAGTTATTGTTACTACCATCCAAATGTGTCCATTACAAATCAAATCTACTTAACGTTTTAACTCCCAAACTTTGTAACAAGTGTTAAATGTGACTATGGTCCACTAGTTACACAACCAAGGCCTCAAATTTATTCTCTAATTGTAATCAAAGGACTTATGCTCTTCATTCAAGTAAATAAACTTGAAGGGAAACATCACCAAGTGGTTTATTGGACACCTACATGACTAAAAATAGCAGAAAATTTACATTTAATTTTCATATGTCTAAGTGGTTAATGGGGAGGGAGTGTGTACTATGCCTGGTTAAGTCATCATAAGTTTAGGGTTTTTTTAAGTCATCTTAAATATTCCTATGTCTAATTGCTAGGAGACTTTTGGTATGTTTTAAGGTAGGATGAGTTGTTGCATCAATGTTCTAGTTCTCTACGACAAGGTTTCAACATCTTCAAATAGTGAAACTTAGTGCTCATAGTCATTTGAAACAACAACATTTTGATTATGTTTGATGGTAGGATTTGATAACTTAAAATATCTCTACTTCGAAAAAAAATTATCTCTAACAACTCTAAGAGCTATAATGGGATGGCCACCATCATAGGAAAGATTCTTCATTCTCACTTTTAGGCGTTAAAATTTAACAATACCTTGATTGATGAAAGATCCCAAAGAGCCTTTCTCCATGGTATCCATCTGCACATAGCAGTGGTCTTCTCTTATATAGTTTCGTTAGGTTTTAGAGCATGTTAATTAAATTGAAAATTATGGCGCCATTTAGCTAGGTTTTAATATTCTACAATATAGTTAAGTATATATTAGCTATATTTTACATAATAAATAATATAATTATTCAACTTATTATAATTATATATTATATTCTTTAACAAAATTATTAAATACGTGTAAAATTATTATAATTAATAATTAATAATAAGTAAATATTTTTATATAATACAAAATATAATTAATATAATAGTAATATATATTAATATAATAAATTAATATGAGGGAGAGAAACTAAATTTTGATTGGTTGTTTCATGTCAACAGTCCAAGGATGGCATGTGTCCTTGGGGAGTTATGCTCAAGGTAGCATAACATTTGATTAAAGATATGATAATTCTCCTTTAAGACCTC
This sequence comes from Sequoia sempervirens, assembly GCA_007258455.2. NCBI lineage: Eukaryota > Viridiplantae > Streptophyta > Pinopsida > Cupressales > Cupressaceae > Sequoia > Sequoia sempervirens. The sequence continues at coordinate 57,326,381 of VDFB02379711.1, forward strand.
TTCAATGTACCCATTGCACACTTAAGGAGACAAAGATAAATATAGGGAAGAAAATATAGAGAAAGAGGGATATAATGACAAACATACAAATAGAAATGGAGACAAGGAGATAGAGAGAGGTATCAAGATAAAGAGATAAGGATGAATAGATAGAGATATAGCGAGGGTGATTGATATATCTCTCCCTGACGCTCTCTATATCTCCCACTATCTAGGTTACTCCCTCTTCCCCCCTCTATCTATTGAGCTATCTCTCCCTCTCCCCCCTTTCTCTCTCATTCACTCCATCTCTCCCTCCACCTCTCCTACTCTATATCTCTATCTCTATATCTCTTTTTATCTACCTCTCACTCCTCTCTCTATCTCTTTCTATCAATATCTTTCTCTACCTCTATCACGATCTCTCTATCTCTTTCACCACTGCCCTCTATCTCTATATATCACCCCCTTTCTATGTCTCTCCCTCTCCCTCTATATAAATTGAGATATCTCTCCCTCTCTCCCCTATCTTCTTCTCTCTCCCTTTCTACATATCGCTCTCCCTCTCCCCCTCTTCTTTCTCTCCCTCTTCTACCTATCTATCTTGCTCTCTTCTCTCTTTTCCTCTTCAACCTATCTCTCCATCTCTCCCCCTCTTCTCTATCTCTCATCCTCTACCTATCTATATCCATTTCTCTCCCTCCCCCTCTCTATCTCTCACCATCTCTCCCTCCCTATCCCCCTATCCATCGACTCTCTATCTCCATCTCTCTTCCTTTCTCTTCCTATATATCTCCATCTCTCTTTCTCTTCCCATATATCTCTGTCTCTCTCTCTTTCTCTCCCTATCTATCTCTATCTCTCCATATATTAACTAAGAAGCCATGCAAGCATACAATAGTATATGTTGGTAAAACTATAATAGTGTTTTATTAAACTATAAGTAACACTCATCTTTCTAAAGTCAAGCCTTCTTATAAAAATAGTGTTTTATTAAACTATAAGTAGATTATTGTCACCACTCTTCATTCAACATGAAATTCCAAATGTAGCAATTGTTTTGTTTCTTTTGTCAAGTTTCATTAACCAAGCTATTTACTAGGTTGAATAAAGTTTTGTTATGACCCTTTGTCTCTTTAAAATAATTAGACAATATTAGCAAGATCAGAAGGGGAGAAAACTAAACTCCTTCAAAATAGGGGTAGTTGTGGGTTTGTTGGTTTTCTTTGTATACTATATACTTAGTTCCTCTAGGATAAATAAGTCACTTTAGATCATTTTCTTAGTTGTGTATCCTAACTAATATAGAGTAAGCTTTTTCATTTTAATTGACTAATACATAATAGTTTATGTGCTGAAAGAATAGCTTTCCATTCTTTGTAGTTTTTACATTGGAATACAAATCATATTTAATTTCATGCCAATATACTTCTTTCATAAAGATATTTGTTTGAAATAAGTGCTTCATAACCCATCTAATCAAATCATAACCTATCAAAAAGGCAATAGGAATTTTCTAAAGAAAAGAACACTTGACCCAATCATAAGTGCATGGCCTTCACAAAAAGAAGTGATCCACCTTAGCAATAACAACTACCTAATTTAGACCTAGTAGGTTCAACTCAACCAACCTATCAACCTACCTTTAAGAGGCTTCCAAAAAGTTTAGAATGACCAATTTAAAAAATCCAAACAACTCTCAAAGTCTGACAAAGAACAGAAGTTAGATTTCACACTTTGACTCCTTGAATCCTTATAACAATGCAAACCTAGTTTTTTCCCAGTAACTCAAAACTTTCCCAAAACACTAGAGAAACGCTTGATGGTTTTATACACCCATTTGGAATTATTAAACATACTTCAAGGGAAAGTACAAGTGATTTTGAAAATTTTACAGTGATTTTGCACTCGTTGATTCCCTAAAGAAAACCTTATCTTGACTATAATCCATCACCACATATGATCACATCATTCTCGACCATTTGATATCATAAAAGGGTATGTTTAGGATCATGATGGGCCAAAAGGGCAATATGTATTAATATGATGGTCCATGTCGCCGATGAATTTTTTCTACCCAAAATTGATGAAACGAAAAGGGTTTTAAAGGAGATTCTTAGCTTTCCACCAATATAAATTATTTCTACTTTGAATTTAATAAATAAATATATTCATTCTCTATTTGAATTACGACTAAAGTCCTAATTGATAGGTTGATTGAAAACATCGCGTTTCAAACAAGATCACATTTTTTGAATCAAACATGCATCACATCTCTATGCTTCACATACTATATGATTAAAAAAAAAAATGAATTTCATAAATTTTTTACCAAGTTAAGGTGGTCAGACATACGAGTTTTTATATTTTTTAAAAGTTGTCATAAAAAAATCATAATTAATTATTTACTTGGAAAAAAATTACAAAAAAATATGCATCACATCAGGACATGAGTCCTCTACTTATATATAAAATATTATCATTTTATTGTGGCTAGGGTGGTCAAATAGACACCTACTTCTTATTTTTTTCCTGAAATTCAAGTACTACTACACTGAAATTTCAAATTTTCACCAAATAGATATATTTTTTATAAAATAAACATAGTAGTTTAGAAACTACATTCAATTTGCTACAAATTCTATTCTTACATATTTTTGTAATAATATAGATAACTTATTCAAATTTTTATGTCAAGTTGCCTAACTCTGATTTTTCTAAATTTTTTGCCACTTAAGGGCCTATTTTTTCCATGATGATCTTGCACATACCCAAAAACCTCCAAAATCTAGTATTCAAATAACCCATATCAACAAGAATTTGTGTAGGTCTCTCTGATTCATAAATCATTATATTCTCATTTTCAGCATATCGGTGAAAGAATAGAAATGTCACACCGATCGTATTACATAAGAAGATACACATCAGGATGACACAATCCATGGTCTCACCGATAAAGATTTTCGTCAGCAAGATAAGTTCCATCAGGGTGAAATGAAAAGGTCATACCAAGCATATAGGTCTCACCAATGAAGTTCCATTGGAAAGAAACCTCTCTTGTCTCACCGATCAAAGCAGAAGGAGTTGTATCGGAAGGAATCTTGGCAACATGAGATCGAAGGAATAATCATCGGGGAGACTTATAACATCAGGTAAATTATTGAATGTCTTAGTGATACACCATGTCTTGCCAATGAAGACACAAACAAATCAAGATAGTCGTTGGGGTGACTCTTGGCGACATTTATATGAATCAGATGGATGGATTATGTGATATCGGCATAATGTCTCCTTGACCAATAGAATGTTTAATGAACGTTAGTCAAGCCTGAATAAAATGATTGCCCAAATTTTGAATTGTCTTTTTGGTAGAACATTTGATGTGACAGTGGGTAAATTCGAAGATCACCTATGCTCGTGTTCAAAGCTAGGATTACTAAAGAAGACATATTAGGGAGATTGGCTTATGGTCTCATCGATGAAGGGAATCTATTGGCAAGACAAGTCATTGGTGTGACAATGGATCTATCTTTCCAACATAAGTGATCAACAAGACATAGACTATTAGAGTGAGTTTTCTATCCTATGCCAATGATTGATCTCTCACCGATGGGTTGGCTTCGGTGGTCATCGCCAAGAGTCTCTGCGATGACATGGTGTAGGTCTATTTAAAACTCCTGTAGAGGTTATATTGGTGTGAAATTGGATTTTTCTTTCCGATGGAAGTCATCGGCAAGACGTGAACTATCAGAGTAAGTTTTCTATCCTATGTCGATGATTGATGTCTCACTGATGGGTTGGCTTCAGTGGTCATTTCCAAGACTCTCCATGATGACATGGTGTAGGTGTATTTAAGACTCCTGGAGAGATCAGATCAGTGTGACGTTGGATTTGTCTTGCCGATGGAAGTCATCGATAAGACACGAACTATCAGAGTGAGTTATCTATCGTGTGCTGATGATTGATCTCTCACCGATGGGTTGGCTTCAGTGGTCATCGCCAAGAGTCTCACCGATGAAGTTTCATTAGCGAGATCATCATTTCTTTCACCATCAGGAGCACTGTGAATATATCGGCAAGACATGTTCCATTGGTGTAAATCCTGAATGTTCACCTGACTCGCTAAGTTACATCGACATGAGGATATTGGCAAGAGTTATGGCAACATATTCAAGACCAAAAGAAAAGTTATCAGAGAGAATTATAACATTAGAGGAACTACTGAATGTGTTAGAAATACTAAAAGTCAGGCCGATGAAGAAACAAATGAACCAAAATGATTATCGGGGTGAATCTTGGCAATGTATATGGGACAAATGTTAACATCGGTCAAATGTGTAGAGTGTTACCCCAATCAGTAGAGTCTTCAGTGAATTTTGGTTGGGGTCTAATGTATAGATCAACCAAATTTTGAAGGTGTCTTTCCGACTAGTTCATTTGATGTGACAGTAAGGAATTCAAAAATCTATTACATTCATGCCTAGAGTTAAAACATTAATGGGGCCACGAAGTATAGGTAATTCCATGAATTGAAAGGAAATAATTGCAAAATGAACATTATTGTGAATATGTAATGAAGGAAATGACAAGACAAATAAAGGGCCAGAGAATTATTTCAGCTAAAAGACCTCAATCAAAACTAGTAAGTCCTCTGCATTTTAACTTTTTCATTTCTACAATTTTAAGTAAGTAATATGGAAGGCACTAGCTTGGGGAAGTTGAAAGGTAGAAAAAAAAGTGAGAGAAGTCACCCTAAGATTAAGAAGAAAAAATTTGATTCTGGAATTGAGCCAGAGGGTGCTGAACGAAAGATGAATCAGGATTTAATTGACCAATTTCCTAGCTCTAGGTTCAGAGGTAGGCGCTCCGCGCAACTGAGGGTGGAAGTGGATAAATTGGATGAAAATTGAAAGCACATAGGAGATATTTGGACCCCAATAAGAGGCTATGAAATTTGTAGATTCCACTTTCAACGAAGAGATCGTTTTGAGCCAGTTTGTAATCCGTGGCATCTAAATTTGGGAAAAATGGTTTGCCCAAATATGTTTGTCAATATAGAGCTAGTAAAATTGTTGGCCAACCACTATGACTCAAAACTTAAGGCCATATGCAGACCATCTGGGAAACTATTCGTATACATATCATAGGCTTCAATATGCGAGGTTTTTAAGTTGGAAGTGTGGTGTAATGAGAAAATTGTGAATAAAGAGTTGGAAAAGGAGTTTTGGAGAATGGACACCACTTACAAGGGTTGGAGGTTGCCCTTACATAGAATTAAAAAATATGGTAAAACTATCCCATTTGACAATGGCAATGGGCCTCCATTCCATGTGGACTTATTCAAGCCCTATATGAGATATACGTATTTCTCGATAGAACAAGTGTTGGGTATGGAAGTTCCTAAGTATATGTCCATTGTTCCCATGGTAATTGCAGCTGACATTCAATGTCATAATTCTAGGTTATTCGACTATGCTTCATTTTTCTCCAAGGAACTCAACTTAGCATTGGTGGCAATCAAGAATAAATCCCCTATTCTACACCTTAGGCATTATTCTCTTTTAATGCATCTAGTATTATACTTCAGAGAAGAGTTAGGGATTTGGCCATAAAATTTGAAGGTTTCACAGTTTGATAAAGAGGGTAAATTGTTACCCATTCAATTGTGGATTGCCATTTGGGACAGTAGGTTTGCTAATTCTAGTTTCCTATGTTTTGAAGAATATTTTGTAAAGCCAGCATATGAATTCTACAATCATCCTTGTGCACATTCATTATCTGATGAAATAAAATGCTTCCTCAGACCTAAAGACTTTAATGGACCAATTGATCACAATTCGGGAGACTGGTATTGCTTGGAAGATGCTACTATGGTAAGGGTGTTTGGTTTTGAGGATTCTCCATTCATTTTGCCTAAAACAGTCCCAGATAGGATTGCATATTTGGAAATTGTAAGACAAATGGATTTTTCTAGTTTCATGAATTTTGGTTCATTCAGAAAGCATGCATTTATGCCTAGTACTCTGTGCTTTGGTGATTTTACTGTGCCTGCAAAGGAAGGATATGATTTTATCCTTGAAAAATTAATGCATTATAATATGAATAAGGGTCCACCAAGAGAAAGTTTTGATCCAGAGGGATATATCAATTCTGTCAAACAAAGGATAAACTTTGGATGATATGATCATGTTCCTTATTAGTTTTATGACATGATTAGAAATTTGGAGGCAGAGGAAGTAGAGAGAGTGGTGGAGGAATACAACCAAGGGTTTCCGGATATGGGGTCCCCTTTTTCTAGAGATGAGGAAACTGGAGAAGATATGCCACGAGACCTACCCAATAGGATTTCTAGATTAAAAACTCAAGATTACAATTTCCCTCCTAGAGAACTAAGTGTTGAAGAGAGCCAAGATACAAACACCAGATAGATAGCATATAGGTCATTTGTAGCAGACAATGAATTTGTGAATTCTTCATAATTCAGATCTTTCTTGTATAAGCAAAATGGAAAGGAGATAAGGGAGACAGTTGATAATATTACACCCAACAATGAGAAGCAACTACTAAATAATTTGAAATTAACTGTGGATAGAGAAATGGCTAATATGACCCCTGAAAAAGGAAGGAAAATGTTAGAGGATGCTAGAGTTATGATCTTTCTAAGGCTCTTTGAATTCTACATTGGTTTTTGATATTTTCTAAAAGGATAATAGTTCCAAAAACAAGCTTAGTCTAGACGGGGTGACAAAAATATATGTTGGATCCAAATATAAACCAGATGAAGGATCACTCATGATATGGGCCTTGTATCCACCTCATAGAAATTCAGTGGTGATTGATACTAAGAAAGAATTTGGACATGTCATGACTCTGAAGGTTGGAGAGGTAGATCCTATGGCAACTGCAGACATTGAGATTAATGTGGCAAAACTGAATAAAGCCCAAATACAAATGCTGATAAAAGAAAAGGAAATGTACAAAATGAATAACGAAAGGATCATGAGAGAAAATGATCATTTGAAGGACATGCTAGGAGTCACAATGGGACCTCCTAAATTAATAACACATGGTGAAAGCTCACATGAGGTAAAAGATCATTGGGAGGAGTAAACTGCATATTCACAAGATAACTATGATACACTCACTGCAATAATCAGAAAAAGGTAGGCCAACTTAACGATTTGGTTGAATAAGCTATGGGGAGCATATTCAAAGAACCATGTTACAGGACAGGAACACAAGAGAATTGATGGAAGGATTGAAGAAAAGTTTTGAGAATTAAATGAAAGAGATGTTCCTGACAGTGTGGCCATTGGTATGGGTAACCAAATTATAAAGAGACACATGGACTATTATGAGGAACTGCGAGAAGATGCAAAGGGGCTGGTTGATGTTATGAATATGGGATGGCCTACACTATTTGAAGATGGAGAAAAGTTGAAAGAGAAAGCCAAGTGGATCAAAGAATGTGAATTGATGCTGCAAGGAATTCTAGAAAATGCTACAGGGAAGGATTCAACATTGGACGAGAGTTGCGAGCACAAGGAAAGGATGATAAAGGTGGAAATATCGGCCAAGAACGCATTAGGAGATGTTGATACTCATGAATGGCAGGATTATCTAGATCATTTATCAAATGTTCATCTATGGCTAAATAGAGCCTAATCTCTTTGTTTAATTAGTTAAGTAAAATAGAACATTTGTGAAGGGACGTGTCCCTTCCAAGTTTTGATGTATTTATATCTATTCCATAGTAATGCAACATATATAGGCATTAGGAGATATTTAGTAGATAGCTTTCTAGCAAAATGCTTTCATATATAGAGACTCAGATGCATGTATTTTGATGGAGTAAATGAAGATATCTAAGTTATGGATTAAGATTTTGGTATTAGCTATTTGTTAAATTTATGCAGTTATTTGATTGTCTCCATTATGATGCTTCTCTATTTTTTAAATTGATATAACAAGTTTATACTTAGTTTATCATTGTACATTTGCTATATATGTGTGATTTAGTTATTTGGTTCTCTCAAGTAGGGATTAAAATATTTTAATCAATCACAATAATTGGGAAGTGTTAGTTGGATTAATAAGAAGAATCACATAAATAGAATTGCCATTCTATCTCAAGAAGAGTTTGTCAATTATTCACTTGAACATTTACAGAAGTTGTAAACAATTTGTGTGCCTGATGTAGTTTGAATTATTGCCATTATTGAAATCCACATTTGTAGATATTCATTAGACTCCATATGCCCAATAAGGCACTGGTCTCCCCTTGTATTCTTTAATAAATTTCATTATTCTTATTTATTTTACACTTACATTTACAAATATACATACATATGCATTTACTGTTTTCATTTATTTCTCATGTAGTTTAATAGTTTGATCGATTTCATATTATATGTGTTGAAGACTTTAGAATTTTAATTACATTAATTTATGTATATGTTGTATCTATAACACTACAAAACCATATGCTCTTTGCATTTACACTTGCATTTAGAAATACACATTTATATACATAAATATATATTTCTTTAATGATATCTTGCATTTATTGTTCTAGGAGAGCATCCAGTAATTGCATTTACATGTACATTTAAAATACAAATACATACATACATACATACATATTTATGCATCCTACGCCCTATTCATGCATCCTACAATTACAACAGTATCCATGGGACCTCTTACACAAGCTACAGTAATCACAAAAAGTGTAAGAGCCCCTTTATATCATGTTTGGACTATAAAACCCTCAAAAATAGGGTAACTGGGCTATATGCAAAGAAATGAAGCTTTCTAACTCAAATTGACGCCTTAAGCCCTCAAATCAAATTCAAATCAAAGCTAACACATATTTGGCACTTTTTTCTCTAATAGCTAAGATGAATTCCATTAGGCTTGTACTCTCCTTGGTTGCAACATAGAGATTTGAAGTCCATAATAGATGTCAAAAGTCCCTTCTTGTATGGAGACTTATAGGAAGAATTTTACATGTTTTAAACTCTAGATTTTATCAATAGTGATAACTCCAACTTTGTGTGAACATTGAAAAATCATTGTGAAGATTGAAATAGGATCCTTGAGATTTGTATGAAAAGATCAAAATGTTTCTCATCAATTCTAGTTTTATATGGATTCCTCATGACCCTATAGTCTACACTCAAATTGTAGATAGGAAATTCTTGAGTTTTATACTCTATGTTGATAATTGAATAACTATGGGATCTTACACCAAGTAGATTCATGATTTGGAAGTATACTTAGTGAGGCATTTTAAGATGATTGACTTAGATTTGTTACATTTTTTCCTTGGTTTAGAAATTTTATAGTCTACCAAAGCAATTTTTTTAATTAATCCATATATGCTCAAGGAATTATTTGATGCTTCAACATAGAAAATCCAAGTTCACTCTAACTCCTTTTTAATTTGGATTCAATTATTCTACCATGCTTTCTTCTCCTACAATTGATTGTACACTCTATAACACTACAAAACCATATGCTCTTTTCATTTACACTTGCATTTATAAATACACATTTATATACATAAATATAGATTTCTTTAATGATATGTTGCATTTATTTTTCTAGGAGAGTATCTAGTAATTGCATTTACATTTACATTTAAAAATACAAATACA
>VDFB02379711.1:57336118-57434360 GCA_007258455.2 Sequoia sempervirens
GAGAGGGAGATGGAGAGGGAGAGGGAGAGATAGAGGGAGGAAGAGAGAGACTTGAGAGGGAGAGGGAGAGATAGAGGGAGGGAGAGGGAGAGAGACTTAAGAGGGAGAGAGGGAGGGAGAGAGAGACAGAAAGAGACTTGAGAGGGAGAGAGGAGGAGAGAGTTGTCTAGTAAGGGTGGGAAGGAGACACCAAAGAGAGATTTATCTAGTTAGGGTGGGAAGGAGGCACCTAATGTAATGTCCCCATTTTTATCTCTATGCTTTCCAGAGACAATTATCCCTTTCCTAGATTCCCGTAGATCAGTCAGATGCAAAATTAGGGTTTCTAGAACTGTTTAGAGGCTTCAGTTATGGATTTAGGGATTTGCATGTTAGAGTTTCATAATTTGGTTTATGGTTTCTTTCTAGGTTTTTGGAGAGCTTCAAAGGGATGTGACATGCATTTTGATCAGGAGTTTGCATGCAGGTTTGGGTTATGGATTCTTTATAGGTTTTCAAAGAGCTTCACAGTGGTATGACATGCATTTGCATCTGACAACCTTTTCTGGACTTACTAGTTTTAGTAAGTTGCGACAGCTGCCTGGTTTGTGCTCAAAACACATTTGGAGTCACTTACTATTTTTAGCAGTATGCTATTTATAGTAAGTGCTATCTTTTGTAGCTTAGTTTAGGGTTTTTCAGAGGGGTTACTATTTTTAGCAGTGGCCAGTGATAGTGTTGCCATCTTTAGTTGGTCATAGTTTCCTCATTAGTCTTCAATTTCACTCAATTCTAGGTTTTGGGAATATACTTACTATTTATAGCAGTACTATTTTTAGTAAGTCACCATTGGGGAGTTGGTTCCAGGCTTGTGCATTTGCAAAAGTGAAATTATCCAGTTTTCAATTGGAAAGCCTAAGATTACAATTTAATAATTTTTTTATTTGACCACTCGGGTATTTTATAAATTTGGACTATAAAGTTATATTATAACTTATATCAAGGGGTAAAGTGGTCATTTAAGTGGGACAAAGGCACCTAGTGAACAACTTTAAGTTGTTTTTTAAATTCAATTAAATAATATATTCACTCTTTGAGTTTGGACGCCTATGGTAAGGAGTGAAATATTTTAAAAGTTTTAAATATTTTAAAGGACTTCCAAAGTGGACGCCAAAAAGTGGAGATGAGACTTTTAAAAGGTAAAAAGTGCATCCATTTCTTAGAGAGAAATAAAAAAAGGAAAATTTTGGAGTCCATTTTTTCCCTAAACTTATAAAATGAATTTTCGCTCTCATTTCTCATTATCCAGACTTGACAATTTACAGATATGCTGCCAAAATTTCTCTGGTTTGTTTGGGCTACGTAGTGAGGATGAAACCCTCCATTGTTGGGTTGATTTTAGTGGTGAAATATCCACCCTAGTCAGATATTGGTTTGCATTCATAGTTAGAATTTATAGGAGATTCAAAGATTGATTTATAGAGAATAAAAGAAGAAGAATTTTTAGTATTTCTACTGGGTTTTGGTGTGCTTTCTTGAATCTTAGATTTTGGTGTGATTTCTTGAAGCTTTTCAGTGTTTATATTCAGTTTCTAAGTGACTACAAAAATGGACCTGAATCTAGTTATTTACTCATTGCTCATTATCAATTGAAGTTATTGTTCTAGGTATTGTTTGATTTGAAGAACCTTCTCTTGCCGATTTTTTTGAGTACAAGATTGTGAGTTTTGGTGGAGTCTTTGAATATCTAAAGTAGATCAAACTTCTCTAGGAGGGACACCCAAGTTGCTAGGAGAAAACATTATTTCTGCCCAGCATGTGTGGAGCTGGGCTTTGGGTACTTTGGCACTGGAAAAAAGAGCCCTGGGCATTGGAGAATATGAAGATTCTAGAGGGTTAAGCTTATGTTGATTTGGTGCTTCTTCAGGAGTCTTCGTGCTACTATAACGAGTTCATTATAAGTCTAATTTTCCATTGTAATAATCTAATGTTGAATAGAAAATGAATTACTATGATGCTTTCAATTTCTATTGAAGGGTTTTATTTTCTAGCAATTTTAGCTCATTCTTATTTCCATTTTATGTCAATACTCTTGCAATGCATTGAAATAGCAACCATCAAACACTTCAAAAACAAACAAACCATAAAACAAGGTATTTTTAAAAAAAAATTGGGGTGATATCTTATAGTGGTATTAGAGCCAGTTCTTCTTTCCATCTTGTGTGGTCATAAGAAAATCAACACTCTTCATTCTATGAGCACAAGAGAACATGAATACATATGGAGGGAGATGATGATAGAGAAGTCTCTACTTGAGTTGATGTAGGAACTGACCATGTTAATGAGGGATCCTGACATAAAATGGAGATTCAGAATGATTTTTGCTAGGTCTAAAAGTCGGGATGAAAAAGTGCACATGACACATCAAGATGATCGTGAGATCAAAGAATATACCTTGAATTATGAGGAGAGTGTGGAAGAACCAAAAAATACTCCCTTAGACTTGCATGTGACTAGAGACAATGAAGATTGGTTTGGTAAAAAGAACAAAAAAATAGTCTTGCATCCTAATTCGGGTTCATTCAATGATGGTTTAGAGACTAATGAGTACACTAATGAGGAACTGGTTAAGGGAAACATTGGTGGTGCCAAATTGAGTCAACTTATGACCATTTCCATAGTAATGATGTTTGTGATAACTCAAAGGTTGTTCAAAAATTAGAACATAAAGTAAGTTATGAGCTTGCCATAGGAGTAGAAAATTGCATGGAACAATTACAAAACGACCTCTCTAAGAGTGTTGCTACCAAAAATGTTTAGTTTGATGCTACTAACAACTTCAAAACAACACCTATTGGAGAGCCTTATCGCCATGCCAATGATAGTGAGCTTGATTGTGAGTTGGGGGCTACCATGGTTTTTTATCATAGTGACTTAGTCCAAGAGACAACACTCCAAGAGGGGTATGAAGAACAATTTCCACTTGATCAGAAAAATCAGCCTTTTAGCATTTGGGATCCAGGTGTGATGGCATCTAAGGATGATAAAGGACCTGTGTGGGATGAATTTCCTTTTGATCCGGATGAAAAAATGGAACTTGATGAGGCCTCTTTATCAAAAAATAGTGGTGACAATATGCTTGAGTTTGGGGCTTCCATCCTATTTGATCAAAGTGACAGTGAGGTGGAAGCCAATTTAGATGTCTATAAGGCTCTTGACATTGAAGAGTTTGATGGTGTTCTTGAGTAGAAATTAGATTTATTAGTGCATGGAGCTGATAATCATCTTGGTGTTGAGCAAAGTCATCACATGTATGGTGTGGGGTGTGAAACTAGGGACAACCATGGAGACATTGAAAACAAGAATGAGAATTTTGATTTCAAGCAAAGGCTCGAAGAATTTGTAGAGTCTGATCCTATTTATGACGCTGAGCATTTTTCAACTAGTGGGTAGTGAAGAAAGGGAGTCTTGGAGCAGCTATATGAGGGCAACAAAGACAAAAAAATGTTTTAATTTTTATTTATAGCCTATCAGTAGTACACCAACTTTGCATACTTATAGATGCAAAGAACAATTCAGGGTATGTATTGAAGATGAAGTGCAAGCTCTATCTAGATTTGACCAAACACATAGTTTGATAGAAGAACTCTATTGGAAGGCACAAATTGATGAGAGACAGAAATGGGTTAAGGATGAAGTAACTCTCCCTAAGTTGCAACTTGTCAAAGAATCTTTGGAGACATTGAATCAACATATATACACTTGACTAGAGATTGAGCATATGCCTTTGAAATTCAAGAGAAGACCATGGGTGCTTTCCAAGAAAAGGAGAGACAAGTTGATGAGCTTACTCTTGAGCTTGATTCAACAAAAGAGATGTTAGAAAAGACTCAAGTAGCACTAATGGAGGTAGAAGAGCAGCTAGCTGATTTCAAACTTTCCAGAGAACAGGAGAATGAACAAAGAGTGAGAGAGATAAAACAAGTAATTGAAGAGTTGGATAGTCTACAAGAAGAGTTTGAATCAGAGAATTTCCTTGAAAATCAAAAGTTGCATGTGCAGATTTGGATCATAAAAACGGAAGTGAGCAAGAGGAAAGGGATGACTTCCAAGTTTTTGACAATCCTCTCTTCGAATTGAGTACAAAAGAAACTTATGATAACCCTCTCTTTGTGATGGATGATAAAACATGTGGTGAAGTGACTGAGCATGAGACTAAGTATGATTTCCAGTGTACTAATGATAAGATATTAGTCTATGAGGATATGTCACACTTGGTGAGTGGTAATATTCCAAGGCTATTTGGTAATGAATGCATAAGTGGGTTATAGGATAAAATTTCCACAAGGGAAGTGATGATTCAGGGAGATTTCAATATCATTGACATTAAGGTGTTGCCCAAACATAATTTGGTAGCTACTGGTAATTTCATGACAGCAGCAAGAAGTGAAGAATTTAGACTTATTACTTAGGGGGAAGGGGAGAAAGAAGAATCAAAGCATATTGGTTACTTCCTTGACAAACCATCACTTGGGTGGAGTGATTTTTTGACTCATACTAGTCCATTTTTGGAGTTGAGATTGAAGACAACATTGGTTTCATGCTCTTCATATGTGAATAGTTTCATGGTTAGGCTTCAAGGGTTCTTGAGAAAAGACACTAATTATTTGAGAGTGCAGTTGGTTATGATGGACACTTGGAGACATGTTATTTATTATTTTTGGTGTGTTGGGGATCATTCTTGGTTCTGCACCCCTTTGTGGCATCCTCAACATGGTATGACACAACTTATTGGGTATGGTTGGAGGGATTCATGGAGGGATAAGGATCAAAATTTTAGATTTAGTAGTGCTACTATCTTCCTTACCAGTCATCTAGTGGTCTCTTTGGTACATCAACAAATGGATTGGAAAGACATTTTAAGTGTGGATTGGAGAGAGGAACAAATAGTTACTCTTGGGGGAGATCTTTGGCTTAGATAGGGGCAATTTTTGAGACACGAGCTTGCTGATTTGGAGCAGACCAGCCACCTTACATAGGGAGTTACTCTCATTCAGGAGAGTTGGTTCATCATTTCTTGTCAGATAGGTGGGAGCTATCAGTTGGAGATTTCTTGGGTGTGTTTCCCAACAACTTACGAGATGATTTAGTGCAACAAGATGTTTCCTTCACATGTTCAAACTTGGGAATTCCTATGGAATTGCTATTATTCCTTGTGTAGAGTGCATTGCATTTCATTGATCCCAACCTTAAACACCAGTGATCATTGGTTCCTTTAGACCTTTCCTTCTTCCCGAGTTCATCTTATGGAGGTTTGTGATGCAAATTTTGGTAGTCTTCTCACAATATTGATTTAGGATGGCAAACCCCCACATGCTTTGGTTTATCATTTGGAGGCTGTTGGAGTGGGAACTGTTAGAGTTTTTTCAATTTTGCATGGTTGCATCATAATTTTTTAGATGAGGCATAGTAGATTCATATGGAGTCGTGGGGATGGTTTTGTTGAGCTCTTGCAAAGGACTGATTCCTTCTTTCAGTTGTGGCTCTATTAGATACCATATGGAGATTTATTGGGGAGTTTGATTTTGAGTTGGGTAGAATACTTTCCCTATTGCCCAAGTTTATGATAGACCGTGGAATTGTTGGTATTTCTCACTCAGAGTCTTTCAAGCATGGATTGTTGCATGGTAGTGATCTTAGTTCTTCTAGTCTCTTCAATCTGAGTTCCATGGATGATTACATTTTTGGGTTACATGGGAGGTTAATGCAGTTTGGGCATGAAGGTTTCACTTATGTGATTAGAGTGGTGTAGCATCGACATGGTGGGTCCTTCCTGATGCAGACATGGGACCCTAGGATTATACTTGTTTGGGTGCAGATCAGTTTGAATTTTTTTGGAGTTGTGGAGGTATTGCTTGAGGGAAAGCAATATTGGGAAGGGCAGACTGTAATGTCCGCATGTTTAGCACTATGATTTCTAGAGTCAGCTAGCCCTTTCCTTGATGCCCATAGACCAGTCACATGCAAAATTAGGGTTTCCATCTATTTGGAAGGTTTGATTGTGGATTCAAGGATTTGCATGTTAGAGTTTTGCAGTTTGGTTTATGGATACTTTCTAGGTTTTTGGAGAGCTTCAGAGGGATGTGGCATGCATTTCGATCAAGTGTTTGCATGCAGGTTTGAGTTATGGATTCTTTCTAGGTTTTCAAAGAGCTTCATAGTGGTATGACATGCATTTGCATCTAACAAACTTTTCTAGACTTACTATTTATAGTAAATTGCATGACGACTACCTGATTTGTGCTCAAAACACATTTGGAGTCACTTACTATTTTTAGTAGTATGCTATTTATAGTAAGTTCTATCTTTTGCAACTCAGTTTAGGGTTTTTCGAAGGTGTTACTATTTTTAGCAGTGGCCAGTTACAGTGTTGCCATCTTTAGTTGGTCACAGTTTCCTCATTGGTCTTTAGTTTCACTTAGTTCTGGGTTTTGGGCATATACTTACTATTTATAGCAATGTTATTTTTAGTAAGTTATCATTGGGGAGTTGGTTCCAAGCTTGTGCATTTGCAGTAGTGAAATTATCTAGTTTTTCAGTTGAAGAGCCTAAGATTACAATTTAATATTTGTTTATTTGACCACTTAGGAATTTTATAAAGTTGGATTATAAAATTATAAATTATAACTTATATCAAGCGGTAAAGTGGTCATTTAAAAGGGACCAAGGCACCTAGTGAGCAACTTTATTTTTTTTAAAAAATTCAATTAAATAATGTATATTCACTCTTTGAGTTTGGATGCCTATGGTAAGGAGTGAAATATTTTAAATTTTTAAATTTTTTTAAAGGACTTCCAAAGTGGATGCCAAAAAGTGGAGACGAGACTTTTAAATGTTTTAAAAATTAAAAAGGTGAAAAGGGCATCCATTTATTAGAGAGAAATTTAAAAAAACTTTTGGAGTCCATTTTCTCCCTAAACTTATAAAATGAAGTTTGGCTCTCATTTCTCATTATCAATACTTGACAATTTGCAAATATGCTATTGGAATTTCTCTAGTTTGTTTGGGTTACGTAGTGAGGATGAAAAGCCTCCATCGTTTGGCTGATTTCAGTGGTGAAATATCCACCCTAGTCAAATATTGGTTTGTATTCACAATTAGAATTTATAGGAGCTTCAAAGATTGATTTACAGAGAAGAAAAGATGAAGAATTTTTAGTATTTCTAGTGGGTTCTGGTGTGCTTTCTTGACTCTCATATTTTGGTGTGTTTTCTTAAAGTTTTGGAGTGTTTATTTTCAATTTCTGGGTGGCTACAAAAATGGACCTAAATTTGGTTATTTTCTCATTACTCATTATCAATTGAAGTTATTGTTCTGGGTATTGTTCCATTTGAAGACCCTTCTTTTGTCGATCATTTTGAGTACAAGATTGTGAGTTTTGGTGGAGTATTTGAATTATCTAGAGAAAATCAAACTTCTCCAAGACGGATACCCTTGCTAGGAGAAAACCTTATTTTTGACCAACACGTGTGGAGCTAGGCTTTGGGTACTTTAGCACTGGAGAATAGGAAGATTCTCGAGGGTTGAGCTTACGTTGATTTGGTGCTTCTATAGGATTCTTCTTCTTGTTGTAACAGGTTCATTATAAGTCTAATTTTCCATTATATTAAAATTACTAGAAACTAAAACCCTTCAATAGAAATTGAAAGAAACATCATATTAATTCATTTTCTATTATTTCCATTTCATGTCAATAGTCTTGCAATTCATTGAAAAAACAACCATTAAACACTTCACAAACAAACAAACTAGCAAGTAGGGTATTGAAAAAAAACTAAAAAAAATAGGGGTGCTATCTTACACCTGAGAGAGAGAGGGAGTGGGAGAGAGAGACCTAAGAGGGAGGTGGAAAGTGAGTGAGTGATTGAGAGAGAGAGGGGCAGTGGGAGACCTAAAAAAATGAGGGAGGGAGTGAGAGAGAGAGAGAGAGAGAGAGGGCGGAAGAATTGAGAGAGACCTAAGAGGGAGAGAGGGAGAGAGAGAGTGGATGAGACATGAGAGAGAGAGAATTAAGAGGGAGATAGAATTCAAAGGGAGATGGAGAGAGAGAGAGGAAGATGAAGGAGAGGATAGGGAGAGGAGGATAGGGAGGAGAGGAGAGACATGGAGGAGAGGAAGGACCTGGAGAGGGAGAGGAGAGGAAGAGAGAGAGAGAGAGAGGGAGTGGAGAGAGGAAGAGAGAGAGATGGAGAGAAGGAGGGAGATGGATAGAGGAGAGAGGGAGGTGGAGAGAGAGAGAGAGGGGAATGGAGAGATAATGGAGAGAGATAGAGATGGACAGGGAGAGGGAGGGAGGAACATAAAGAGAGGGAGAGAGAGTGGTGGGAGAGGAAAGTGTGGAGAAGAATGAGAGGAGATGAAGAGAGAGAGGAGAGGAGAGGAGAGAGAGGAGAGAGAGAGAGGATGGAGGAGGAATGGAAGAGAGGGAGAGAGAGAGAGAGAGAGAGAGAGAGAGAGAGAGAGGGAGACGGAGAGTGGAGGAAGAGGGAGTGGAGGGGAATGGAGATGGTGGAGAGAGATCTCAGAGATGGAGAGAGAAAGGGAGAGGGAGATGGAGAGTGAGAGGTGGATGGAGAGAGGAAGAGAGACGGAGGGAGGGAGGGAGGAGGAGAGTGGAGAGAGGGAGAGGGAGTGGGAGGGACCTTAGAGAGAGAGAGGTAGAGAGAGAGAGAGAGGATGGAGATAGAGGTAGAAAGATAGGTCTAGAGCTCAAGGAGAGAGAGAGTGAGAAATATAGGTATAAAGAGGGACAAAGAGAGAAGAAATGAGGGAGGGATAGCTCTAGATCTTAAGGGGAGACATAGTGATATATAGAGAGAGGTAGAGGAAGGGATAGAGATATATGATGATTTATGAAGATTTTTTCATATCCTTGCTACAAAAATTATAAATATTTCATTATTTATTACTGTTTCTAATGTTTCAAGTATATTGAGATGAGTGTTACAAAAAAATCATGAAAAAAGACTTTGCATGTGAAAGTAGTGAGCATTTGATGTTTCAAAAATGAAATATGAAGTTCAAAATATTATAATTTTTTTTTGGTGTACAATATGGAAACACCACCTAGTCCATTGCGTAAAGCTCTCAATCACCTTTCCAACACCTATAAAAATTTGAAATTTAGATAAGAAACGTAAAAGTTATGGCCATTTTAGTAAAGAGCGTTTTTAGGTCTTCAAAACGGATATCCATTTTGTTTTTCAAAGAAATGGGTTCTCGCTTTCCAAAACAGATATCCATTATAAACCAATATCCATTATAAATGGATATCTATTTTAGTTTGGTATTACCAAACCAAAATGGATATTGGCTCGAGATTTGGTTCAAGATTTCCTGACTTGGAAAGTCAACCTAAAAAAGTGTTTTGAAAAATTTGCTTAGTTTTCCAAAGTTCGCCCTTGTGGCTAACGACTTTTTTTTAATTTGAATTTCATCAAACAAAAGGGTTTATAGAAAAAATTGGCAGCTTTCCACCAATATAATTTTTTTCTTATTTTGAATTTAATAAATAATTATTATTGATTTTCTACCTATATTACATCTAAAGTCCTAATTTATAGGCTGATTGAAAAACTTCTATAACTTTCAAACTACTTAACATTTTTTGAATCTACAAGATGCACCACATTCTATGCTTCACATACTATAGGATTAAAAAAAGATGAATTTCATAAATTTTTGACCAAGTTATGGTGGTCAGGCATAGACATTTTAATAATTCTGAAAAGTTCTAATAAAAAAATCATAACTAATTATTTGCATGGGAAAAAATTACAAAAAAAAATATGTCACATTCGGACATGTGTCCTCTACTTATATTAAAAAATTCAGAAAACATATTTTTTTCTTCTTGTACTTAGGGTGGTTAGACATACACCTTCTTCTTATCTTTTTTCTGAATATTTAGTACCATTGCATTGAAATTTCAATTTTTCTCAATTTTTTTTTTTTTCCAAAAAAAGACTAATGGCCTAGAAACTACATTCAATTTCCTACAAATTTTGTTCTGACATATTTTTAAAATTATGTTAATAACCTATTCAAATTTTTATGTCAAGTTTCCTAACTTTGATTTTCTAAATTTTCATTGCCACTTGGAGGCCTAGTTTGGACCCCCATGATCCTGCACATACCCAATTCTGGGCCACACAATCCAAAAACACATGAAATATGATTGGATGTTGGTTTATGTTGGGATTATCCTTGGAAAGATGCATTAATTAAGGCTTGTGGATGAAAAATAAGGCCAAATAATGCATAAAGAATCCTAATTTTTTAATGAATCCCTAGATTAGTGTGAAAGTGTGAAGGTACACTTTACAAAACCTTAAATAAGGAATAATTAGGCTCATTTAGTTTATAAGGGCCCAAGACCTAATGTGAATGTGTTAAACACATTACAACATTAAATCAAGGAAATATTATGCTCAATTCAATAGGGAGGGCCTAAAGAAATGTGAAAATGTAAGGGGATACATTTTCTATCATTACATTTAGCCCCCACTTTAGTGAGAAGATAAACCTGCTTCAAACTCACACTAAAGTAGACAAAATTGCATCAAGAGGGCTCCAAGTGTACCGATATGGGCAACATAGGATGACAAAGGTCAAAGGAGATGACCAAGCCCCTAGGATCAAGATCCTATAATGGACCAACATATAGGCACAAGAGGTCACACATGAAAATGATATAGGGAGTAACATCAAGGAACAAGCATACAATTCCAAAGACATAAAGAAAGAAAAGAAAAGTAATGATAAAAGAGGGGATGGATCAAGCTTCAACCATTTTTCTAGCACGTTGTGGATCAGATCTAGTTTGTTTGTCCAAAAAGAAATATTTACAAATGGAACACGATGTACACTATGCAAACAAATGCACACTCACAAGGGCTAGTGTAATCCGATATCCACTAGGTGATCCCACAATAGAGACACATACACACACATTGGTATGCACTCACATAGACAAGCTAGTGGCTATGGGAAAGTCACACCTAACTTCAACTCCCATATGGTAACCATACCAAAGTTATACCTCATGATAACTTTGAGAAGGTGCCACAAAATAATGAACTTTGAGATCCATGAGGCAAGCAAAGATTCGTATGCTTGACACCCATGAACAAATAGGATGGCACCACAGGGAAGCAGTGTGTATTATGTAAGGTGGCCATATAACAGAAATTGTAAGTGTGAAATAGTGTAAGGGTAAGTTCAAAGAAGTTTTGCTTAGTTCATGTAAGGTCTTAGCTTAGGGTACATTGTGCCTAATGTCTCCAAGAGAGGACCAATTGAAGAATAGAATAGTCACAACTTAGGGGATGCAGTGTGTCACATCAAGCCACTAAGAGGAATATAATATGCTAAGAGAAATCATGCTCTTGATGAAAATCACACCCAATGTCACCACAACGTGAAAGATGCATCACATGAAGTAAGAAGACTACACAATGAAGCATGAATTGAAAAAAATAATGCTAATGAAAAAGGGAGTTACCCCCAAAATCACATAAGGGATCCATGGATTCGAAGTCAATATGTGTGAATGGTGATCCTAGAATTGCACAAACACAAAGAAGAAACACACAATTAGTCCAATATGCAAGTTAGAAACATCATTCCCCATGAAATTCATTTGAGACATAGAAACAAGAAATAATATGAAGAACACAATAAAAAAGCTATTAAATCCTATTTAAATGATCAAAATCTCAATCCCATGGGGGAATTGGTGTCATATTGATGTGGAAAATGGCCCTTTCCCAATCCCTTGCAAGCTTGATGATGATTGATGAAGATTTGATGCTCCTTGGTGAAATTTCTGCATAACCTAGCTATGAAACTTGATGAAAACTAAGAAAATGGATGAACAATGGATGGGAAAATGCAAAATCTCAAGATAATGAATTTCTATAAGTTGTGGATCCAAAATCCAAATGAGAAGCCTCTTATTTATAAATGAGAAAGATGGAGGATGAGGCAAAATAGATGAATGTGGGATAAAAGACCAACCAATAACACAATGCCACTTGTCAACATGCTAATGGACAAAGGTTGATCACATTTTGATGAAAGTGCACATAAATGCTATTAGGTGGAATTTCAAATTTGGAGAAGTGACAAGTTGGAGGGAGAAGAAAATTAAGTTAATGCAACTTGGCTCAAGGAAAATGACATGTAAGAAACTTAAATGCCTTGTTGGATGTACAAACCCTTTTGGAGGAATTTTTCAAATTTGGAGAATATTCCCTTTTTGATGCCTTTTTGAAAGTAAATAGAGATTTAATAAATCAATTAAAATGATTTTCATGAGCAAGTTGCAAAAGCTAGAGGATTTGATGGATTAAGATTAGCATTAATCAGGATTTGATTAATTAATAGGGAGATTAGTTGATTTGACAATTTTGACTTAGACATTTGGGTTAACTTAAATCAAAGTGAGAGGAAAATGTTTTTAGATTTAATTAAATAAAGATTTGATTTATTTAATTAAAGAGGATGATGTTAGATTAAATAAAATAAAGATTAATTTATTTAATTTAATAGAATGACCTTAGAACTTGATTAAATAAAATGGATTATTTAATCAAAAGAGGGACTTTAGAAGCTAATTAAATAAAATTGATTTATTTAATTAGAGAGAAGAAAATAATGACTTAATCAGATAAAAATGATTTATTTAATTAAGAGGTGCAATGTGATGAATTTAATCAAATACAGATTATTTGATTAAATGGTTAGCAAAGGAGATGATTCAAGACGAAGCAGTGTTAGTAAAATCAGGATCAAGTGTATAGGATCAATCGGTACATTTTCCGTGTCTACATTTTTCTCCTCTTTGAAGCAATGTACCTACTTCATTAGTTCAAAGAATAAAATTTCCAATATCAAAATTAAAAAAAAAAATCAATTTTTTAAATGCCAAAAACTTGAAAAAATGATGCAAAATGACCTTCAGTTGGGTAAAAATGGGATCAGGGGTCCAAAACCCTAGTTGGACTATTAAACAGGGTAAAAAACCCTAACTTTCAAGCTTAAATAGGTCTTGAGGGGCCACTTCCAATTCTTTTGCAAACCTAGCCTTTTAGAGATTTAGCACTTTTGAGCTTTGAGCATTGTTCGAGATGGCAAAACATGTGCTTCCATGACACATTTTGAAGCGAGTGCGAGTGTACCAACAACTACCTGACACAGGACCAATAGTATATGACCCTTACTTGACTTGTTTTTTCATCTTTCTTGCGCATTAAATAGGGTCCAAAGGTAAAAAAAGTCAAGTGGCATTGTTTGGCGCCACTAAAAGTGTTAAATTGGCGTCGTGTGGCCTTAAAGTGCATCGCTACTAAGTCTTGCACTGTAACAGTCTAGTTTAGAGATTAGGGTTTAGGATTCAAAGTTCGTCGCATATGCAAATTGTGTCGCAATGGTGCAATTAGGAATGTAGGTTTAGGGGTCAAAATGAAATGTGGTCAAACTGCGATGCCACAGTGTAGTTTGGAACTTTTAGGTCTCCAGCGGCATAGTTTAAAATTTTCAAACAATGACACATTTGCAAACAACGACTCATTTGTTGTTTTGGTTGTGAAAACTCGAAACATGCACCTGATTTTTTACAAAACTGGACATTGTGGCCTTATTGATATAGGAGGACATGGAGCTAGTACACTCACAGGAGCTCAAGTCTTCGATTCTGAGTAGATTGACTTAGAATCAAAGTTTGCATGAGTTGCTCCAGGAGCACTTGAGAGTGGTAGGAATTTGGTATGTTGCATATGCCCCAGCCATCAAGACACACCTGGGGATGATGACATCATTAGCAGAGTGATGGAACAGTGAGACGTCCTTGTTTCAGTTCCCTACAGGTGAGGTGACAATGACCCTAGAGGATGTGTGGCGCATTCTTCGATTGTCAATCCACAGAGAGTGGGTCATCTATGAGGTGGATGCTAGGAGAGAGGCCTGCTATGATGTTATGGGTTTGGACGAGATCATTTTTGCGGAGGGACAGATTGAGCTGGAGCGATATGGGCATGTGGTGCCCATCTTTCGATTGATTGTTGTTGTGATCATCTCAGGCCTTGTGGCACCAGATCGACACAGACGATATTTAGTCCAAGATGGGGCCTTGCCTAGGAGCAGATGCTCCAATGGAGAGAGTGCTTTGTGTGGGGACCAGTGATGCTGGCCTCACTCTACCATGATTTACATGAGTTTTCATACTTGGACAATAGAGCTATCAAATCTAGAGTGACACGTTTGCACATCTAGGCCTAGGAGCAAACTGCAATGCTCCATCAATGAGTTACACCAGTTGATATGGAGCCAGATGATCCCTTGGTTTGACGATATAGAGGGGCCTTGTAATTTACACATACAGGAGTGGTTGACATCCCTCACTAGAGGAGGGTTATTGATGAGATGATAGTCTTTACCTAGAGGCCTTGGCTCAGTATGCCCACCTAGTATGATGAAATTTTAGCAGCTCTTCTTCACAAAGCAAGACCGACTTATGTAGGGCAAGGAGCATATGATGATAGAGTGTTATCTTCTAGATCGGGTGGCTAGGTAGTTTGGTGATACTCAGGATAGACCCAGTGACCAGTATGTGGCGATATTTGTGCGTACTACGAGGGAGACCACATGGGGTCACACGATCCCTACAGATGAGGTAGTGGACTCCTTCCAATAGCTGGTGTCTAGGCCATGGCCATATGATTAGGGGCTAGTGGACCCAGGGACCACACAAGCTTATAGAGATTGGTTTCTTCCACCAGTCAGATTGACAATGCCTAGTGCATTATTGCTGCAATGGAGACCCTGACACTAGTTAGTAGGGCGGGGGTGGGGGCGAGGAGGTAGAGGATACAAGGACAAAGACAGATGAATATGGAAGTAGAGGTAGAGGAGGAGGTGGACCTCCTCCTAACCAGTGGGGACAGAAAAATCAGGCACATGAAGACTAGTAGAGAGATGGGGATAGGTAGCCTTTGAGAGACAGGGATAGGCAAAAGAGAAATGGGGACCCACAGAGAGATACCTTGATGGACCATCAGCAAAAACCACCACCATCACCGCCACCACCTTAGCTAGACCAGAGAGATCCATTCATCCAACAGCTATAGGCATAGGTTGCCACATTGACGATCGAGTGACATCAGGCCCACGTAGAACAGGACTAGGCCATCCAGCAGAGACAAGTTGTAGAGATTTAGCTAGCATAGGAGATTGATGCCAACAACTAGAGGCTACATAGGGTAGGACTATCCCCATGAGGAAGTATCGAGATGCAGTAAGAGAGGCTCAATAATATAGAGTACATTATCATTAGGCAGTGCCCTGAGCAGCTCAGGCACTAGACTTCTCAGAGTAGAAAGGGAAAAGGTAGGATTCATTGGGTGAGGGGAGCAACCATTAGGGATAGCTCACATTTTGATCAATGACAACATTCTTTTTGTGATTCACGGGCTTTTTTTTTATAACCCTATGGGATTTTGTACTTATTGATTGATACACACATTTGATCCTGATTCATGTACCATGATAGTTGCATTTATTTTTATGATATATGATATGATATGGTTCGTTCATGAGATGTGTCTATTCTACTTATTTATGCATGATGGATGGATGTATTTAATTTCCTATGTGTAATGTTCTATATGTGATGTGATGACATGATATGACTTTATTTTATGCGATGCAATGTGATGATTTTATTATTATGTGATGCAATGTGATGTATGTATGATACTATATGATGATGTGATGTAGTGATTATGTAGATGTTTATGGGTGGATGCATTTCTTTTTCAATATCTTTTCTGTGCACTTTTTATGATGATTTATGGATGATGCAAATGTTATGATATGCAAATGGTTTAAAATACAGACTAACAGGTCTATATGGATGATGATGATACAATGTAAGATGCTCTTTTTTTCTTTTTTTTCGTACATTTTCCAATATGTATGGATGACATGATAATGCAAATGATATGATGTGATGATGCTTATGTGATGATGCAAATGGATAATATGATGTATATATGGATGATTTGATGATGCCTATGATACTTTTATGTTCATGTAATGGATGCAAATGTATGGTTTATGAGATGCTTAGAATAACCAATCTATATTATGATGATGAAATGCAATGTATATGAGATGATTAATGTTTCCTATATGATATGATATGGTATGCATTATGTTGATGGTTTTGGATGCAGGGTCGATGCATTAGCGATGTTTTTGATTAACTGTCATGGTATCGTGTTAGTGTAGAGAGAAGATAGAAGAATTAAGAGAGTCCAACATGTCAACCTTTATTAGAGATAATGATGATGATGATGCTTTGCTTACCAGGAATTGGGACTTTAAAAGCGCCATTTACTTTATGTTTGATAGTACACATAGGCACGATGCATCAAGGTATAAAGAACCAGGATGGTGTTGTACCTAGTGTGATGGACTTTAACTTGACAATTAGATAGGAGTACTCTTGTTCACACCTGACATATGGAACCTTATGTAAAATGCTATTCAGATATTCTAAACATCTTGGACAAAAACATTGAAAGGAAAGCCTTCCTATGTGGTCAACAAGACACCTAAAACATCCTCCCTACACCCAAACAAAGCACGCATGACCAAGGTTATATTACAAGAATATCCAACAAGCACAACAGACAAAAGATAATGATTGTTGCCCCATTCCTTTCTCTCTAAATCCCTTTATTTGGACATCATTGAGAGGTCATTGGAATGAGCATAATAAGATAAGCCAAAAGACAAAGATAAAGTAAACAAACAAGCTAATGTTCTTCATACCGCTAGCCAAGACTAAACTACGGTGATGCCTAATGTTGATGTCCATTGTAGGAAGGATGCATTCTGGGACATGATGTTATCAGATGATTTTGGAATTGATTGGATGATAGGCTATTGATACCAAGAGTTGACCAACTTGTTTACTTAATGACCTAGACTTCAAACCTTGATGCATTGAGTTTTCACTTTTAACCTGCTAGACTCGTTTCCAACTGTTTTACCAAAGGTTGAGGGTGATGATTGATTTATTATGAGTGATGTTTATTGTGGGTGAAAGCGAGATGGGATGGATGGATTTTTTCAAATATTTGGATGTTTTTGATGTTTTTGAAATGTTTTGAGGCTATTTTTTGGTATTTTCAAGATTTTTCAAATATTTTGATTTTCAAATTTTCTAATGTTTTGGAGTTTTCTGAGATTTTGACCAAGAGACTAATCCAAAGACCTATCCTAGGAGCCTCAGGGGCTGATCAACAGATTAGCCTTGCCTACATTATATACGCAAAGACCACATAGTTTGACCAACATAGACTTGATTATTGATGAGATGTGAACAAAAGGATTGCCAACTTATTATGGACTCCTAAAGGACTAACGTAAGTGTCTTAGGGGAAGATCAAAGATCAAACTTTCCTATGTTCAGAGCTCAGAGACCCATAGTTCAACAAGACAACTCTATTTTTTGACTTTTTTGACTTTTTGACCTATTTTTGGGATTTTGAATGTTTTGAATGTTTTTGGATTTTCTAATTTTATGAATGTTTTTGGATTTTTGGATTTTTTTATGTTTTTGGATTTTTGATTTTTTGATATTTTTGGATCTTTTGTTTTTGGGAAGACTTCAAGAATATACACGAATATGATCCAATGCAAGAACATGCCCCCAACATGATGCAATAGACTACTCTGATAAAGGTAGGACAAACTGACCTTGTGAATGGGCCGAGTAGTACTAAGAGGGATCATGACACAAACACAAGACCAAGTTATGATGCATATGTAGATGGATGATGGATGGAGATATGGAACGTGATGGATGAAGATCCTAGTGGATGGAAAGTGCTTATTTACACAAAACACATGTTTTCCAGGTTTTCACCAAGGTACTTGCCTAAAGAACCACCAAAGTGGTTTTCACTAGAGGATGATTTTTCTCTTCACTATTTTTTAATCCTTTTTCTAATTTTTTGGATTTTTATGTTTTTTTTTTTGTCACCAAGACTCTTGTTTGCTAGGTTTTCATCAAGGAGATCATTTTTTCAAGACATTTTTTCATTTTTTTTGTATTTTTGGTTTTATACCCTGCAAGATTAGGCATAAATTTTGAGATGGGAACCGTTCATGGGCTCTTGCAAAGGTTCGCCTTCTAGTGTTGATAACTAATATTCCCCTGACTTGTAGCTTGCGGTGATGATGAAGGGTCCCAACCAATTCGGTTCAAATTTTCCCTTGCCTTATGGATTTGGTACACTTTTTTGATTCTCCTTCAACATAAGCTCTCCAACTTGGAATGTCTGACTCTTGATCTTCTTGTTATAACTTCACTTGAGTCAGTTTTGGTAGAATTGTAAATGGTTTAAGGCATCCATGTGCTGCTCATCTAGTAATTCCAACTCATTTAGTCGTGACACCTGATATTCTTCATCTATGATGAGATTCTGCAATGATATTCTTAGGGACAAGAGCTCGATCTCAATGGGGAGAATGGCTTCTAATCTGTAGACCAAGGAAAATGGAGTGGCACTCGTTGGTATGTGGATGTTGGTTTGATAGGCTCATAAGGCGAGATTTAGCTACAAGTGAAAATCACGACCAACGTCATTGACTGTTTTCTTGAGAATTTTTAGGATGGTTTTATTGGTAGCTTCTGCTTGGCCATTTCCTTAGGGATAATATGGAGTGGAAAAGTGATGTTGGATTTTGAATTTCTAGCATAGGTCATGAACATCCTGATTCTTGAAAGGTGTCCCATTATCTAAGATAATGGCTTGAGGAGCACTGTAGCAGCATATTAAGTAGTCAACAATGAACTTCGATATCTGCTTTTCTAGTAATGTAGGTCATGGGGATGGCTTCCACCCACATTGTGAAATACTCAGTGGCAGTGATGATGAACTTATGTCCACTAGATGAGGTGGGGGTAATATTTCCAATGACATCAAGCCCCCATTGTGAAAAGGGCCATGGTGTAACAATTGGGTGGAGCTCCTAAGCTAGTGCATGGATGAGATCCCCATGCTGCTAACACTGCAAACACCTTTTGACATAGTCGTGCACTTCCCTTTCCATTGTAGGCCAGTAGTACCCAATCCTTAGTAGTTTCTTAGCCAAGGCCATACCACTTGAATGTGAACCACAAATGTCATTGTGTACCTCGGTTAAAGTAGTCAACACTTCCTTAGTGTTTAGGCAGTGTAACAAGGTTCCTTCAATTCTTCTACGGTAAAGGGTATCTCCTAGGATGACAAAACAAAATGATTTTTTGAAAAAGTTTCTCTTGAGGTTTGGGGTTATATCTATGGGGAGGACTCCTTTTCTCAAGTAAATGTATATATCATGATACCAGGGATCACTAGGACCAATGATTTTGCACACAAATTTAGACTTTGGTACCTCAAATGTTGGTACAAGAAGTAGCTCTATTAGAAATTCTTGCTTTGGGACATTGTGCAAGATCTCTAGGAGTGATCTGATCATAGCCATTGCATTTGTCACTCTATTATTTTCTCTTGGTAGCTGCTCAAATGTGATATCAATGAAGAACTCCTTGAGGCTTTCTACTAGTTTCTTGTAGGGAGTCAACTTGTCATCCTTTGTTTGATACTCATCATTGACCTAGTTTATTATGAGCTATGAATCTCCATAGACCTTAAGTGCTAGGATCTATCACTGCACTGCAATTCAAAGTCCTATGACAAGAGCCTCATATTCTGCAATGTTATTTGTGCAGGGGAATGACAACTTTTATGATTTTGGTATATAGTCCCCTTGTGGGGTGATGAAGAAGATCCCTACTCCTGGCCCATGTTGCATGTAGGATCCATCAAAGTACATTTTCTAGTGATCTGCTACACTTAGGTTGAAGATTTATTCATCAGGGAACTCTAATACAAGTGGATTTTCTACATATATGGGTGCTTCTGCCAGTTGATCTGCAATTACTTGTCTTTTAATAGCCTTGTGTTCCACATACTCAATATCATGCCCTATTAGGATCATTACCCACTTAGTTTTTCATCCCATGAGTGTTGCTTTGGATAGTAGGTACTTTAGAGGATCTATTTTTGCAATGAGTTTGATCTAGTGCACTAACATGTAATGTCTAAATTTCTAACCTGAAAACATGATTTCCAAGCAAGCTTTCTCAATGGGTGTGTAGTTTAGCTCATGTCCCACCATAGTCCTATTGATGTAATAGATGGCTCTCTATTTCCTAGTTTCATTGTGATATGCTAAGAGAGTGTTGAGAGCTCCTGATATTGCTGATATGTATACGATCAAGGGTTTTCCTGGAATAGGTGGCATGAGAACTGGTGGTATGAGTAAGTACTCCTTGATCTTGTTGAAAGCCTGGTCACATTTCTCATCCCATTTGTATCCTACCCCCTTGTGGAGTAGATGAGAATATGGGATTGCCTTATCT
The DNA here is from genome assembly GCA_007258455.2 of Sequoia sempervirens. Classification (NCBI taxonomy): domain Eukaryota; kingdom Viridiplantae; phylum Streptophyta; class Pinopsida; order Cupressales; family Cupressaceae; genus Sequoia; species Sequoia sempervirens. The sequence goes on from VDFB02379711.1 coordinate 57,356,637, forward strand.
ACTAGTTGTGCTATGAATCTATGAATGGATTGGAGTCTTCCTTGTAAACCCCTTAATTGCTTTAATGTCCTAGGTGCCTCTGTTTCAAGGATTTCCTTGACCTTGGCTGGATCTACCTTGATTCCTCTCATGGCTACAATGTACCCTAGGAGCTTTCCTGATTGTACCCCAAAGACACTTTTTTGGATTTAGTTGGACCTTATACTTTTCTAACCTATCGAAGATGGAGCTTAATGTTGCTATGTGATCTCGATGTTTCTTTGACTTGGCCAATATGTCATCCACGTAATCCTCCACAACCTTATGAATCATATCATGAAATATTAGTGTCATGGCCATTTGATAGGTTTCTCTTTCATTATTCAACCCAAATGGCATCATATCCCAACAGTATGTTCCCCACAGACAAGTGAAGGCAGTCTTGTGTTGGTCTTCTTTTGCTATCATGGTATGATTGTAGCCTGAGAATCCATCCATTAATGATAGCATTTCATGCCCTGTTGTCATATCTATGATCATGTCAATGTTTGGGAGAGGAAATTCATCTTTGGGACATGCTTTGTTCAAATCTCTAAAATCAATGTAGATGCAAATGCCCCCAATGGGTTTTGAAAAAGGTACAAGATTTGAGACCCACTCTAGATAATCTATCAATCATATGAATCCCACATCTAGGAGCTTCTGTAATTCCATTTTGACCAACAATTCTATCAAAGGATGCATCTTCCTTAGCTTTTGTCTCATAGGTTTTCCTTCAAGATACACAGCTAGATGATGAACCACGACTTCCAGATGAAGCATAGGCATATCGGCATAGGTCCATGCATAGTTTATTTTCCTTTCCCTTAGGAAGGAAGCCAAGAGTTCTTGTTCTTATGTCAAGAGAGATTCTACATAGAATGTTATGTGTGGCATCTCCTCTGATCCCAAGTTAACCGGATTGCATGTTTTTGCTAAGACTGCTGATTTCTCCTAATGAATGGCACTGAGAGGAAGATTGAATCCTTCATCCTCCAATGCTTGAGAGAGGTTTTCACCATTGGATACATCCTTTATTTTTATTTTTTTGAGTCAGAGAGTCCCACATTGTGGTTTTCACTCAAAGGCCTAGAGTTTATTTTCAATTTTTTACTTTTGCGAATGAAGGATTCAATCGTTTCCCCGTAATAGGCATGTGTGTCTAGTATGATGTCAAATCTAGCTTTGTGATCTCCACATGGTATAGTATCACGTAATCCCATGAATTTTGAGAACACCTCATCATTTTTGAATGTGTCTAGAACTGGTGGTCCTCATTGTTCGTAATCGATGAGTTGGGGATAGACTAAGTTTATCTCATGGGTTTAGTTATTTGACTCGAAAGACAGGGTACTAATCATGAGAAGAGAGGAATCCTAAAATAGCATTGGTAATTTAGTTACACACATCAGTTATGTCAAAGGTAAAGTTATCTATGACTTGACCTATGGATACAGGTAATCGAAGAGCGGATATTGATAGCTGAGGGGGAGTTTTGACTATTTTAACTAGGGGACATTTGCCACGTATAGTAACCTTTAGAGGGGTACATCAGAGGTCAAGATTTCTCATGTGGTTCTCAAGAATGAGTGGTACTAGAAGACCATTGTCATTTTTTCCAAGTCTCTTGTTTCTATCATAGCCCATACCAAGCATCATTTGCAGTCCTTTGCTACTTTCATCCATAGGAAGATTAGGCATGGGCCTTTCATCTTGGTATAGAAAGCTTGATATGTCTCTTTCATCTACCACTTTCTAGCTTAGGTCTCCCCAACTTTTGAATCTGGAGGGGTATGCTTTGTAGGTTTTGGATGATGTTTCAGCTGGCTAGGGTTTCCCATGAGACCTAGGAGATTGAGGTAACTTTCCTACCACAAATGAACCTTACTTCATTTTATAATTCCCACGCCCATTGCCTTGGATATTGACCTCAATTTTGGAGATATCAGGAATGGCAGGTGTCCTTATCTCAGAAGTGGAGGCCAAAGTAGGTGGGTCTACATATGGGGTTGAAGGGCCTTCATCATTCATTGGGACTTGGGGGATTTTGTAGTACTTTTCTTCCAGACTCTTACAATAAGAAAAGGGCTTGAGATCCCCATGAATCATGACCTCTTGGTTTTGGTATGGGAATTTGAAAAATTGATGAAAAGTAGATGCAGCTTGTTACATCCCATGGATCCATGGATGCTCGAGGAGAATGTTATAAGGAAAATCAAGGTCAAGGACTTGACATGTGGTTTCCATGATGGTTGGCCCTACTTGAATAGGGAGTTGAATAGTGCCCTGAGACACTCTCTCCTAATCATCATATGCTCTAATTTTTATGCCTTTACTCTTTTCGATTGAGTCCTTGGAGAATCCCAAATTCTTTATCAGTTTGAGAGAACAAATATTAGACCTACACCCCCATCCACTAAGACCCTTTTGACTTTTTTTTTTATGAACTAGGACCTTAAGGTGGAGTGTGCAATTGCGAGATGGTTGGGTAGGAAAGTCTTGATTGGAGAATGTAAGGAGATTTGGGGTGGTAATTTTTCCAACCATAGCTTATAATTGGTCAATATCAAGATCGGTGGAGATGGTAGATGAAGCCAATGCTTCCTCAAGGATCCTTCTATGGGCAGATGAGATCTTCAATAACTCTATGATGGAGATTTGAGCGGGAGTTTTTTTCAGCTGGTCTAAGACATTGTAGCCACTGAGAATGAATTTTGGATTTGAGGTGGATGCCCTAGGTGACTGTGATGACCCATCAATGGTAACTTTGCCACCACATATGGTGACTCCACAATCAGCTTTGGCTCCCTTTATGTTTACAATAGTGACCCATTCATCTAGGGATGCAACCACATGATTGTATACATGGTTTACATTGGCACACTTTTGTTTTGCATTGTTGTTCCCTTTGTTATGATCCGACATCGGATTCATGCATATTTTGAGGTCTTGATTTCCAGTTGGTTGTTCAACGTTTATGATCTTGTCATCAATGAGGTATTGGATCATATTTTTTAGCCTCATACAACTAGTTGTTGTGTGCCCCTTGATTTTGTGAAAATAGCAAAGGTGATTTTCATTGTACCATGGTGGTTTCACTTGGGGCTCTTGATAATTCTCATATGTGGGGATCTTGATGAGATTCTCATTTACTAGTTTCTTCATGATTGATTCAATTGATTCCCCAAGGGTTGTGTACTTTTTCTTGGGGGGATATTTGTTTCATGGACATGGTCCCCCTTGATTATTTAGATTGTTCACTTGATTATTGGGTGGTTCTTGTGATACTACATTGGTTTGTGTGTTGTTTTGATTGTTGTTTTGTAGTTGTTGGTATGATTGGGTATTTTGTTTTGGAGCACTGATTATGACCTTGGCATCCACCACACCATCATTAGTGACATTTTTGTTTCTTGCCCACATGTGAGGTTTTTCATTATAACTGATGGAAGGGTGGTTTTCTTGATGTTTTGGATATGTGGGTGTTCCCCCTTGTGTAATAAGGTCTCTTTAGATGTTGAGTGCCTTGGGGATCAATTGGTCATAGGTGGTGATGCACTTTAGTTTTAGATGGAATGCCAAGGTTTTCTCAAGATTGGAAATAATGGTGCAATTTTTTTGCTCCTCCAACATGACCCACTTGATCCTGTTGGCCTTGGATTGCCATCGTTGTAAGAAGGAAGTAAATGTTTCACCCTTACCTTATTTGAGCGTAGATAGTTCCTCTAGACTAACATCCATGCCAATGTTGAATGTGTAGTTTTTTATGAATGCGTCTATAATTTCTTGGAACTTTTTTATGGTAGGAGGAAGATGAGAGAACCACTCCATGGTAGGACCAACCAGACTTTAAAGGAATAGCCGTATCATATATGTATCATCATATGTGACTTCAATGCAATGTACTTGGAATTCCCTGATGTGATCTTCAGGGTTACCAAGCCCGCAATATTTGTCAAATTTAGGGATTTCAAACCCCTATGGGAATGGTATCATTACAAACCTCTTGTCGAATGGGTAGGGGTACAAGTTGCTTGGTGTCTTTGTTGTTTTCCCTGATTGGAGATCGATCATCTGTTGTGAGAGAAATTTGATTTGTGTTGTCACGTCGTCTTGTGGATCAAGAGGTGGAGTGAATGTGTTTTGAAGTGGTCAAGGTTTTTGAGTGATGGGTATGTTGGTGGGAGTTTGTTGCAAGCTTTGTTGTGTGATCAAGGCCTGCTGATACACCTACATTTTCTATTGCACCAACAATGCTTGTTGTTGGTCTTGTTGCTATTGCACCAACAACGCTTGTTGTTGGTCTTGTTGTTGTTGTGCAAGAAATGCTTGTTGTTGGGCTAGTAATTGGTCAACTTCTTGTTGTGCTTGGTATTGTTGTAGGGATTGTTGATATGCTTGTTGTTAAGTTGCTTGTAGTTGTGTTTGGTATTGAGCTTGCACTTGCACTTGCTAAGCTTGATATTGGGCTTGAGCTTGAGCCTGTGCTTGTTGGGTTGCTTGTCTAGCTTGGGAAGCCTGGGTAGCTTGTGTGGATTGTGTGGCCTGAGTGGCTTGCACGAATTGAGTTACTTGAGTTGGTTACGCAACTTAGGTGGCTTGGGTGGCTTTCTGTTGTTGCAACAAAGCTTGAGCTTGGGCAGCCTCCTATGCTTGTTGTGCAACTAATTGTGCTTGCACTTGTTGAGTAGCTAGCTATGTAGCTTGTTGATTTTCAATTTTTTGAAGTTCTTTTTGAGAGGTAGATTGTTGAACTACTTGGTCCTTGGGAGATCATGTTTTGAGATATTTGGGGGGTGGTGGATGATGTGTCGATTGCTTGTGTTGCTTGGATGGTTTCCACCTATTGTTGCGATATTGATGGCAAGATGGGCTCGGATTTAGTATGATGTTTTGATTTATGATTGGGGGATTGTTTGGATTTTGTTGATTAATGGCTAGTAAAGGGGGGAACCCTAAACCAAGGGGTGACATGTTCCCTTGAGGAAATGATGATGATGAGGGGTCAAATATTCCCCCTTGTCCAAATAATCCACCTTCTCCTTGCGAGGTCATGGGGAGAGTGGTTTGTGTGTTGAGAGGATATGTCGGTGTTGTATGAAAAGAGGATGGGTCGTTGGGGTCATGAAAGTTGAGCATAACGTATGGGTGTAGCAGATTCAATGGGACATATTGACCCAAGATAGTGTTTGCATCCAAGTATTTGTTGTTCACAAGGGGGTGTGTTTGTAGTGCATGAAGCAATGATCTCCCCTTGTTGACAATAGGTTGAATTGGAGCAATGGATGATGTGATTTGTGGGATGGATTGAGTGAAGCTTTGAAATGGAAGTGTGGATGAAATTGGGGGCATGATCCCAAGAGGTTTCTCCACAAGAGTGCTCAAATCATAGTCGGAAGGGAGTTTGGCCCCTTCTTTTGCCAATTCAAGCATGTATTGGGAGGGATTGAGTCTCATCATGGTATTGACAATTCTGTGAGTTTTGGGATTTTGGACCATCTCAATGCTTTCATCTTGTGTCATCCCTAGGACATTATTGGTTATGCCTTCCACTTGACCTTCCTCTTGAGGATTTTGTGATGATAGAGGATGATTGGGTGTGGGATTTCTTGTTCCAACGGGATTGATTTTGGAAGTGTTTTGACTTAAATAACTCGAAGTTGATGTTTCTTTGTTGGTTTCCATGTTCTTCTTGTGTTACGATATAGTTTGCACCATAAAATAGGGATCAATTTTCAAGAATGTGTGACATGAACCTCTAATTCTTTAGATTGATCTAACATTAGGCATGAAAAAGAAAATCTAGGATGATTAAGGATAAAAGTGTGATTATGAGATAAATGAAGGATGGATGGTGTGAATGTTTGAACTCTTGAGAAATCTTGAAGGAGATACTAGACTTTGGGACTTTGGATTTGATTTTACCTTGGATTTGATTTGGTTTGGATAGTGAAATCATAAACTCTAAGAGGTTGGATGTTATCCTAGAGTAAATTTGTATACAAGATGATAATTTGACTAAATATGTGGAGAAGGATGCATCTACACACATCTAATCAAACAAGATGATTTGGATTTAATCTAGAGGATTTTCAAAAAGCCTAGCATGAATGATTTTTTCAAGATTTCCAAGAGTTGTTGGTGAGGTGATTTTTGGATTTGATGTTTGAGGAATGGATGAAAGTGATTGGTTTTGATCCTATGATGAACCTAAAAGGACTCTTGTTTACAATACCTCGGTGTTGAGGAACATGCAATACTTCCAATGTGAGATATTCAAACCTTTGAAAGAGACTTGAATTTTGACAATAGTAAAATGAATACAAATTTGGACTATTCTTTGATGCATGTTTGTAAAAGTTGAATGCCAATCTTTCTCTAAATTCATAAAGCATAGAAAAATGTTTCTTGCAAGATTTTTGACTAAGACCTTTGGATTTTGGCTTTTGGATTTTGATTTTTTGGGAAATCATAATGTGTAGGGTTTAATTGTTTCTTAGCTTTTCTTAATGAATTCCTTTTACCACAAACACTCTCTTCATTATATTTTCAAACTATATGTCTAATGTCCTAACTTATTTTCATCCCACAAAGTCCATTATGTGGAAATCAAGGAAATTAAGGAAAAAGTTTCCTATTGTTGACTTTAGTGAGAGAAAATTGTGATGTAAATTCAAATGCTTAGAAGCCTCTAAGGATAGAATCCCTAGGGAAAGCAATAGCACTTAAATTTTGGCAAAGGTATTTGCTCCTCCTAAAAGGTTTGGATTTTGATGTTCATGTTGAATGTTTGTTTTCCAATGTTTTAGATCCAAGCAAAGAGTTTTGATTCCAAAATGATGCACAACCCTAGGATAAAATGAGACAATATTTGTTGAGTTCCCACTTGGATAAATCCAGCTACGCCTACTCTTAGTGGATGATTAGATGCTTGACCACATTGGCTCCCCTCCACGACACACACTTCTCAGGTCAACTAAACATGAATACCCATGGCATACTTCTCATCTCTACTAAAAGCCATAAAAATGTGGGAGAACTTTAGAATGAACATTCTTGCACCAACAAATAGATAAGGATTTGGCCTTCTAAACAAAAGGTTCTAGTATAGGTATTTGGTTCATGGGGGATCATCCATACTACAAGAGACCATTGTTGCTCTTCTTGTCAGAACAATCCTCATGATACTTGAACTTTCCTCAAGTACCCACACTTATATACCAGTTGGAAGTCGCCTAGATTTAACGTGTTCCTGGTTGGGTCATTCCCTGGGGTGATTACTTTTTCCCACCAGGTAGGCCCTCTAAGGATAAACAAAGGCGAGCAAGCACATCCGTAGTGTGATCGATCCTTGTTGAGAAACAAAGAGAGAACACATGTGATATGCTCCACTCACATTAGCAAGAGTTTGTTCAATTTTAAGAATCCAAATTGAAGTGTGGAGGTAATCACTTATACAAATTAATATCACAAAAAGCCTTTTGATTCTCAAGATCGTTGTGAGGAATGAGAGAAGCACATACGTCTTTTAGATGATATTACTTTGGATAAGGGATTAAAAAACATAAAGGAACATGTTCATTTTAATTCTACAAAGCAAGAATTGGATTTTTTTAAGCACCAAAAGGAAACATGAGATTTTCTTGTTCAATTTTTAAGTCCAAAACAAAATCTAGTAAGTTGCCTAAGGTTTTTTTTAACCCCTTTATTTTGTTCTTTTTAGAGCCCAAACAAAAATTAGTGATTCCTCAAAAGCATGAAGATGACAAAGTCCCTAGAAAAAGGATTATAATTTCTCCCCAAAGTGTTTAAAAGCACTTGATACAATGAAATAATGATGTTATAGAGAAGCCTTCTTTTTCGTTTCCTCCCTTCACTTTTTTATCAAGCCAACCTACAAAACTGGTTAAAACTACAAAAACAAAAGACAAAAACTAGTTAGTAGTCAAAAGCAACCAAAATAAAAAAGCACATGTTGAAATGAATTTGAAAATTGCCTTTTACCCAAATCCAGCGGCGTAGTTTGAAGGAGTCAGTGACACTGTATAGCGTCGTTGGGACTGATAGCAATGTATTGTAGAAAAACAAGTGAATGCAATTGCGGTGCTATTTTGACCAGTGGTGGAGTTTAGAGTTTGGATGGCTGGTCAACAGTAGCATGAATCAAGCATTGCTATTTGAAATTCAAATTTTTGGGCAGGAAGAAGCCAACGTCGTGGTTTGGAGTTTGATAGTGTCGCTATATGAAATTGCTAGATTGGTAGCGGCATAGTTTCTCTGTCAGCAACATTGTTTTATTGTAGACACAAAAAATTCAAAAAATAATGAAATTTTTCAAAAAAGCTTATTAGATTCTTAAGATTCATCCTCCTTCTAGCGCCAAAATGTGAATGGTGATCCTAGACTTGCACAAATACACAATTAGTCCAATATGCAAGTTAGAAACATCATTACCCATGAAATTCATTTGAAACATAAAAACAAGAAATAATATGAAGAACACAATAAAAAAGCTATTAAATCCTATTTAAATGATCAAGTTTACTCTCAATCCCATGGGGGAATTGGTGCCATTTTGATGTGGAAAATGGCCCTTTCCCAATCCCTTGCAAGCTTGATGATGATTGATGAAAATTTGATGCTCCTTGGTGAAATTCCTACATAATCTAGCTATGAAACTTGATGAAAACTAAGCAAATGGATGAACAATGGATGGGAAAATTCAAAATCTCAAGATAATGACTTTGCATAAGTTGTGGATCCAAAATCCAAATGAGAGCCTCTAATTTATAGATGAGAAATATGGAGGATGAGGCCAAATGGATGAATGTGGGATAAAAGACCAACCAATAACACAATGCCACTTGGCAACATGCTAATGGACAAAGGTTGAGCACATTTTGATGAAAGTGCACATAAATACTATTAGGTAGAATTTCAAATTTGGAAAAGTGACAAGTTGGAGGGAGAAGAAAATTAAGTTAATGCCACTTGGCTCAAGGAAAATGACATGTAAGAAACTTAAATCCCTTGTTGGACGTACAAACCCTTTTGGAGGGATTTTTCAAATTTGGAGAATATTCCCTTTTTGATGCCTTTTTGAAAGTAAATAGAGATTTAATAAATCAATTAAAATTATTTTCATGAGCAAGTTGCAAAAGCTAGAGGATTTGATGGATTAAGATTAGCATTAATCAGGATTTGATTAATTAAGAGGGAGTTTAGTTGATTTGACAATTTTGAATTAGACATTTGGGTTAATTTAAATCAAAATGAGAGGAAAATGATTTTAGATTTAATTAAATAAAGATTCCATTTATTTATTTAAAGAGGATTATGTTAGATTAAATCAAATAAATATTAATTTATTTAATTTAAAAGAATGACCTTAGAACCTGATTAAATAAAATGGATTATTTAATCAAAAGAGGGACTTTAGAAGCTAATTAAATAAAATTGATTTATTTAATTAGAGAGAAGAAAATAATGACAATAAGAGAAAAATGATTTATTTAATTAAGAGGTGCAATGTGATGAATTTAATCAAATACAAATTATTTGATTAAATAGTTAGCAAAGGAGGTGATTCAAGATGAAGTTGTGTTAGTAAAATCAGGATCAGGTGTATAAGATCAATTGGTACATTTTTCATGTCTATAGTATGTCTTTGCTACAATATATTTATAGAGCTTAAAACTATAATCATTTTCCAAATACTCATGGAACATGAAGAATGACACAAAGAGAGTGAAAACAAAGAAAAATCCTTTCGAATCAACATGGAAGAGACCTGAATACCTTGACGCCTTGTGTCATCCTCAAAAGGAAAACACAAGACAAATGAAAAGGTAAAAGATTTACGACATGGAGAAGAATGTAGGTACAAATAGAGGAATGCCACAAAGAGAGGAGACATCAAACAAAACATTGTGGGGGTTACATTACACACATGCAATCACACACATAACATGAAAAGGAAATCAAAGCAAAGACTAGTAAGGCACATACAAATCAACCTATTAGTAAGTCATCCAAATCCCAATCTTGGTCATGTCGTATACGAAAGGAAAACAACTAGCCAAAGGGACAACAAAAAATGCATTACTAGGAAAAGGCTACCTAATTCTTTCCCCCACTGAGTGCAAGAAAAGAATGAGCTGAGGTAGGTGATTAGGGAGAGCTCCTTGCATTTTGAAATGATTTACAATGAATGTGAGGTATGTAATAGTGATAATGTTATGATCTTACAACCATTACATGGAAAGGAGTGAATGGGGTCCCACTTTAAGGGACTATTTCTATGATATCAAACTTTTTAAATATTTGTTTCAAAGCACTGTAACACTCATCAGTACTATGCTTGAAGATTCTATGATATCTACAATGAGACGTGTTTTTGTTTTTAGGATTTGGAAATTGAATTTCTTCCATGGGTGGTAATGTACTAAGTCCTTGACTTAGAAGTATGTATAAAGTTTTTTCAGTTGTAGATGGCGAACAAGAGAATTATAGTTTCTTTAGTTTTTAAGGCCTTCATTGCTTGCTAGATTCACCAATTTCTCTAGGTGAGATTAGGGTAGGGGGGCCTAAAATTTCCTTGTAATCTTTATCATCATTTTGAGGTATTAATTGCTCTTTAGGAAGAACACTTATGTCAGCAGGAGGATCTTGATATCCTATCCCTTTAGTATCTTCAGCAAGATTTTTCTCTAAGAGTTGATGAATTTCATGTTCACTTGTATCACATCCTTGTTTGCTCAATATTGTGAATCATTTTCCATATGTCTCTTCCAAGTTGATGGGAGTGATTGTTACCTTATTAACATAGAATGGTTGAACGTTTGCTTGGTTAGAGGAACTAAGTTCACCTATTGTTGGGAGCTTAGGTTCAGCTTGTGTTTCAATTTCAAGATGTAAAATGCCAAACATCTCAAGTGATGGGATGGTAGGGGTTGTTGGCTATTTCATAGAAGAATAAAAGGATGTATTGTTCTCAAGGTTGTTAAGGAAATCATTTATGAAGTTGTTCATGCTGTCATCATCTTATCTAATGATATAAACATCACGAGGAAGACATGCATTAGGAGTTGAGTGAGCATGTGTAAGTTCAATTTCATTAAGGTAATTTCCAAAAGCACATGTCCATTATGAAATGTAATACAAAAACCTAGAATAAAATGTGTAGGTGCAAGTTTGAAATAAGGCAATACAAAAAATTAACGAAATGAAGCTAGATGCAATGAATTGAATGAAATAGAAACTATGTAAACTAGAACAAGAAGCTAGCAATACCAAACAAAAGCAGAGAAACATAGTTTTTAATGTTGGAAAATGTAGTTTAAAATTTGAAATGGCACTAAATCACCTAGAGGGGCATATGAGTCCAAATCAGGGTTTTTTTAGGGGTTTAAATGCTAAATAATAGTCACCACGGAATACCCAAGAGTTAGTCAAAACCACCTGTAATGGGACTAAAGTGCCCAGAGGGGCGTATGAGTCCCAGATTAGGGTTTTTGCATAAATTTTAGAAAATTTTGAGTGAAAGTTAGGCTTTTTGGTTTGGATGATGTCTAGGATAAGTGCAAATGTAGATTTGAGATGAAATTCAATGATGTAAGATGCAAAAAAAATACAACCTATATGCAGTTTCACTCACGCAAGATTTAGAAATGCTAGATGCAAATCAACTAATGCAAAACCCTGATGCAAAGTTAATGCAAGCTATCTATTTAGGAATATGATGCACTCCAAATCAAAAAAGAGGTGTTCACATCAAGGGTTCACCAAAATGTAACAATGGAAATAGGGTTCCCCACCTTTTAGGAGATGGAGCACAAGGAGATAGGGTTCCTATTTCACACTTGTTCGATTCAAGGAATCCTTAGATATCTCAATTCGAAGGTAGCAATGGGAAAAGAGATCTTGCAATAAGGTATCCTAGGGTGTGATTAAGGACTAAGAGAGGGTTCACCACCAAGCTAGGGCTTGGAAAGACTAGTAACATGCAACACCTAATAATCAAACCTAATGGTACGTAAAGACTTGAATAGATGATCTAGAAATGAATGCAAAATAGAATAGAAATTTGGAAAAGTATAGAGGTGCACCTGGAAACCTATAGTAGCTTGAATGAAGAGCTGAAATGTTGAAAATACTATATTTAATGCACATTGGGACTCATACGCCAGGCTGGGAGATTTAGTCCTAAATTAGGATTTTGGGTGGGAACAAAAATCTGATAGTGATAGGTTTGAAACTCTTGAAATCCTGAAATTTGGATGTACTAGAAATCATACACTAGAAGTGGAATATTAGTCCTGCTTGGATTTTTTAGATGATCAAGATCTAAATCTTCTCTTCAATCTCTGCTCTGTCTTCTCAACCTAGTTCTGGATTTGAAATGTTGAATTTTTTTTTTCTGTAGATGCCTTTTAGTGATCTTGTAAACAAGGTGACAACTTGGAAAACTTTACAACCTTGACAAGTTTTTTCAATCTTTCTCTTCAATCTAGATCTACAAATCACACACTAAAGAGAGGGAAAAATGTTGATTTGTTAGTCAAAAGGTGTTTTCCTTGGTCAAACCTCCTTTTGGTAATCAAACCTTGAAATGAAATGAAATGAAAAGGAGGAATGATGAATTAACAAAATGATATGTTGCAACTCACCAAATCCTAAGAATAAACTATTGGGGTATGTGCAGGATCATGATAGGCAAAAAAGTGGCAATATTACGGGTATTTGTAGGGTATGTGGCTGACGACTTTTTTTTTACCCAAAATTGATGAAAGGAAAAGGGTTTTCAGAGGAGATTCTCAGCTTTCCACCAATATAAATTTGCTTCAATTTTAATTTAATAAATAATTATTATTCATTTTCTATTAGAATTACGACTAAAGTCCTGATCAATAGGCTGATTGAAAAAATCTATAACTTTCAAACAGTATCACATTTTTTGAATCTGAAACATGTGTCACATTCTATGCTTCACATACTATAGGATTAAAAAAATAAAAAGTAAATTTAATGAAGTTTTGACCAAGTTAAGGTGGTCAGTCATATGAGTTTTTATACTTTTTAAAAGTTGTAATAAATAATTCATAATTAATTATTCACTTGGAAAAAAATTACAAAAAAATATGTATCACATTCGAACATGATTCCTCTACTTATATATAAAATCTTATAAAAAAATACTATCATTTTATTATGGTTAGGGTGGTCAAACAAACACCTACTTAATTTTTCCTTGAAATTTAAGTACTACTGCATTGAAATTTCAAATTTTCACCAAATAGATTTAATTTATTTTTAAATAAACCTAGTAGTTTAGAAACTAAATTCAATTTTCTATAGATTATATTCTTACATATTTTTGAAATAATATAGATAACTTATTCAAATTTTTACGTCAAGTTGCCTAATACTAATTTTTCTGAATTTTTTGCCACTTAAGGGCCTCTTTTTTCCATGATGATCCTATACATACCCATTGCAAACATGTATTAAATCACTCTAATGGATGTATTCTCTTGTGAACTTAATTTTTTGCCACTTAAGGGCCTCTTTTTTCCATGATGCATAGTGACTTTGATATGACAATTGATACTTGAATAATGCTCCAAAATGCTTGATAATCAACTCTTGAATGCTCTTGTAATTACTTGTATTCTCTTGTGAACTTAATTTTCTATAAGGAATTCTCTCATGAAAGTATTAGGTCACTTGACTTCTTGTAAGGTGGAAAATGAGTGAAATAACCTTGTATTTATACTCACTACTAAATTTGACTCCATTTTTTACAAACGTTCGTTGGTCTTGCGACAAAACTTTGTCGGGAAAATGATGGAATAATGAAATAATTTTCATCGCCACTTTTTCTTTGAAATTCGGATGAAGAAATAAACATCGAAATAGTGGCCCAGATTCATCGGTCATCGACATCACAAAATGGTTTTGTCGTTCGTCAAAATATCGACAACAACTTTGTGTATCCACCAACACATTATAACCAAAACATAATTGGAATGGCTCTTCCAAAGCATCAAAACAACACTAGAAGTTTGTCACCATTTTGATGAAATGGGAAAGTAGTTACGACGAAGCATTCATCGCAGCTATAGCAACTTCGTTGGACCATTTTGGTGATTTGTTGGTTTCCTTCATCGAAATTGCGACGAAACAATGCAATTTTTTTTAAAAAAATATTTGTCGAAATGTACCATCACAGAGACTCTTGGAAATTACCACCAAATCCAACCCATCAATGAGAGATCAATCATCGACACAAGATAGAAAACTCACTTTGATAGTCCATGTCTTGCTGATGACTTCCATCAAGAAGATAGATCTAATGTCACACCGATCTGACCTTTGAAGGAGTTTTAAATAGACCTACACCATGTCATCATGGAGACTCTTGGCAATGACCACCGAGCCAACCCATCAGTGAGAGATCAATCATTAGAATAGGATAGAAAACTCACTCTGATAGTCCATGTCTTGTCGAGGACTTCTGTTAGAAAGACAGATTCAATGTCACACCGATCTGACCTCTTCAGGAGTTTTAAATAGACCTACACCTTGTCATCATAGAGACTCTTGGTGATGACCAACATAGCCAACCCATCGGTGAGAGATCAATCATCGACACAGGATAGAAAACTCACTTTGGTAGTCCATGTCTTTCTGACGACTTCCGTCGGCAAGACAGATCCAATGCCACACTGATCTGACCTCTGTAGGAGTTTTAAATAGACCTACACCATGTCATTGTGGATACTCTTGGTGATGACCACCGAAGCCAACCCATCGGTGAGAGATCAATCATTAGAACATGATAGAAAACTCACTCTAATAGTCCATGTCTTGCTGATGGATTTCGTTGGCAAGACAGATCCAATGTCACACTAATCTAACCTCTTCAGGAGTTTTAAATAGACCCACACCATGTCATCACACAGACTCTTGGCGATGACCACCATAGCCAACCCATTAGTGAGAGATCAACCATTGGCATAAGATAGAAAATTCACTCTAATAGTCCATGTCTTTTTGATGACTTCTGTTGGCAAGACAAATCCAATGTCACACTGATCTAACCTCTGCGGGAGTTTTAAATAGACCTACACCATGTCATCATGGAGACTCTTAGCGATGACCACTGAAGCCAACCCATTGATGAGAGACCGATCATTGGAACAGGATATAAAACTCACTCCAATAGTCCATGTCTTGCCGATGACTTCCGTCAGCAAGATAGATCCAATGTCACATTGATCTGACATCTTCAAGAGTTTTAAATAGACCCACACCATGTCATCGTGGAGACTCTTGGCGATGACCACTGTAGCCAACCCATCGGCAAGAGATCAATCATTGACATAGGATAGAAAACTCACTCCAATAGTCCATGTCTTGCTGATGACTTTTGTTGGTGAGACATATCCAATGTCACACTGATCTAACCTCTTCAGGAGTTTTGAACACTACTGGTTATCAACAAGACATTTTGAGGGTCTCGTTGATTAAACAAGTGTCTAAGAGCAAGTAAACAGATGGAACCTATTATTTTTATTATTTTGGGGTTCTTTAAATCATAGAATAGATACCATCTTCTTATGTAATGTACTTATATTCAAATTTGAATTTGAGACCAATTGTCATTGCACATTCCATTTTACTTGCATAGAGTATTCTTTAAGCAATATATTGATAATGCCAAATTATCTATGGTGTTGTAAAACTCTACCTATCATCACAATTCTATTGTTCCCCCCTAGAGAATCCTACAAAGACAAGTTTACAATACCAAGTCAAATAATATGAAAAAGACTTACTTCCATACAAATTAAATGATTATTCTTACAATGGTAATTTCCTAATCACAACAACAATTCCATGAAAGGTTATCCATGCTTCATAAGAGATGACCGATCATACATACAGACTGCAAGATGCATAGAAAAAGTATTACACTTGAGAAAAACCAAGGGCTAACAAGGGAAAGAGTTAAGAAATGTCTGGATTGAAGAGAAAATGTGTAGGGAAAATGTTGAGCAGTGTCAAGAGAACAGAGCTTGTGTTCAATGGACCTCAGTTTTATCATTATACTTCCCATCTAATACCATATTTTAATCCAGGGTTCATCTATCTCAGATCTAAAGAAGCACCTACAATTAACCATTTAAAGTACTATAAAATAAGGTAAGACTTTTACTTGAGAAAGAGTGGGTACACTTGTAGGATTAAAGTTCTCGCAATCATCAGGATTTATTGGTACACAGACACAACCTGCAACATATGAAGTAATGGATGACTACAAGTTAGTGAAATGGTCCTTAATATGTGACTAGTTTGCAAATTGATTGGTAGAAAATAAGGTTACAAATAGATCTACATAAAAAATTATGAGGACAAACTACTATAATCATCAAATTAGATGAAAAGTGCAAAGGAAAGAGTTGAGCTACATCTCTAGAGCCTTAAAAAAACACATGCAAGAAACATAAAAAAAGAAGAATAAACCAGTTTTTGGATGAATACAAAATGGTGCCTTTAGCAAGTGATTCATATGCTTTCACACCTGACAGGACATTAAGAATATTTTAGTCTTCCTCTGTGAAATTAACTACTTACAAAAAAAACCCAAAAACCAATATTATATACGTCCATGTCTAGCTAAGGGTAGGTATAAGAGAAAACAATTTCCTCAATGCAAAGCCAAAAAATATCAATGCTCCCTTATTGCTACATATGCATATACAAGCATTATTCAAGATCTAAACTATTCAAATATTAAGGATTTAATTAGCTATAAGATGGAAAGTTTTTGTTTAGACATAATCCATCATCTTTTACATATCTTTATTCACTCCTAGAGCTTTAGATAAATTTGTGTAAATGAGATAGAAATGTGAATCTTTTATGACAAAGAAAATTCTTAAAAGGAGGGGGGAGAGAGCAAAGGGTAGGGGGAAAGAGAATGCTTGAATATATAGCCAAGTATAACATTTTGATCATTATAACAATGAAATGAATCTTATGTTTGAAGCATTACTATCATTTAAAACATTTATGATCAAGAATGAATGTAAGTAGAGAAATTTTTGCATACTTGTAGATGGAAAAAAAATTCATAGTTAAGTGGAAGCCTCCCATCAACAACAAGATCCAAATATATGTGTATATATCTCAATCAAGCCTCTAAACCCTTCAGAGCTTTCAATTTTTCCACTAACATGTTATGCACAAAAGTCAAATTTTAGAGTTATGTCACTACTAAAAACAGAAGAAACAGAGCTTTGAGACCAAATCCACACTCAACACAATGTGGTATTCATACAAAGCCATACAAACAAACTAAACTCAGAACATTGGAATTGAAACAACTTCAAATTATGATGCAGAGCATGTAATCAGGGTATAAAGAATAATTTTTCTGCCACCATAGTGAAAAGTTAGCACTTTCTTTCATCTTTGCATATTGGCTTGATGCTTCAAATGATACATTTCTTATATTGAAAAATGCATTACCTTATTGAGCTTCTCTTTGTTTTGAGAATAGTTTAATATTCTCTACTTAATAGGGCCAACCACGTGACGATGGAAGCTCATTTGGCCCCTCCCCCCCTCACATCACTCTCAATTCCCCATACTCGATCATATAGCATTAATCATTCATTCATCCATTAATAACATATAACATTCATTCATTAACATATAAAATTCATTCATTAATATATTCACATTCATTCATTAACATATAACATTCATTCTTTCAGTTTTTACCTATTATCAAAATATGGTTGTCATGATATGATTACAATCACTTTTCTTTCTTTCTTTTTTAAAGCTAAAAAAATCTAAAGTGGAGTATCGTTTTCTAAATCATCTTTCCCCCCTTTAGTTTTTTTTCCCTCTACTCATGATCTTAATGTACACCTAGTCATGTGCTCACAACGTGGATGCCGCTACAAGGGGGGGTCTGCTGCAATAACAAAAAAAATGTTAAATTGATATGTTTTATTATTATTGCTACAATTATTTCACTAATTAAAAGAACATTAGAGTGGTTCTCTTTACCTAATGGGTCCACATCATGTTCCTGAACTTCTCTTATAGACTCATGCTCAACATGTTGAACACCCTTTAAATCCTGATCTGCAGTTGAAACATGAAAGGTTACATTAATTAATACACCAATTGAAATTAAATATGTTTAAAAGAACATTAGAGTGGTCCTCTTTACCTGATGGGGCCACATCATGTTCTTGATCTTCTCTAGCCTGATCATGCTCAACACATTGATCACGCTCTACATGCTCTAAAGTTGAAACATGAAACGTTACATTAATTAATACACCAATTGCAATTAAATATGTTTAAAACAACATTAGAGTGGTCCTCTTTACCTGATGGGGCTACATTATGTTCCTAGTCTTCTGTATCCTGATCATGCTCAACATGCTCTAAAGTTGAAACACAAAAGGTTACATTAATTAATACACCAGTTGTAATTAAAGATGTTTAATTGTATTAATATATACTACATTTTGTATAGCACATGAATACATCTAGTACCAGGATGCACACCGTGACCTTCATCTGTAGGTTGTGCTCCACCCTCACTAGGTTGCATTCCAATTCCATGTGTATTATTATCATTGCTTGTATGTTTAAAACAAATAGGCATGTAATTACTTTATGGTGGAAATTAATATTGAATAGATTGTACAAGTATTCAATTTTAAATAAACTTTATTGAGTTTATTTACCTACGTGTTGGATGCAGTGGAAGATTCTATTTGCCCAGTCAAGACTCTTAGGCATTCAACCATGACTCCATAGCCTTGCTGGAAGGAAATGTTCAAGTCCTCTTCTGTAGGAACTCTGTTGAATTCAGAGCCCTGCATTTTTGCATAAGATCATGAATTTTTCTTCTATGGTGTGATAAAACCAAAATTGTTTACAATTTATTATTTTGGATGCAATATTTCGTTTATTGATACTTACAATTCATGCGGCTAATTTCATATAACGACCAGAGCCAAGTTTGTACTGCCCGTGTTTTTCTAGTCTTGCCTTTGTTGCCCTCGATGTGTCGGGCAACCTATGAAAAGTTTGAAATACGTTAGATTATGTAAAAAGAAAGAGTAATCAGTATATAATTATATTGTTGATAGTAGCACATACCTTCCTTGGCCTGGTGGTGTCTTTCCTTTTTTCTTTTCAGCCTTCTCCTTTCCATCCGATACCAGGTCCTTCCACTCCCTCTCTGGAATCATGGGGGGACACTCGTACTTTTTTTTCTTCTCTAAATGTGACCTATATTGGTCCCTCACATACTTTAGATAGGTACCATATTTCTTAAGGACCTTGGTTCGCTTGAATCTTTTATCACCAAACAACACAACTAAACGGTTAATGATCTCATCTTTTAAATCTTGATTTTGGGCATCCCACCATGTACGTATGGTGGGTCCGAAGAGCTCCAATGTAATATCACTTAATATTTATAAAAAACATCATTTCCTACAAAATGATCATGGGATCAATAGTCTAAAAAGAGTGATCAATAAGTAAATTTCAATTGGATTATATATAATAATAATTAAAACATTTTAAAGTACCTGGGACCTTCTCTATCTTTATGAGAACGAAATCCAGGTCACCAGAAATGTGACCAAAAATTTTCCCATACTAGTAATACGAGAAGATTCAAGAAATGCTACTAAAATATCACCACTGCTAGTGGCCTTTGTATCCCTAGGTACATGTCTTGACTCATGTTCTAGCATGTGTTCGCTACCAGAGGGTGCAGTAATGCAAGCATGGTATGTGTTGCCGACATTTTAGACGACAATATAGGAACAAATGATGTAAAATGATGTGATGTATGTGCGGGAAGATCAGGATGGACACTTGTACTAACCCCTACTCCTCGGGAAACACTTCTAATACCTTGGTCATGGCTAGGAGCATCATGAGAATGGAAAAAATCCTGTAAAAACAACACATATTTTAATTCATGACATAAAAGAGTACAAAATATAAAACCATGAATAAACTTATGCTATAATTAAAGACCTCATGATAGCTTACTTGCAAGTTTTGTGCTCTCTCAGTCAATATTTTAACCCTCTCTCTTATCTCATCTATTTGAGGCACTATGAATAACAACTTAAGAATTTCTTCATTGCATTTTTTGTGGGTTTTCCTTATCATATCGAGAGGGTTTTTTGAATAAATAATGTCATCATCACATAATATTGACTGCACCTCCCTATGGATGCTCTCATCTACTGCTGGTGCCTTTCCCCAATCAGTCGACTACAACAAGAATATTAAAAACATTATCAAAATTAACCCAATAAACTTATGAAAAAAACATAATAATAAAACATTTTTCTCATGTCTAATTTGTACAATTACAATGAGGTAAACCTGTCGGGGAGAAGAGCCTAAAGATGCATCATGATCTATGCTCTGGGTTGAATACTTCCCCGTACGATCAATGTCCCGCTATGACAAAAATTAAATATAAAAAACATTACCGAAATGAAACCATTAGACTTACGAAAAAAAACATAAGAATAAAATGGTATATTGGAGTCATTAATTGGAGGATGGGTAAAATGGTACATAGTACATACCACCCCTTTAGTAACAATTTTTGTAACTAAGCGATTTAAATTGTAATCGATTAGCAACTCTTCCCCTATAGTTATTGATTTTATCACACATAAAAATGCACGGTTTCCCTCATGCACCTCGAATATGCAATTGGGTTGTTTATTTGTTGACCCAGGTCGTGTACTATTTATAAACCCTACAATATTTCCTGATGCTTTTGGCCTTCCGTCAATGTACATAGCCACTCCTTTATTTGTATCCTTATCTTTTAATTGTATATAATTTGCTGACAGTGCATACCTATGCATACTTCATGTATATCTAACCAGTTGCATCCAATCTTTGTAATTGTAACATGGTCTGACATACTCCATCACAAATAGATTGCAGAACATGGTTTGTAATCTTTGTAATAGATTGCAAGTTATTGTTACTACCGTCCAAATGTGTCCATCACAAATCAAATCTACTTAACGTTTTAACTCCCAAACTTTGTAACAAGTGTTAAATGTGACTATGGTCCACTAGTTACACAACCAAGGCCTCAAATTTATTCTCTAATTGTAATCAAAGGAGTTATGCTCTTCATTCAAGTAAATAAACTTGAAGGGAAACATCACCAAGTGGTTTATTGGACACCTACATGACTAAAAATAGCAGAAAATTTACATTTAATTTCCATATGTCTAAGTGGTTAACAGGGAGGGAGTGTGTACTATGCCTGGTTAAGTCATCATAAGTTTAGGGTTTTTTTAAGTCATCTTAAATCTTCCTATGTCTAATTGCTAGGAGACTTTTGGTATGTTTTAAGGTAGGATGAGTGGTTGCATCAATGTTCTAGTTCTCTACGAAAGGGTTTCAACATCTTCAAATAGTGAAAGTTAGTGCTCATAGTCATTTGAAACAACAACATTTTGATTATGTTTGATGGTAGGATTTGATAAATTAAAATATCTCTACTTCGAAAAATTTTTATCTCTAACAACTCTAAGAGCTATAATGGGATGGCCACCATCATAGGAAAGATTCTTCATTCTCACTTTTAGGTGTTAAAATTTAACAATACCTTGATTGATGAAAGATCCCAAAGAGCCTTTCTCCATGGTATCCATGTGCACATAGCAGTGGTCTTCTCTTATACGGTTTCGTTGGGTTTTAGAGCATGTTAATTAAATTGAAAATTATGGCGCCATTTAGCTAGGTTTTAATATTCTACAATATAGTTAATTATATATTAGCTATATTTTACATAATAAATAATATAATTATTCAACTTATTATAATTATATATTATATTCTTTAATAAAATTATTAAATACGTGTAAAATTATTATAATTAATAATTAATAATAAGTAAATATTTTTATATAATACAAAATATAATTAATATAATATATAGTTAATATAATAGTAATATATATTAATATAATAAATTAATATGAGGGAGAGAAACTAAATTTTGATTGGTTGTTTCATGTCAACAATCCAAGGATGGCATGTGTCCTTGGGGAGTTATGCTCAAGGTAGCATACCATTTGATTAAAGATATGATAATTCTCATTTAAGACCTCTTCAATGTACCCATTGCACACTTAAGGAGACAAAGATAAATATAGGGAAGAAAATATAGAGAGAGAGGGATATAATGACAAACATACAAATAGAAATGGAGACAAGGAGATAGAGAGAGGTATCGAGATAAAGAGATAAGGATGAATAGATAGAGATATAGGGAGGGTGATTGATATATCTCTCCCTGATGCTCTCTATATCTCCCACTATCTATGTTACTCCCTCTTCCCCCCTCTATCTATTGAGCTATCTCTCCCTCTCCCCCCTTTCTCTCTCATTCACTCCATCTCTCCCTCCATCTCTCCTACTCTATATCTCTATCTCTATATCTCTTTTTATCTACCTCTCACTCCTCTCTCTATCTCTTTCTATCAATATCTTTCTCTACCTCTATCACGATCTCTCTATCTCTTTCACCACCGCCCTCTATCTCTATATATCACCCCCTTTCTATGTCTCTCCCTCCCCCTCTATATAAATTGATCTATCTCTCCCTCTCTCCCCTATCTTCTTCTCTCTCCCTTTCTACATATCGCTCTCCCTCTCCCACTCTTCTTTCTCTCCCTCTTCTACCTATCTATCTTCCTCTCTTCTCTCTTTTCCTCTTCAACCTATCTCTCCCCCTCTTCTCTATCTCTCATCCTCTACCTATCTATATCCATTTCTCTCCCTCCCCCTCTCTATCTCTCACCATCTCTCCCTCCCTATCCCCCTATCCATCGACTCTCTATCTCCATCTCTCTTCCTTTCTCTTCCTATATATCTCCATCTCTCTTTCTCTTCCCATATATCTCTATCTCTCTCTCTTTCTCTCCCCATCTATCTCTATCTCCCCATATATTAACTAAGAAGCCATGCAAGCATACAATAGTATATGTTGGTAAAACTATAATAGTGTTTTATTAAACTATAAGTAACACTCATCTTTCTAATGTCAAGCCTTCTTATAAAAATAGTGTTTTATTAAACTATAAGTAGATTATTGTCACCACTCTTCATTCAACATGAAATGCCAAATGTAGCAATTGTTTTGTTGCTTTTGTCAAGTTTCATTAACCAAGCTATTTACTAGGTTGAATAAAGTTTTGTTATGACCCTTCATCTCTTTAAAATAATTAGACAATATTAGTGAGATCAGGAAGGGGAAAAACTAAACTCCTTCAAAATAGGGTAGTTGTGGATTTGTTGATTTTCTTTGCATACTATATACTTAGTTCCTCTAGGATAAATAAGTCACTTTAGATCATTTTCTTAGTTGTGTATCCTAACTAATATAGAGTAAGCTTTTTCATTTTAATTGACTACTACATAATAGTTTATGTGTTGAAAGAATTGTTTCCATTCTTTGTAGTTTTTACATTGGAATACAAATCATATTTAATTTCATGCCAATATACTTCTTTCATAAAGATATTTGTTTGAAATAAGTGCTTCATAACCCATCTAATCAAATCATAACCTATCAAAAAGGCAATAGGAATTTTTTAAAGAAAAGAACACTTGACCCAATCATAAGTGCATGGCCTTCGCAGAAAGGAGTGATCCACCTTAGCAATAACAACTACCTGATTTAGACCTAGTAGGTTCAACTCAACCAACCTATCAACCTACCTTTAAGAGGCTTCCAACAAGTTTACAATTACCAATTTAAAAAACCCAAACAACTCTCAAAGCCTGAAAAAGAACATAAGTCATATTTCACACTTTGACTCCTTGAATCCTCGTAATAGTGCAAACCTAGTTTTTGTCCAATAACTCAAAACTTTCCCAAAACACTAGAGAAACCCTTGATGGTTTTAGACACCCATTTTGGAGTTATTAAATATACTTCAAGGGAAAGTACAAGTGATTTTGCAAATTTTACAGTGATTTTGCACTCGTTGATTCCCTAAAGAAAACCTTATCTTGAGTATAATCCATCATAGTCATATATGATGACATCATTCTTGACCATTTGATATCATGAAAAGGGTATGTGCAGGATCATGATGGGCCAAAAAGTGGCAATATGTAGCTAATATGATGGTCCATGTCGCTGATGAATTTTTTTACCCAAAATTGATGAAATGAAAATGGTTTTTAAAGGAGATTCTTAGCTTTCCACCAATATAAATTATGTTTTACTTTGAATTTAATAAATAAATATTATTTATTCTCTATTTGAATTACGACTAAAGTCCTAATTGATAGGCTGATTGAAAAACATCTATAGCTTTCAAACGATATCACATTTTTTGAATCTGAAACATGCATCACATTCTATGGTTCACATACTATAGGATTTTTAAAAAAATTGAACTTCATGAATTTTTTACCAAGTTAAGGTGGTCAGACATATGAGTTTTTATATTTTTTAAAAGTTGTCATAAAAAAATCATAATTAATTATTTACTTGGAAAAAAATTACAAAAAAATATGCATCACATCAGGACATGAGACCTCTACTTATATATAAAATATTATCATTTTATTGTGGCTAGGGTGGTCAAACAGACACCTACTTCTTATTTTTTTCTTGAAATTCAAGTACTACTGCACTGAAATTTCAAATTTTCACCAAATAGATATATTTTTTTATAAAATAAACCTAGTAGTTTAGAAACTACATTCAATTTGCTACAAATTCTATTCTTACATATTTTTGTAATAATATAAATAACTTATTCAAATTTTTATGTCAAGTTGCCTAACTCTGATTTTTCTAAATTTTTTGCCACTTAAGGGCCTATTTTTTCCATGATGATCCTGCACATACCCAAAAACTTCCAAAATCTAGTATTCAAATAACCCATATCAACAAGAATTTGTGTAGGTCTCTCTGATTCATAAATCATTATATTCTCATTTTCAACATATCGGTGAAAGAACAAAAATGTCACACCGATCGTATTACATAAGAAGATACACATCGGGATGACACAATCCATGGTCTCACCGATAAAGATTTTCGTCGGCAAGACAAGTTCCATCAGGGTGAAATGAAAAGGTCATACCAAGCATATAGGTCTCACCAATGAAGTTCCATTGTAAAGAAACCTCTCTTGTCTCACCGATCAAAGCACAAGGAGTTGTATCGGAAGGAGTCTTGGCAACATGAAATTGAAGGAATAATCATCGGGGAGACTTATAACATCAGGTAAATTACTAAATGTCTTAGTGATACACCATGTCTTGCTAATGAAGACACAAACAAATCAAGATAGTCGTCGGGGTGACTCTTGGCGACATTTATATGAATTAGATGGATAGATTATGTGATATCGGCATAATGTCTCCCTGACCAATAGAATGTTTAATGAACGTTAGTCAAGCCTGAATAAAATGATTGCCCAAATTTTGAATTGTCTTTTCGATAGAACATTTGATGTGATAGTGGGTAAATTCGAAGATCACCTATGCTCGTGTTCAAAGCTAGGATTACTAAAGAAGACATGTATCAGGGAGATTGGCTTATGGTCTCATCAATGAAGGGAATCTATCGGCAAGACAAGTCATTGGTGTGACATTGGATCTATCTTGCCGACAAATGTGATCGACAAGACATAGACTATCAGAGTGAGTTTTCTATCATGTGCCGATAATTGATCTCTCACTGATGGGTTGGCTTCGGTGGTCATCGCCAAGAGTCTCTTCGATGACATGGTGTAGGTCTATTTAAAACTCCTATAGAGGTTAGATTGGTGTGAAATTGGATTTTTCTTTCCGATGGAAGTCATTGGCAAGACATGAACTATCAGAGTAAGTTTTCTATCCTATGTTGATGATTGATGTCTCACTGATGGCTTGGCTTCGGTGGTCATCGCCAAGAGTCTCCACGATGACATGGTGTAGGTGTATTTAAGACTCCTGAAGAGGTCAGATCGGTGTGATGTTGGATTTGTCTTGTCGATGGAAGTCATCGACAAGACATGAACTATCAGAGTGAGTTATCTATCGTGTGCCAATGATTGATCTCTCACTGATGGGTTGGCTTCAGTGGTCATCGCCAAGAGTCTCACCAATGAAGTTTCATCAGCAAGATCATCATTTCTTTCACCGATAGGAGCACTGGGAATATATCGGCAAGACATGTGCCATTGGTGTAAATCTTGAATGTTCACCTGACTCGCTAAGTTACATCGACATGAGGATATTGGAAAGAGTTATGGTGACATATTCAAGACCAAAAGAAAAGTTATCAGTGAGAATTATAACATCAGAGGAACCACTGAATGTGTTAGAAATACTAAAAGTCAGGCTGATGAAGAAACAAATGAACCAAAATGATTATCAGGGTGAATCTTGGCAATGTATATGGGACAAATCTTAACATCGATCAGATGTGTAGAGTGTTACCCCAATCAGCAGAGTCTTCAGTGAATTTTGGTTGGGGTCTAATTTATAGATCGACCAAATTTTGAAGGTGTCTTTCTGACTAGTTCATTTGATGTGACAGTAAGGAATTCAAAAATCTATTACATTCATGCCTAGAGTTAAAACATTAATGGGGCCACGAAGTATAGGTAATTTCATGAATTGAAAGGAAATCGTTGCAAAATGAACATTATTGTGAATAGGTAACGAAGGAAATGATGAGACAAATAAAGGGCCAGAGAATTGTTTCAGCTAAAAGACCTCAATCAAAACTAGTAAGTCTTTTGCATTTTAACTTTTTCATTTCTGCAATTTTAAGTAATATGGAAGGCACCAGCTCGGGGA
Source organism: Sequoia sempervirens (assembly GCA_007258455.2). Taxonomy (NCBI): domain Eukaryota; kingdom Viridiplantae; phylum Streptophyta; class Pinopsida; order Cupressales; family Cupressaceae; genus Sequoia; species Sequoia sempervirens. The sequence continues at coordinate 57,383,559 of VDFB02379711.1, forward strand.
AGTTGAAAGGTAGAAAAAAAAGTGAGAGAAGTCACCCTAAGAGTAAGAAGAAAAAATTTGATTCTAGAATTGAGCCGGAGGGTGCTGAACGAAAGATGAATTAGGATTTAATTGACCAATTGCCTAGCTCTGGGTCCAGAGGTAGGCGCTCCGCGCAACTGAGGGTGGAAGTGGATAAATTGGATGAAAAGTGAAAGCACATAGGAGATATTTGGACCCCAATAAGAGGCTATGAAATGTTTAGATTCCACTTTCAACGAAGAGATTGTTTTGAGCCAATTTGTAATCCGTGGTGTCTAATTTTGGGAAAAATGGTTTGCCCAAATGTGTTTGTCAATATAGAGCTGGTAAAATTGTTGGCCAACCACTATGACTCAAAACTTAAGGCCATATGCAGACCATCCGGGAAACTATTCGTATACATATCAGAGGCTTCAATATGCGAGGTTTTTAAGTTGGAAGTGTGGTGTAATGAGAAAATTGTGAATGAAGAGTTGGAAAAGGAATTTTGGAGAATGGACACCACTTACAAGGGTTGGAGGTTGCCCTTACATAGAATTAAAAAAGATGGTAAAACTGTTCCACTTGATGATGGCAATGGGCCTCCATTCCATGTGGACTTATTTGAGCCCTATATGAGATATATGTATTTCTCGGTAGAACAAGTGTTTGGTATGGAAGTTCCTAAGTATATGTCCATTGTTCCCATGGTAATTGCAGCTGACATTCGATGTCATAATTCTAGGTTATTTGACTATGCTTCATTTGTCTCCAAGGAAGTCGACTTAGCATTGGTGGCAATCAAGAATAAATCCCCTGTTCTACACCTTAGGCATTATTCTCTTTTAATGCATCTAGTATTGTACTTCAGACAAGAGTTAGGGATTTGGCCATAAAATTTGAAGGTTTCATAGTTTGATAAAGAGGGAAAATTGTTACCCATTCAATTGTGGACTGCCATTTGGGATAGTAGGTTTGCTAATTCTAGTTTCTTATGTTTTGAAGAATATTTTGTAAAGCCAGTATATGAATTCTATAGTCATCCTTGTGCACATTCATTATCTGATGAAATAAAATGCTTCCTCAGACCTAGGGACTTTAATGGACCAATTGATCACAATTCGGGAAACTGGTATTGCTTGGAAGATGCTACTATGGTAAGGGTGTTTGGTTTTGAGGATTCTCCATTCATTTTGCCTAAAACAGTCCTAGATAGGATTGCATATTTGGAAATTGTAAGACAAATGGATTTTTCTAGTTTCATAAATTTTGGTTCATTCAGAAAGCATGCATTTATTCCTAGTACTCTATGCTTTGGTGATTTTACTATGCTTACAAAGGAAGGTTATGATTTGATCCTTGAAAAATTAATGCAGTATAATATGAATAAGGGTCCACCAAGAGAAGGTTTTGATCCAGAGGGATATATCAATTCTGTCAAACAAAGGATAAACTTTGGATGATATGATCATGTGCCTTATTAGTTTGATGACATGATTAGAAATTTGGAGGCAGAGGAAGTAGAGAGAGTGGTGGAGGAATACAACTAAGGGTTTCCTGATATAGGGTTCCCTTTTTCTAGAGATGAGGAAAGTGGAGAAGATATGCCACGAGACCTACCCAATAGGATTTCTAGATTAAAAACTCAAGATTACAATTGCCCTCCTATAGAACTAAGTGTTGAAGAGAGCCAAGATACAAACACCAGACAAATAACATATAGGTCATTTGTAGCAGACAATGAATTTGTGAATTCTTCATAATTCAGATCTTTCTTGTATAAGCAAAATGGAAAGGAGATAAGGGAGACAGTTGATAATATTACACCCAACAATGAGGAGCAGCCATGAAATAATTTGAAATTAACTGTGGATAGAGAAATGGCTAATATGACCCTCGAAAAAGAGAGGAAAATGTTAGAGGATGCTAGAGTTATGATCTTTCCAAGGCTCAATTTGAATTCTGCATTGGTTTTTTATAGCTTCTTAAAGGATAATAGTTCCAAAAACAAGCTTAGTTCGGAGGGGGTGACAAAAATATATGCTGGATCCAAATATAACCAGATGAAGGATCACTCATGATATGGGCCTTGTATCCACCTCATAGAAAGTCAGTGGTGATTGATACTGAGAAAGAATTTAGACATGTCATGACTCTGAAGGTTGGAGAGGTAGATCCTGTGTCAATTGAAGACATTGAGATTAATGTGGAAAAACTTAATAAAGCCCAAATACAAATGTTGATAAAAGAAAAGGAAATGTACAAAATGAATAACGAAAGGATCATGAGAGAAAATGATCATTTGAAGGACATGCTAGGAGTCACAATGGGACCTCCTAAATTAATAACACATGGTGAAAGCTCACATGAGGTAAAAGATCATTGGGAGGAGTAAACTGCATATTCACAAGGTAAATATGATACACTCGCTGCAATAATCAGAAAAGGTAGGACAACTTAATGATTTGGTTGAATAAGCTATGGGGAGCATATTCAAAGAACCATGTTACAAGGCAAGAACACAAGAGAATTGATGGAAGAATTGAAGAAATTTTTTGAGAATTAAATGAAAGAGATGTTCCTGACAGTGTGGCCATTGGTATGGGTAACTAAATTATAAAGAGACACAGAGACTATTATGAGGAGCTGTGAGAAAATGCAAAGGGGCTGGTTGATGTTATGAATATGGGACTGCCTACACTATTTGAAGATGGAGAAAAGTTGAAAGAAAAATCCAAGTGGATCAAAGAATGTGAATTGATGCTGCAAGGAATTCTAGAAAATGCTACAGGGAAGGATTCAACATTGGATGAGAGTTGGGAGCACAAGGAAAGGATGATAAAGGTGGAAATATCGGCCAAGAACGCATTAGGAGATGTTGATACTCATGAATGGCAAGATTATCTAGATCATTTATCAAAATTTCATCTATGGATAAATAGAGCCTAATCTCTTTTTTTAATTAGTTAAGTAAAATAGAAAATTTGTGAAGGGACATGTCCCTTCCATGTTTTGATGTATTTATATCTATTCCATAGTAATGCAACATATATAGGCATTAGGAGATATTTAGTAGATAGCTTTCTAGCAAAATGCTTTCATATACAGAGACTCAGATGCATGTATTTTGATGGAGTAAATGAAGATATCTAAGTTATGGATTAAGATTTTGGTATTAGCTGTTTGTTAAATTTATGCAGTTATTTGATTGTCTCCATTATGATGCTTCTCTATTTTTTAAATTGATATAACAAGTTTATACTCAGTTTATCATTGTACATTTGCCATATATGTGTGATCTAGTTATTCGGTTCTCTCAAGTAGGGATTAAAATATTTTAATCAATCACAACAATTGGGAAGTGTTAGTTGGATTAATAAGAAGAATCACATAAATAGAATTTCCATTCTATCTCAAGAAGAGTTTGTCAATTATTCACTTGAACATTTACAGAAGTTGTAAACAATTTGTGTGCCTGATGTAGTTTGAATTATTGGCATTATTGAAATCCACATTTGTAGATATTCATTAGACTCCATATACCCAATAAGGCACTGGTCTCCCCTCGTATTCTTTTATAATTTTCATTATTCTTATTTATTTTACACTTACATTTACAAATACACGTACATATGCATTTACTGTTTTCATTTATTTCTCATGTAGTTTAATAGTTTGATCGATTTCATATTATATGTGTTGAAGACTTTAGAATTTCAATTACATTAATTTATGGATATGTTGTATCTATAACACTACAAAACCATATGCTCTTTGCATTTACATTTGCATTTAGAAATACATATTTATATACATAAATATAGATTTCTTTAATGATATCTTGCATTTATTGTTCTAGGAGAGCATCTAGTAATTGCATTTACATTTACATTTAAAATACAAATACATACATACATATTTATGCATCCTACGCCCTATTCATGCATCCTACAATTACAACAGTATCCATGGGACTTCTTACACAAGCTACAGTAATCACAGAAAGTGTAAGAGCCCCTTTATATCATGTTTGGATTACAAAACCCTCAAAAATAGGGTAACCGGGCTGTATGCAAAGAAATGAAGCTTTCTAACTCAAATCGACGCCTTAAGCCCTCAAATCAAATACAAATCAAAGCTAACACATATTTGGCACTTTTTTCTCTAATAGCTAAGATGAATTCCATTAGGCTTGTACTCTCCTTGGTTGCAACATAGAGATTTGAAGTCCATAAATAGATGTCAAAAGTGCCTTCTTGTATGGAGACTTATAGGAAGAATTTTACATGTTTTAAACTCTAGATTTTATCAATAGTGATAACTCCAACTCTCTGTGAACATTGAAAAATCATTGTGAAGATTGAAATAGGATCCTTGAGATTTGTATGAAAAGATCAAAATGTTTCTCATCAATTCTAGTTTTATATGGATTCCTCATGACCCTATAGTCTACACTCAAATTGTAGATAGGAAATTCTTGAATTTTATACTCTGTTGATAATTGAATAACTATGGGATCTTACACCACGCAGATTCATGATTTGGAAGTATACTTAGTGAGGCATTTTAAGATGATTGACTTAGATTTGTTACATTTTTTCCTTGGTTTAGAAATTTTATAGTCTACCAAAGCAATTTTTTTAATTAATCCATATATGCTCAAGGCATTATTTGATGCTTCAACATAGAAAATCCAAGTTCATACTAACTCCTTTTTAATTTGGATTTAATTATTCTACCATGCTTTCTTCTCCTACAATTGATTGTACACTCTATAACACTACAAAACCATATGCTCTTTTCATTTACACTTGCATTTATAAATACACATTTATATACATAAATATAGATTTCTTTAATGATAGGTTGCATTTATTGTTCTAGGAGAGCATCTAATAATTGCATTTACATTTACATTTAAAAATACAAATACATACATACATACATACATATTTATGCATCCTACACCCTATTCATGCATCCTACAATTACAACAGTATCCATGGGACCTCTAACACAAGCTACAGTAATCACAAAAAGTGCAAGAGCCCCTTTATATCATGTTTGAACTATAAAACCCTCAAAAATAGGGTAACCGGGCTGTATGCAAAGAAATGAAGCTTTATAACTCAAATCAACTCCTTAAGCCCTCAAATCAGATTCAAATCAAAGCTAACACATATATTCACGATATGGAATTGATTTCACATCAAAATATGGCTGCATGTGACCGCACAGTGCTGCATAACAGAAAAAATATAGAAAATTTGAAGAAAAAAATAGTTTTTTGAATGTCAAGAGCTTGTATTTTAAATCCTCAACCATCAACAACCATTACAATGATCACTTTACACCTGTTAAAGACCTTTACACCTCAACCACTAAAAAACCACCTCTACAACTCACTTTTTAATCTTTTATGATCACATGAAACATAAAACACACTAATTTCAAGGTTGTTAATATCACTATTGAAATGTTTTAATTTTTTGACCTTTCAAACATTAAAAAGTACATCATTAAACTAATTATGTAATAGCATAGAAATTAAAAACATCATGAATTAATTACGTAACCACATAAGTCAAATATAATTCTATCAAGAAATTAATATCAAATAGATAATATAATCGCATAACTTAGACATTTCATTGATCTTCTTCTTCATCCAACTCTTTGTCCATAACATCCGATCCAGATTCGACATTGTAACCTTGGATTGGTCATATCATCATCATCGTCATTGATATCAGTTTTGATAATGTCATCATCCACATGGATATCATCTTCATGAATATTAACTCCTACATCATCATGATCTAGTTCCTCCTCTTTGACATCTTTCTCAGGGACATCATCAACTAACCGTTGATCTTGATCATCATCTACATCATCTTCTACATCTTTGGTATCTTCTTCTTCCACCACATTATAATTTACCGGCCTTTCTCTTGGATCATGTCTAACAACAAATGACCAACCCGATTTACCTAGAACCTCCGAGTAAAATACCTGCTCACATTGGCTTGGAAGAACATAGGGCTCATTTCCAGCTCGCTTGATGGACCTTGTATTAACCATGGTAAATCCATTATCATGTTCAATAACAGTTCTCTCAGGATCATTTTCATTCAATCATAGCCTGTACCATAGGATGACGAAAAAAATTAATCTAAAGGACTTAAAGCCACACTCAAGTATATCATTCAAAATCTCATAGTATTGATTTTTAGAGACTTTTGGATGTATGTCACTTCTAGATGAAAAATTAATCACCTGAAAGACTACAATTATACTAGAATCACAAGTTTTCTTGATGTCATCCAACTTTTTGATTCAAAATTTATGACCATTGCACCACATAGTCTTGTGGTGTTTCACCTGCAATATGTCAAACATGTAAAAATTATTGCAATATCATCAGTTGATAAACATATTTATTCTTAGCCGAATGTATGCAAATAAAACAATCTCAACATATATATACATCAATATAATTGAAAATAATTAAATAATATGGGTGATTAATATATTTATATGTACCTGTTTATCTCTTAAACCATATGCTAAATCAATTTCCCTTTGTGTAACATTGGAATCTCCATTACAATGAGCTTCTTTAACCAATGAAGCCACACCTTCCCATGTTAATGAGCGACCAAATTGTTGACATCGTTCAATCCATACCATCATCCAATCAATATTATTTACGATTTACAAATGAAGTGCATCCCACTCCCGGCCAATTGTATAAAAAAAAATTGAAATTCATAAACAATGTATAATTAGTTAAATACCATGGTATACGACCTTAATTTATAATTGATGCATATTAAAGATTAATAATTAAATAAGTACAATATACATAAAAACCATATGTATAATGTATTCCAATTAATCTCCATGACCATCTTATAATTACCTCTCACTTTCCTCAATCTACCTTTCCCCATCAGGTACTCCCCTTCGAATTTGTTAATTGAGTTGGGATCCCAAATGCGATCTACATGGATCTTTGCTGCAAACTTAGGAAGATATTCACTAATGTACACCATGGTCTGGTATACCATATATCCCTCCACCATAGAACCCTTAGGAGGTGCTCTTTGTCTAACCATAGACTTCAAAAATTTCAAGTGCCTCTCAACCATCCACATTGACCTTGTGTGTATAGGTCCACACAATTCAATCTCCTCAACCTGGTGTATGAGGTAGTGTTCTTGTGCATTGAAATTTTTTGAAGGTAGAAACTTTTTCATTTCACACATTAGACGAAGAATTTTTCTTTTCCAATAATTTGTATCTTCTTTATGGATTTCTTTATATGACAACCATCTACAAGTGATTCAAGGCTCAAATATATTAATGAGATTTAACAAAAATATATAGGATATTACATAACAAGTAAAACAAATGGAAATTATAAGATCTATACAACAAATTGAACAAATATCGCTACTTACAGGTCATGTATTTTCCAAGATCATATATAACTTACTTGACATTGTTGTCGAAGTTGTCTAGGAGAGATAGAGGTAGAATGTAATGCAACAACTATTAAATGATCTTTTCATTATTTTTCCAAAAGTAGTAAACATAATACACTGAAAAGTAAATGCATTATACAAGTGTATATATTGGCTTCTTGAATGTCACTACCAATTTTGATATTTTTTTGTTTGTCATGCCTTCCATCCAATATTTTCCATAACATTTCTATTATATTCTTTCTGATATGCATTGTATCAAACAAATGCACAATTTGTAGTTGCTCATAGTAGGGAAACCTACTAAATTGTCTAGGATAACTTTTCAGTCCCTGTGGAAGCCGACCATTAATGCCTTGATGACCTTCATGAAGCATATAAGTTAAACAAATAAACAACAGCAATCATTTTCAATTATAGCATGAGTAAACACAACACAATATAAAAATATAAATTCAAAACATATCATATATGATAGATAAACAATTTGATCTAATGTATAACCTTGACGATTAATTCTATTATATTCCAACTTCCATAGGCAAGGTGTCATTCTTTGTGGTTTTCATGTAGTCTCTTCTTTCCCATTAAAACCATGTTTTTCAATAGTTTGATACTTATGATTTATGTGGAGGAAGTGCCTATACTCATCAAAAACCTACTTTCCTAAACTTGTTGAACGATGAAATTTCATATTTGGACCACAAATTGGACATGCAAATTTTCCCTTTGTTTGAAGACTTGCAAGATCATATATAATTGGATTAAATATGTCAATTTTTATAATTATATATAATGAATAGATTATTTAAAAAATATGCATGATATCTACTTCATAAAATTAAATATTGTTAAAGTGCAGTCAAATGTTATAACATACCACAAAAATTTGTTAGCCCTAGGGCATCATGTATTATCCATACAAGAATTGCATGGAATTGAAATTTTCTTTGTCCTATTGGTCTAGAGATGTCATACATAGTGACGCCATTCCATAACTTTAGTAACTCGTTGATAAGAGGCTCAATATATACATTCATATCTTTAACTTGGTACTTACCTAGGTGAATGAACATAAACATTATATAATTATTATAACCATTTTACTACAATATATATAAATTAATGTACATGACTATTGAATGAAAAAAATATAAGTCATTATGCAACAAATGAGACAAATGAGATGCTACTATGTTAAAGAAAATTGATGTAAACAAATACCTAGAACAATCATTGACAACATTATGTGCTCTCTCTTTATCGACATCCATGGAGGAATGTTATTGTTGATAACAAAAATAGGCCACACTGAGTAAATAGATTTCAACTCTCCAAATGGATTGACACCGTCCGTTGCCAATGAAAGTCTGAGATTACGAGGTTCTTCTTTAAAGTGTGGCCATTTTTCCTCCATGTCCTCAAATGCAGAACCATCCACATGCATTCAAATAATGTCATCTCCACTTCTATTTCATGCATGGTAATCCATAAATTGCGCTAAGCTTTCACACCTAAATAATTGTTGCATACATGGAATAATGGGAATATAATGAAGAAGCTTGTGACACACCTTTTTTGCTAGTTGATTTGTTTGATATCTACTTATATGACATTTCGAGCATTCTGTTGCAAATTCATGTAGTTTATGATATATAATATGATCATTGAGACATGCATCTATTGCTTGATACTCCATTCTAATATCTTTCATAATTCCAGATAAATCTCAGTATGAGCAAGGTAAAATTTTTGATGGTGGTAAAAAAAATTCACCAATAAATCTACAACAAACAATAATTTGTTAATATAAAGAATATTAATGGTACATATTTAATCATTTATTTACTAGTTATGCACTAAGAACAATTAAAATAGATGAAAAAAGATGACATAGATAACATACCTTAACATTTGTGAGATTACTATGTTTGATAAACCATTCATAATCTTCAAGTTCAACATCAACAATACAACATAGAGAAGAGTTGTTTGGGAGCCTTCATAAAGGGGCTCGTATGCCTTCTCAAGTACAAGTAAATCATGAACATCATCAAAGTCATCTCGATCATCATGATTAGCTCTGCCACTAAATGTGTCATGCATCAATGTATTTGTACCATCATCTTCAACTATGTTTTCTAGCACATGGTCATCTTCTTCCATAGGATCATTAACTTCATCTTCGATATTCACAGCTCCATGTTTGTCCACTTGCAAAACCACATTCTCCAAGTCGTGATAATCCATATCATGTGCCCTAGGGTGCCCCACCTTTATAATAATGATAGACACAAATAAACCATGATCATGATCAAGTGATTATATATATATATATGTGTGTGTGTGTGTGTGTGTATAATGTTAAAATGATATAAACATTTACAAATTTAATCAATATAAACACATATAATGAAAAACCTACCAATGGACGATAATCATGGCCCCCTTCAATGTGACCATGTTGCCTACAATGTTTCTCAGCTGTTGTGATTAAAATTCATCTTGTCTTTAAGCCCTTGCAATTATTGCAAGGACAATAACATTTCCCATCACCCTTTCTTTTCAATCTAGTCCATAATCTATCAAGCGTCTCTTCATTTTGTTCTAGACTAATATTATCTGACATGATTTTTCTTTACCAAGCTTGAATATTTAGATATTCAAAAAATATCAAACTCACACTCCAATAATTTTTATTCATAGACAGGTAACAAAATCTAATAATTCCAATATTTTACACCAAAAAAATTTGGCATGCAACCACCCCTACAAAAGAGAAGATAGTCTGAAGTCAATGACCCCAAAAAAAACTTTCAAATGCTAATTCCAAAACTTATTAAATTCTGATTTTACTATGATTTCCAACTATTAGACTCCTAAAATTAGAATATCGAACTTGCACAACAAAATCTAAAAATGCAACTCTGAAAATCCACAAGTCTAAAAATGAAATCTGATGAGATGTTGATTTAAAATATGGTTTTCAAACCTGGAAGTACAAATATGACTTCACAAATGAATTCTGGGAAAGGACAATGACTAGGTCCTCAACCTAGTAATAGCTTCTTGAATTTTTTCTGATTTTTCCCAAGAAAATTGTCCTTAGTTCTCCACAAACTGTCATAAGTACAACAAATTCACAAGCAGAGAAAATTCATAAATATCGCAAAACACTGTTGCAATAAATAGTTGAGCTCACTTTTTATTTATGTTGATCTCAATTTTGACTTCACATGTTCATCGAAATTTCGACGAAAACTCTTTGTCACAATTTTCACAAAAAACCAGGTTCGTCGAAATTTCGATGAACATCGGGGATAAATTTTTTAAAAAATTTAAATTACACATTAAATATCACTAGTACCCAACAATACATCTAATTATCCATCTTTCGTCAGAAATTTTTGATGGATTTTGCAATCAAATGAGTTAGTGACTTGTTTATACCAAATTTCCTGAAATTACAACACTACAAGTCAACATCAAATCTAGGAAAATAAAATCAAAACCAAGAATTTGAATATAATTTAGGTTTAAGCCACATGGGACTCATACGACGAAGGTGGAATATGAGTCCCCTTAGGCTAAGCTTTGGGACACATTTTTAAGAAATGCTTAGATTAATGTGAAATCAAGATTGAGGCCCCAAAACTTAGGTGGGACCCATATGCTCAAGGTGGCGTATGAGTCCTAGATCACTAAATATGGGCCACACAATCCAAAAGTACATGAAATATGATTGGATGTTGGTTTATGTTAGGATTATCCTTGGAAAAAATGCATTAATTAAGTCTTGTAGATGCAAAATTAGGCCAAATAAGGCATAAAGAAGCCTAATTTATTAATGAAACTATAGATTAGTGTGAAAATGTGAAGGTACACTTTACAACACATTAAATAAGGCATAATTAGGTTCATTTAGTTTACAAGGGCCCAAGACCTAATTTGAATGTGTTAAACACATTACAACACTAAATCAAGGAAACATTATGCTCAATTCAATAGGGAGGGCCTAAACAAATGCAAAAATATAAGGGGACACATTTTTCGTCATTACATGCATTAATATGCTAACTTGATCAGTTGTGCTTGTGCAATTTTACTAATGTTTTTGCATTTGTTCATTTTTCCAAGATCGGAGGTGCCCAACTACTAAATTTCTCTTTCATAATGAGTGGTCGAAGATCTTAGTGTAGTTATTTCCCAAACTAATCTACGCACATTTCAATTTTCTAAAGGGTTAATTAACACTTGTTTTCCATGTTTGGAATTGGTTATTGACTTATGCTCTCCCCTTGCACCATACCATGAGGTTGGGGATTAGAAATTGTAGCTAACTCAAGTCCATTGTGTTACTTAGGAGGTGTTATGATGAGGACCACACCACCCAAACCCACAAAAATCACAAAAACATATACCAGCACAAAAGATGTAAGACAAAAAAATGACTTAATTTCAATTATTTTCAGATAAGAAATTACAGATTCAAAACTTACATGCTACAACCTCATGGGCTTGATTTATTACAATAAAATCAACTCTGGAAAGAATATCTACTATTCAGAGCCACAATCTGCACTATTAGGTCAACCTTCTACAACTACCACTTAACCCTTTTTATTTTCCTTAATAACCGCCCTAGAATGTTATAGAAAGTTCAAATTTACCCTTTTCATTTTGGCACCAAAAGTCTCACCGATATGAAATTCTCTTTTTAGAGGACCAACTTCGTGTGGCCACAACTTTTGATCCGGGTTTTTGATTTGCTATTATTGCATATCATTGGAAAGCTCTCGATGAGCACTACAACACACAAATCCATTGTAGGTTGGTTCAGCCACTTTTTGAGCTATTTTGGGACCTCTAAAGTTTTATATCTGAATTTCAAGGTGGATTGGAGAAATTTCTTGGGACAAAAACTTTAATTTCCCCTAAACCGTGCATGGTATTTAGGTGATTCTTTCGTGACCGGAAAATTTTTTCGGCTCTGCTCTTTTGGGTAAATTTTCATGTCCATACGAGCCCATTTAGGCCGACTTACTAAAAATAGTAAGTTCCTATTTTTCACTATTTTTTATGCCTGACTGTCTTATACCCCTTAAGTGCCATCATGGGACTCAAAAAAACTAAAGAAAATAAAGGAAACATTTTTTTTGGGTGATGCAAGATTGCCCTACACCATTGGATGCTTCTGCATCATGTTAATTTTTCGCGTCTTCTACACTTGTGTTACGTGTGAGCCTAGGGATGAAAAATACATAACACTTCCTTCCTTCTAGGAGACTTGCACACGATTTCATCACCTGGGGGATGATCTCAACCACGTGAACAAATGAGGTTTATAAAAGGTGGAGAACTAAAGTTGTGCCCTAATCCAGTCATGTTGTTTCTAGCAAAGTGTCGACATTAGGGTGATTTGTAGTTAAGACATGTAGGGTTGGTTTGAGTTTTGAGTACCTCGTTGGGGATCTTGATCCATGCTTGTGTTGGGTTGTTGTTTACGTACATGCCTCACACATGCTCTTGGTGTATTAATGACTCCCCTAGTTTCCTGTTCATCCTAGTTTAAAACCTATGTTTTAGTTGTGGCTTGGTGTAGTGTAGGGATTAAGGATGACACCCATAAGCTACTCACCATGTACTCCCTTAGATTGAGATAGAAATCCTCATGGTGAACTATGATAGTTCTTGAGGAGAGATAAGGTGAGCTTGTGGCGTCTGTTGACGACCCTGTGCCATTAGATCTCTACCTATCTCCCTTCGTGAGAAAGGGTGTTGCTACTTGATTATCATGGGGTATTAACCCCTTGGGGTGGTGGGCCTACATCAAGTTTTTAAACCTTTACTACTAATTCTAGGGTTGTTCATGTGTTGGCATGTCTTCTTGTGTGATACCAATAAGGGTCTTTAGTCGAGAGTCAATATTTTCCCACTATCTTTTTGCTTATGGTTATTTTTCCTTTGCTATAAGCCTTTCATTTCACAAGGGTGAATCTAGCTCCTCACAAAGGAAAATCCACACTATGGACATGTGAACTTTCCCTTTAAGGGGTGATTTTGTGTCATTGTCTAGTTCCCTTGCCTAGTCAGGTATCATTGATAAGCGATTCTACTTTACATAGAGGTGAATCTAATTGTCTAGTCCACTCACCCGTTGGGTGATCTTGATTCATTAAGAGGTGATTCCACCCTATGTTTATACCTTTCCATAGATAGGTGATTTTTCTCCCCAAAAGCATGAATCCACTCAAGTCATCTATACAACCTCATCACCCGACAAGTGAATCTACCTTTCTAAGAGGTGATTCTACATCTAAACCTGTACCTTCCCATCCATACATTACCCCCTAGATAGGAAATTCTACTTCACACAGGGGTGATCTTTCCATCATACCATCCATACATATCCATAGATAAGTGATCCCATGTCCTTAATAGGTGATTTTGTTTGGTGGACCGTACCCCATCCTTACATTACTTGTTTGGGAAATCATGCATCACGTAGAGGTGATCTTGCTGTCAACCCATCCATACATTTACCTAGTTAGAAAAATCCACATTGTATTTTGGAAAACCTGAAACCTATTCTATAATATCATTGATCATAGGCTAACATGTGAACCTAGATATAGGTGATCTTGCTATACACAAGGGCAATTCCATTATATCCTAAATAAGTGAACCTATGATCTAAAGAGGTGAATTTGTTGTACACAAAGGTAGATCCACTTCTCATACAAAAACTAGAGAGTGAGCCTGCTTGACCACTAAAAGCTTGCATTGTTCCAAACCTATCCCCATTATCAAAATATTTTTATCATCATCCAATTTCTCATAATTATCATTTTCATGCATTTGCATTTTCTAAAAGTTATCCAATCACCCATTTAATGGCATAAGTTCATCTTAAGACATCCTTAGTTATCATATCAATCATAAACCAGTCAATCCACACCCACTAGATGTCAATTTAGGAGTTTTTTTATCTAATTGGGTTAATTAACTGACCCTAATCATTTTCATCTTTACTCACTTAGGAATTCCATCCATCCCAAGTCAGTAATCACTTGCGGGCTCATCAATTCACTTCCATATAGAGGTGAATTTGTGCCATAATCATCCTTTTTTATCCACATATCCAATCCAATAATTATCATCCAATATCATCTGATTAAGCTCTCAAGTATAGTTTTGGGTCAATCCAATCAATCAATCTAATTGATTAACTTCATCTGATCTAATCAATCAGTCAATCCAGTCTAAACAATCATCCCATCGGCTATCCAATCAATTAAACCATCATCCTAGCAATCTTTCAATCAATCTTCTGAATCATCACTTAGTTGTATCCTAGAGGTTCACATCATCTTCATCTTTTGGTCATCCATACTTTCATCCCCATTTACACTTGATCACAAGAAAAAAATCTCATGGAACTACATTAGTCCCAAGCTGGTCAATCACAATATCCTCCCAATCTGCCCACTAATGGTGGATCACAACATTCAAAATATCCAGTCAAGATTCAATAATTGAGGGTATGGTCAATCAACTTGAGTTAACTATCGATAAGTACCTTAGCAATCCCACCAATGTCCAAATGACTAATTGCCTCCTCATTGATCATGGAGATAACATCCTTACTACATTTCTTGCTAGGGGTGCTAAACCACCACCTGGGTTTGACATGATGCAATATGTTAACCCCTTACCACATCAATCATAGGATCACTAAAACTCTCAAGCTAATCTAGGATCGTTAGTCCCTCAGGTTACCTTGTAAGACATGTGGTATCAGACGAGGTTCAAAAATGATGTCTGCTATCGCATACCATCTCCCTTTATTTAGATTTCGGTCATAGGAGTGGCACTCAAAGGAAATAATCCATAACCTTGGTCCTATGTAAACTCAACCCACACCACCTCTTCCACAAAATCAACCCAATCAATCATTAGGGAACACTATGGGCACTACATCCAATGTTTTAGTTTTTGTGCCTCCTCATGTCCCCCTCATTCACACATGCCCATTATCATTACCACTACCACCATTCAATCCTAATCATCATATCCAACAACCATCATCTTATCATCAACCTCAACCATAACACCAATCGCAACCTCAACCTTAGCCACAACCACAACCTCAACCTTACCCACAATCGCAACCTCAACCTCAGCCACAATCACAACCTCAACCTCAACCTCAACCAAAACATCAACCTCATCCACAACATCAACCTCAACCCCAACCACAACCACAACCTCAACCACAAATCAATCTACAACCAC
Organism: Sequoia sempervirens; assembly: GCA_007258455.2. Taxonomy (NCBI): domain Eukaryota; kingdom Viridiplantae; phylum Streptophyta; class Pinopsida; order Cupressales; family Cupressaceae; genus Sequoia; species Sequoia sempervirens. The sequence goes on from VDFB02379711.1 coordinate 57,399,341, forward strand.
AAAAACCCCCTTCATAATCCCAATGCAAATTTGTAACTCATTACCAATATCAACTGCAACCCTACCTCATTATTTCTCACCTCACTACCATGAACCTCCAGACTTTGTGGAACCACCTCTACAAAATACTTATTACCAATTGCCTCCTCCACCTAGCACTTCTAGGCAACAATACACAATATCCAATCCAAATCCCAATTATCAATATGTGATCCCACAATAGTGGTTTACAATTTTTGGCCAAACTAGACGCTGAAATAATTTTTTTTAACTAAATCTTTACTTTCGGGCACCTATAGTGGCTAAACCGTGAGGAATTTGAAGATGATGCAAACTATAGTTTTGTGACATTTTGTCTATAGATTCTAAATGTATTTTTTTCAAAAATTTTGGAATCAGATTGCACTTCTTTTTCCATCTCCCTCGAAAACTAGTTTTTTTCAGAAAACAACATTTTTTAAAAGTGACGCTCACCGTATAAGGCATAACTTTCTTTCCATGAAGGATAAAATTATAATTATTTAGAATTTAAATTCATAACTCTGATATCTAGTGCTTCCACTTGGTTAGATAGTTTTTTATTGGATATTTTTTCTTTAATCAAGTTTCGAATTCAAACCAATTATAATTCAGACATAGCGCAACCGTATAATGCATAGCTTTTTTTGTATGTATGAAAATTATTATTTTTTTCTTTGTTGGATCAAGGACTTCAATATCTGGTGCACTAATTTTTTTATTTTTTTAATTTTAATAATCTTCTATTTTTCCACATGTGTAAAACATAGAGCTTGATTTTCGGTGAAAAGCCTACATTCATGAGAAATAAAAAAATAAATATAATAATTAAATTAAATTTATTTAAAATTAGACTTCTTGGGAAGCTTATAATAAGGACTACATACTTGCAAAAATAAATTTTAAATGAATTCATTTGATCCCCCAAAAGGTAAATCAAAAGTGGTTTTTTATCAGCATTTTGATAGGTGTAAAGGAGACTCTGTTAGAGGTATGGTTTAAAACTAGCGGGGTTATATCCAAGGGGATTTGATTTAAGGTAGTTTGATGAAACCCTCTTCAATTGGAATTCTTTAAATAGAACCTTTTAAGGCTTAAATCATTATATTTTCTAAAAATATGTGATTCCAGCAAAAATCAGTTCCTCCCAGAAATTGTACAACATTGCAACAACCACCACTACTTTAATCCCCAACAACCCACACCAAAAACCTACCAACAACAACCGAATCTGCAACAACCACTATACATCCTTCAACAACAATCAGCATATAATTATCAACCCAATCCATCCTATTATCAGCAAGCACCATCCCAACAAGTTGCTTCCTCATCTTATTACCAACCACAAACATCCCAACAACAAATTTACACCAATCCACAACCAACTTACACAAACTAATACCAACAAGTCTCTTCATATCCTCAACCATCATACAACCAGTTGCTTCCACCACCACCTCCATATCATTAATATGCTTCGTATGATCAATCTAATATGTTAGGTCCTCCCCCATCTACACCTATCAAAAAAGAATGGGAGGACATGAAAGCTACCTTGAAAGATTTGCAAGTTGGTACCTCAAAGAATTCCTCCAAATTTGAGGACATTTGTCCTTATCCTTTTGATCCATCAATTTCTACAATACCCTTCCCAAAGCATTTTTAAATTCCAAATTTTGATAAGTACAAGGGAAAGGGAGACCCATGAGATCACTTATAGGAGTATTACATGAAATGTTAGGAGGTTTTATACAATGAAAACTACCTCCTTTGATTGTTCCCCTATAGCTTAATGGGGAAATCTTTGGAGTGGTTCATGCATCTTCCACAATGGTCAATTTACACACTTTCTAATTTGTTAGAAAAGTTTTTCACACACTTCTCTTTTAACCTAGAGAAGGATATAGATACCATGGATCTGATGAAGGAAAAACAATGTAATGGAGAAACATTCACTAGCTACTTGCGAAGGTGGCAAGCTTTAGCCAATCACCTCAAGTGTAGTCTTGCTAAGAAGGAGTTGGTAAGCATCTTTGTTGAGAACTCCCATCTAGAGTTAGCGCACAACCTATGTCTCCATTGTGTATCTACCTTTTCTATGATTTTTAAGGAAGATAAGGATAAATAATATGGTGATAAATCCCACTGTTGGAACAAGAAAAAAATGTGATTAATGATGATGTCACTAACACTAACCATGTACAAGTAGCTAGTGCCTCTCAATTGCAACAAAACATCCCCCAACAACCAAGAACAAATGTCATATCCGTGCCTCAAGGGGCACCTTGCCCTCCCATTCAATAATTGGTTAGATCAAGGTAATGCCAAGTGCACATTCACTCCCCTAGGGGAGTATTTAGATGCAGTCTTTAGGGGATTGGTGCAGGATAATCCCGTGGTTTATCCAATAGTCAAACCCTTTGATGAGTCCAAACCAAAGCCAAATTGGTACAAGGAAAATGATTATTGTGATTATAAAAAAAAAAAATGTCACTCCAATAAATGCCAAGGTCTAAAGAATTACATCCAAGATCCCATTGATCGAGGAGAAATAGTGGTTAAAGGAAATCAATCTATGTTATCTAATGCTCAATTTCAGATTTACCAAAGTTCTTTTTGTAACCACAACCAACCTTCTAGCACTTCTAATGCAAAAAAGGGATCCAACAACAATAACAATAAAAAAAATAACACCAAAAATATCAATTATAATAAAATACCATTTAATTATGACAATATAGTTGGGTGTATTACGCAAGTGGATCCATGAGTCTCCATGATCCATCAAGGGTAAGGACCCTCAATGTGTTGTCACCATGCATCACACCTGCATATCAGTTCTTGGACCATCCACTTCATCCCAACAGTCTCTTGTGAGCTCACAATACAATATCCTTGATCATCTAGGAAAGACCACCACACAAATATCTATTTTAGATTTTCTAAAGTCTTCTTCTATCTATTGAAAAATCCTCACCAAGGCTTTATAGGATACTCAAGTACCAAATGACATAGATCCTACTTATTTCCAGGCTCTTGTAGGACGTTTATCATCCACCTACTAGTTGGGATTCAGTAAAAATGATATGCCATCTAAATAGGTGGGGTACACTCATGCCGACTTAGATAGCCAAGTGATCACTATTAAGGCTTATGATAATGCAGAGATGGATTGAGAGCCTGTATCATTTGTATTCCTATTCAAGTTGGACCTATTATATAATACACAACTTGTCATGTTCTTGATCTTGAATTAAGATATAACCTCCTCCTCAGTCAACCATGGATTCATGACATCCAAGCCATTCCATCCACTTATCATCAATTTCTAAAGTTCCCACACAATGTAATTGAAGTTACTATACATTATGATCCATAACCTTTTGAGAATTATCGTGCTCTTGAGGCCTCCTTTCTACATTTTCACCATTGTATGGAAATAGAAGTGGTAACTTCTCAACCATCATCTCATACTTCATCCACTCCATCTTCCACTACATCTTCCACTACATCTTCCACTCCATCTTCCACTTTTGACACCATCATCACCAAGGTCAAGATCATTGAGAAAGGTTGTGGGGAATACGAAATACATATAAAAAGCTTGTGGGGAATAAAAAATGCATATACCATAGTCAATGTGGGAGCAATGCCTACTTCTACACACACCTATGGTCGGCCATCTAAATCTTCACTGAAAGAAAAAATAGTAACCAAGAAAATCAATTCTGAAAATGTGGGTTCTACTACATTTCAGTCTCTAGGCACCTTCAAAGATCAACTTGATGAGGAAATTATTCAATGGGTCTACAAAGAAAAACCTGAACCCTCACCTCCCCTCATCGATTATTTCCAATAATTTTATCCACAAGCTTCTAAATTAGCACAAAAATACAATTATCAAGGAGGACTAGGGGTTACCAAGCATGGAATGTGTAAACATATTGAAACACTCGTGCGTCCAAAACATTTGGGTCTGGGTTATGACAAGAAACAAAAAGGGTTCATTGTGTCCTCTAGAGCATCGAATAATGTTAACACAAAAAATGATTTCCTTGAAGACATCCCTGAAGAGAAAGCCATCATACTCTCCTATGATTATTTATATTTATCTTCCTTGTTCGAATCCACATCCATCTTCTCCATTAGCCTTTTGCTTTGCCACACTGACCTTATCGATTGGGACCTATGAGGAAGTGCACCAATTGACATATTTCCTTCTAAGGAGGCATATGTATACCTTATGGGATTAGGAGAAGACTATGGAGCTCACTTTGGGGAAGATGAACACCTCAACTACAAAAATAAAAGAAACAAACTAGAAAAGGGTCATCTAGTGAAAACCTCTCTGGGGCACTTCCTAACTCGTCAAAAGTAAAAACAAAGGGTGTATCCTCTAGTGAAAACCTTAATGAGGCATTAGAGGATGGGGATGTTCATCTTCCCCTTATGGGAACTCACTTTTCTGAGTGTTCTTTGATCTTAATTGAAGAAACAAAAGAAATCAATCTAGGAATGGAAGAAGAACCAAAGATCATCTATGTGGCTAAATTTGTGTTTGAAGAAGAATATCCAGTAATTTGTAATCTATTGCAAGAGGGAATCATCAATTTTGCATGGTCTTATTTAGATATTCCTCAGGGGTTAGATCCTATCTAGGTAGTACACCATCTTGATGTGTGTCCTAATGCAAATCCAGTTAAACAAAAGCTTCATAAAATGCATCCATAGGTGGCTTTTCTTGTCAAGGTTGAGCTAGAAAATTTGTTGGCTGCTAGGTTCACTAGACCAATCAACTATTTAGATTGGATATCTAATATTGTCCCTATATCCAAGCCCACTGGGGGCATCAACATTTGTACAAACTTTCAAGATCTTAAAAAAACCTACTCAAAGGATGATTTCCCATAGTCCAATATTGACATCCTGGTTGATTTGACAACAATACATACTATGTTGTCCCTCATGGATGGTTTTCAAGATATAATTAGATCAAAATTACAACTAAGGATCAACAGAAGACTGCTTTTACTACTCTTTGGGGTAATTTTTGTTATAATGTCATGCCCTTTGGCCTCAAAAATGCAAATGAAACACAACGAGCTATGAATCTCATCTTCCATGACCTTATCCACATCATAATGGAAGATTATGTTGGTGATTTATTGGGAAAATAAAAGACTAGAGCGGGCCATCCTAGAGTCTTGAGACAATTTTTTGAAAAATTGGAGAAATATAAGCTATGATTGAATATTAACAAATGTGTCTTTGGCATCACATCAAGAAAATTTCTAGGTTTCATTGTGTCTAGGAGGGGCATCAAAATTGATCTTGCTAAGGTTAAGGCCATTATGGAAATGCCTCCTCCCAAGAATTTAAAGCAACTAACAAGTCTACAAGGGAAACTAAAATCTATTAGGGGTTTCATAGCTCAGCTTGCAGATAAGTGATTTAACCCTTCACTCATCTTCTACATAAAGATATAGTCTTCAAATGGGATCTAAAATTCCAATAGAGCTTCAACAAAATTAAGGATCACAGAGTGTGATTCGAAAAGTTAATTCAAAAAAGCTTACATAATCGAATCCAGAAACAACTATTCATACTCCTATGGATTGTGGAAATCTAATAACTTTGAAGGATTACCTTGCTAATTTGCTTATCCTAATGCCCCCTTACCAGAAAAAAAAATTATTATACATTTCAGCTATGTCAGTTACACTGGGGCATTATTAGCATAGCATGATGAGTCTGCAAAAGAAATTTCTATATATTATATCAGTCAAACACTAGTTGGATATGAGCTTAATTATTCACCTCTGGAAAAGGCTTGTCTTGTGGTTGTCTTCAACTCTCAAAAGTTTCGTCACTATATGCTCAGTCACCCAAGTAAATTGATATCCAAATTCAATCCACTTAAGCATTTTTTATCCAAAACATCATTGATTGGTCATATAGATAAGTGGGTCATGTTCTTGAGCAAGTTTGATATTGAGTATGTGGACTATAATGCAATTAAAGGACAAGTTATTGCTGACCAGTTGGTAGACACTCCTCTAGTTGATGCATATCCTTTAGTAACCGAGTTTCTAAATGAGTTAGTATTCACAATTTCAGAGCAAGAGGCATGCAAGCTATATTTTGATGGCTCATATACATAGAATGGGTTAGGTGTAGGAATCCTTTTTATCACCCCACAAGGTGACTACATTCCTAAATCATTCAAGCTAGCTTTCCCATGCACAAACAATATTGTTGAATATGAAGCTTTAATCACTGGCCTTCACATAGTAGTCTAATGGAATATTAGTCATCTTCATGTTTATGGAGACTCACAACTTATCATCAAAAATGTCCCTGATGAGTTCTAGACTAAGGATGAAAAACTTCTTCCCTATAAATGGATGGTGGATGATTTCAAGAATTACTTTAGCCACATCCAATTCAAGTAGGTTCATAGACTATAAAATAAGGCTATAGATGATATGGAAACAATTGGATCACTTATAGATATGCCTTCAAACCACATAGATTACGAATTCTTAGTCGAATAATTATTAATTCCCTCATATGACATTCTAGATATGAAAATGGTGTGTAAAATTGTGGGTCCTCAATCTCCTTGGTATCATGAAATTTATACCTATCTACATGATAACATCGTCCCACTTGACCTAAATCGAAACCAACACAAAGCCTTCATCCATCTTCTATCCCGTTATACTATCTTATGAGACACTTTATTGTAGGGGATATGATGGGACTCTACTTTGGTGTCTGAATGAATCAAAATATCAAGTTGTGTTAGAGGAGGTACATAGTGGCATATGTGGGGCCCATACCAATGGAATGGCCTTATCCAAAAATCTTCTACACAATGGGTATTATTGGCTGACAATGGAGCATGATGTCTATGAGTTTGTCAAGAAGTCTATACTATGCTAGAACAACATGTAGATTTAATTCATGCTCGTGCAAAAGATTTGTAGCCAATTACATTACCATGGCCATTATCACAATGGGGTTTAGACCTAATTGGAAAGATATACCCTCCATACTCTAATGGTTGAATACCTTCATTATCATTGCAATTGAGTACTTCACCAAATGGGTGGAAGAAATTCCACTCTCTCTCATCATAGGCACCCAAATATCCAAGTTCATCCTCTACCACATTCTTTGCAAGTATGGTATACCTTCCACCATCATTACTAATAATGAAAATCCATTCAAAAACTAGTATGTCTAAAAACTATGTGAAACTTTCCATATTCAACATTTTTGGTCCACACCCTATTACCCCCAAGATAATGGCTAGGCTGAAGCGCCAACAAAACCTTAGTCAAAATCCTAAAGAAAGTTAACTCAACAATACTGGTCGTGATTGGTGCCTCCATCTCAATCCAACCCTTTGGGCTTACCATAAATCCATCTACACCCCTACTGGTGCTACCCCCTACTCACTTTTTTATGGCGTCGATGCCATTTTTTTTATTGAGGTTGCTTTCTCATCACTTTGCATCTCTTTGAAGAACCTAATCAATGATGAAGAATATTTAGTTGCACATCTTAGTCAGTTGGAGCTCCTTGATGAAAAGCATCTCAGTTCTTATAATCACCTTTAGGCATACCAACATCGGCTCACAAGAAGCTACAATAAGAAGGTTCAACCCTATCAATTTCAAACTAGAGATCTTGTGGTAAAAGAAAATCAACATACCCAACAAGATAGAGAGAATAAAGGTAAGTTTGAGGCTAATTGGTTGGGTCCCTATGTTGTTACAACCAAGTATGGCTTTGGAGTGTATCATCTTTCCACACCTAAGGGGGAATCCCTAGAAGATCCGATCAACATTGTACACCTAAAATAATTTTACACCTAATTCAGTTGGGTTATCCCACCTAGAAAATATCAAATATATATATATATAGAAAAATACAAAGAAAAAATTCAAAATATGTAAAAAAATCAAAAAAATAGTGAAGAGAAATAAATCATCCTATGGTGACAACCTTGCAACAAGTACCATTCATAGAGGGATTAATCATTATCTACCTTGCATCCCACTTTCTTAGATTCTTGTGTCTCCATCATCCTATCCATGCATCAAATCCTAGCATCCTATTATATCCATCATCCATCAACATCCTATCATCCACCGCGTGGTGTATTTTGATTGAGCATTAGATGGTATAGAATTACTATCCCAAATCCTAAGCTTTTCGTCACTTGTATATGGTCTTTTGTCATCGGTCACATGTCCCCATTTAGGGTCCTTTATCATGTCTTTTATCATTAGGCCTCACATTCTCTTTCAGTCCTTTTTTTCAAATTACGTTGCCTCTGCACTTTCATGTAGGAAAGGCTATATTTGATGAGCCCCCAAGGCTTTTGTCCATCTTGTTCAGTCTTCATCATCCTCTTTCCACTTTTATCCATCACCGGTCATTGATCTTTTTTTTGAACTACGTTGCCTCTATGCTTTCATGTAGGAAAGGCCATCTTTGATGAGCCCCCAAGGCTTTTGTCTATCCCATTGATTCTTCATCATCTTCTTTCCACTTTTACCCATCATTGGTCATCATTCTATTTATCGAACAATGAGGTCTCTATGCTTTCACATAGCCAAGGCTAATCTTTGATCAACCCCCGAGACCCTAGGTCTATCTTTAGGGTGTATATTGGTTTTGTGTTGTGTCACCAAGAGTGTCCCTATTCAACTAGTTCCTAATAACAAAATCGACTAGTCCCCTGAGGTTCGATATGTTTCGGGTATCCTAAGTCATATTGATAAAAAAATCTACATGTTGAACATCTGGAATAGTGAGAGGGGGAGGTGAATCAGTATTCCATAAAACCATTCACATAAAATCCATATAACCATTATCACATTTCTGACAGAACCAGCAAGAGAGAACATAGAAACAAATCAAAGCAACCATACACAAGAACACCAAGATTTTTACATGGAAAACCCAAAGAGGGGAAAAACACGATGAGGGTTGACTCGCAATATATTATGTCTAGTTACAAAATATTACGGGGCTCATTGCCAGGACTCACTATCCTTAAAAAGGCTCACTACCTGAATACAAAAGATGGTTGATCACCAAGATACAAAGATAGTGGCTCACTGTCAAGAGATTGAACTGATAGGATACACCTTCAATGTGCAGGGTTTTGTTCTAATGAAGCTTAGAATATGAAGTACTTTCTTACACAGTAATCACTCAACAAACCTATACTGATCCACAACTAATAAAGCATTTAGGCTCAAACCTTTCTTCCATACACTTTTCTTCTCCACACTTTCTTCTCCTTCTTCCCTCTCTCATCTCATTCCTCAAAACATCTTATATATATACAAGTATATCGTAATCATCAATTAGGTCAGCCTAATTAGATGAAAACAAAATAATCAAAACTCTCTTTGTTGGCACCATAAAATATTTTATCCATGTAATGCATTGTACCAAGTTGGCCGGTATCCATAAAATACAACTAATCTCCATAATGTATTGCATACGTTGAGTCAGCCAAGACTATAACATAAATCTCCAAACCAATAAATCATCCTCAAAGAAAAACATCTTTTGGATCTGAGAAGACATTAATTTCCCATCATACCACCAACATAGAGACTATCAACCAAACCACAACATAAGAATATTCACCTTAATAGAATGCAGAGTCTCCCACATAGTATGCCAAGCAAGGAACAACAATAGAATACAAAGTTACACTATGTCAAAGATAAATTTCTGCTCACAACCACATACATCTCAAGATCTAGGATATAGCTATCTGAATGAGTTAGGATAACATGATTAAGAGATTAGAGTCATATCACATCTTTTGGTGACTTATGGACTTAGATCTTTGGTGAATGTAGAGCTTCTCTAGGCATAAGGAAATGTCACAATGACCTACACTTTCTTGCATCATCTCAATGGCCATGATGTCACCACATGATGTATGGCAGAAGCCACTCAAGTTTATGCAATTGTGAGTAAGATGAAAAAAGGTGCTAGAGATGGTTATAACAATTTGCAAGCATATCTCTATGGGTCAATAAGGACTCAATATATGTCACATCCCTCCAAGACCTAGACTGGCCAATAGCTTTTGCATGCTTGGCTTTAATTTAGGATTTTTTTTTATTGTATAAAGACAACATTCTTGTAGATGAGTTGGTTGAATGACTTATTCAGGAAGACTTCTCCTATGTAAGTGAGAATTACTTTGAGGGCTATAATAGTTTAGGGTTACAAAATGAGAGAGAAAACCTTCTAATTGAGGGAATATAAGTTGTGAGGATTTGAAGCCATGGTAGTTATGAGGTCAATAAATGCATGTCAAGATACTCTTGTTATAATAGTTCATTTCATGTAATAAAAGTTTAACTAGTGTTTTTCTATTTGAAGTTTTATTTTTTTATGTCTGGTTTAGTAACCAATTAAGGCCCTTGAATCTTGATTTGCACCATTTGCTCATGGGCTTTGTGCCCCTACTAGACTACTATAGCTATTAGAATTTATATTGGCAACTTCATGCCCCAAACTCTTGCTAGGCTAGTTTGTTCATGGACTTTGTGCCCTTGTTAAACTACTAAGCTTACAAGTTTTGACTATTCATATTGATGCAATACATTCATGTTAGGGATGAGATCCCCATTTCTAACCTCACTTAACTTGAATTAAAAAATTAGTATTAAAATCAAATACAAATTTTAATCATTCATATTGATACAATACATTCATGTTAGAGATGAATCCCACCTTTGTAATCTCACCTTATTCAAACTAAAAATATAATATTAAACTATTAACATTTTTAAAATAAATATATTTAAATATCTCAACTAATTCTACTCTTCTCAACTTAAAAGAAATGCATTGAAAATAAACGCATTGTAATGAAAAAACTTGAAGAAGAAGAATATTATATGAAATATGTCCAAAATACTTAATAATACTATGCCACTTCGAGGGGGCAACCTCCTAATCCACTTTGAAGAGGATACCTCCAATAGTTTTCAATAAACCCTAGACAAACCTAAATAACTAAATAACATTATAATAATCAAAGTACGACTTAATTAAAAGTTAAGGTAACCACAAACTGACAACTCATAACACCATACACTATAGAAATAAGACATAACACACATTAATAGAACACACAATCATTAATGGAATATGAGGAGAGTGGGAAAGGCAGTGATCATCTTGTTCTGACCAGGTGATCTTACTTGGTAAGATACCCAATCTTTATGGAAGTAAACTTAATGGGAGTCTTAGGCGCATCTTTACCCGCCTTTGGGACGAGCGTAACGAGTATTTCATCGTCTTCAGCTACGCCCAAATCTTCCAACGTCTCAGGAATCCCAATCTTCACAGTCTCTTTAGAACTCATTGATTTCATAGATTCTCCCTGCATGGTGCCGTGCCCAATAGTCGTAAACGAGCCCACATAATGAGGGCTGTTAAAGCGAGTGCTGGTGTTGGCCTCGGGATTATTTATAAATACATCGAACCCTGAAAACCCGGTTCTGTCCGTCTCCACTCCCTCAATGATAAGAACCTCTTCCTGCTGCTTCCTAAGATTCTTGTTCGGCCTCGCAACCAGAACAGTCACAGGAGCCGTTAGCTTCTTGGGCTGCTCATCGGTAAGCTTTTTAAAGTCGGACGTTTTAGGTTTAGGCACGAGCTTTCCGGCCTTCTTCAATGAGCGCCCCTGCTCCAACCAGGGGAGCTTTAAATCCTGATATTGATACCTAAGCTTCTTTATATCATAACAGTCGCCGGCTTTAACCTTTACAAGCTGCTTCTTCTCATCGTAGAAGAGGAACTCTGTGTCCAGAAGGTCTGTGTCTTGGTAGTTGCTGAAGCCCAATGTGTCGTTCCAGATGTACCACATGCGGTCCACATTGACGTGGTGGGAATAGAACAGAGGATCTCTGCCGGACGAGTACAAGCTGCCCATGTCTTCACGGTTTGGGTTAGTGGGAGAGCCGACCCACAAGTGCACAAGATTATGCGGCGAGCTCTCCAGCGTTCCCGCTCCATCAGAAGATGTTGTTTCCCCGTACCTAAACAGTTCAAGCGGTATTAAAAGTATTGAATGTAGGGACATATTCAAAGATTATGTATTTTATATTATTATTAACTAGTATCTGCAAAGGAGATTCAAGGATAATGTCCATAGAAAATATATGTACATTAATATGTTACAGTACGTGTTTCTACATTGGTACAAATGGATGTATGTGCTTTAAATTTTAGTTGTATGTGGTTAGATTAAACAATTAATAATAAGTGTGCTAAGTATTTGCAATATATTTAAAACATAAAATAATGAAAATGAAAATGAAAGTTGCTATCAAATTGACAAAAAACATTGCAAATGGAAATAAAATGAAAATCAATGTTTATTTGGATTTTATATGATAACTGAGATTTTGGAGGCTTTTATCTAATATTTTGGAGCTTTTTAACATTAAATGATAGTTGGTTTATCACTAAACGATAGTTAAAACTTATTTTCTAACAACTCAACAGTGTTTTGGAGGGAGACTTGATTCAGACTCAAATCTCACACTATATGTAGCCTGCCTAATTGAATAAAAATAAATTGTCATATATATGTATATATTAAAATATTTATTGTTGGAATTTAAAAAAAAAAAATTCTTAGAATTAATTGTCTCATAATTTTAAAATTTTATGCTAATTTTAAATATTTATGAAATTTTGATATTAATTTTTAATTATTATTTTCTCAAGTTTCTAAATATTTATTAAAATTTTAATCTCTTAATTATAAAAGTTTTATAAAAGTTTATAGAGAAAGGAAGGAAACCAAATACATAAAAATTAATTATTTACTGCACTTGTCATATACTACATTTTTCATTAAGTAGAGTTCCGATCTTCATATTTATCCATAACTTACAAAGTGATTTAATATTATTTAATGAAGTTTGTTGTTTAATTTTTAATAATGCATGTAGTTTCATGTAAATTTTTAGTTCAAAATATCTTCTTATAAAAATAATTAGATTTGTGATAAATAAATAGAGTGAAATTAATTAAAAAATATGTTTATTTTAAAAATAATAATAATAAATATGTTTTTTTTTTAAATTAATAAGAAATATAAAAAAAAATTAATATATTGAACAAAGCAAATTAAGATATAACGGAGAACATACCAAAATAGATCACCCCCCAGTAACTGTCTACATCATTTAGTCATTACATGTGTTCAGTTGAACATATATGTAATTTGTAAATTTACAAATTACACCAATATATGTTCACTACTGAATGTGTAGTTGACCAAAAAAATTAAAAACACATTGAAAACTATTGAAAACACCTTCAATTTTTGTGGTTTTTTATTGGTTGTCTAAATGAACAGGTACTCGCGAAGTGGTAAAGATGTAAGGGAAGGAGGTTTAAAAACACCCTTTTTGAGCACCTTTCGCTTTACGGGTTCCACAAGGCGCATTTTAAATACACAAAAGCCAAATTTTTCTTTGAAGGTCCTAACTCACTTACGAAGAAGCCCAAAAAAAATAAAAATAAAATTGGACCTTTTTTGCACTCTACACAAATGCGCGAAGTTAGCCCTGACAGCTACTGGTACGTTTCCCCTAACTATACATATTTTCTTGTTTTATTTTTATATATTTTTTCTTATATTTTTACACATAATAAAAAAAAAAAAATTATAAAATAAATAAACAATCATTGACTCTAAAATATTATTTTAAATTAAACTAACATACAAGAATCAACACTCAAACACAACAAACATATTTAACTAACACTCAGATCAGTTTTTCCCTCAAATCTCACACTCTATGTAGTCTATCAGCTAATATATAAAACTATAAAATAACAAATATTTTAAGTAAATAAAAATAACTGTTAGTAAATAAAACAATTCTTAAAGAAATAAACAATAAATTTAGCTCACCTGAGAGGCTTACCATGGAAGAGCTCTGCCGTTCCCGCACCAGACTTCATGTGTGAATAGATGTTAGCATAGTTGGACTCCACATTGCCACTATCGCAGCTCTTTGGGGTTTGCAGATTGATAAGCGTGGGAGGCTGGTGACATTCATCCCTGTTTTTGTTGTAAAAGGAACGTGACTTATTGGTGTAGATGGGGGGAATCGACATCCCTTCCTCGGTGTCCCAGTTCCAGAAGGGCAGCGCAAAGGTGTCGTCGTTGATGAGAGATCCCAAAATGCGCTCGTAGAAATAGATATACCAGCGATGGAAAGGCGGAAAGATCCACGACTTGTGAACCGAAAAGTAAGCATCTCCCACCTTGTAGGCTCCATTGCAGTATGCGCAGTGCACTTTCCCTTGCTGGATAAAACTCCGCGGGTCTTCTGCGGGGAGATTCTTCATTGCCGTCAATGCCTTATCGTACTTTTCGATGAACTCGTCATCCAGCAAATGCGCTGCTCTACGGGTCCGCATGGGGAGGGACGTGGGAAATGTGAAGTCCACTGCAGTTGTTCCCTTGACGAATGGAGGACAGCACCCGCCCTCCGCCGATGCGTCTGTCGGAAGATCAGTGGGAGGGATGGTACAATCAGACAGATCAGGCGCCGGCCATGGTTTGGCGTTGGCCTTCACGATCGTTAAAGCAGAAACGCCCAAAGTCGACGACGATAACAGCAGGCGCCGGCGGTCCATTTCCATGCCACCGTCTTCTCTATTCTCACAACGAACTCGGATTGATGGCAAATTCTTTCTGGAAGCACCGTGAGTTTTCCTCACTTTGCTTGGACATAACATCTGCTGCTTCAAATCTAATGGAAGGCATTGTTTTGTGTTGCGTGCATGCGAGAAAAGAAGTGCACTCTCCATCGCCTCAAACTATCTTCAAACTTTCTTCCTCTTGTGAGCATCTTAAGGCCTTGCATCCTCTATATATAACTATTTTTCACCCCTGCTCATCGTGTCCTCACTAAATTACCTAATGGGCCTTAGCTCAAATTCCCAGGTCTGCAAGGTAAAAATTCAATGAGGGCGTCGACGAAAATGTGCTTAATGGTTCAGAGTTTATTGATCACAATAATTGTGTTGATATTTTGGGTTAAATTTTTTATGATAATTTTGCACTAATGCTGGTTTAATCGTTGAGTCTTTTCATTTGTGTTTAGGATTTGATCTCATCGTGGGTGTGTCTTTCTACCATTTTAATTATTTTTTTAATATAAAATAAAGTAATAATGTTTATCAAAAAATCTAATAAAGGGAGGTGTAGTATATTAGGGACTAAATTTTACAGTTGACTTTATCTTTAAATAGATGAAAAATATTCATTTGTAATTATTCAAAATGTCACTAGTTTTGAAGGTAAAGTTGAATGGTTTTCAATGAGTTCACTAGGGATTAAGTTTTAGACAGTGTAAGACCGCAATACCATAGGGATTAAAGT
This sequence comes from Sequoia sempervirens, assembly GCA_007258455.2. Taxonomy (NCBI): domain Eukaryota; kingdom Viridiplantae; phylum Streptophyta; class Pinopsida; order Cupressales; family Cupressaceae; genus Sequoia; species Sequoia sempervirens. Next base: position 57,414,825 of record VDFB02379711.1, read on the forward strand.
TTAGAGAGTGTAAAACCACAATACCATAGGGATTAAGTTTTACATAGTGTAAGACCACAATACCATAAGGGATGAAGCTAGGATTGTGCTTAGATGACTTTAGGAGAATGAATACCTCTCAATCCTTTATTCTTAGACTAAGACTAGTGCTTACATATTGAATAGGAAAACAATCTTATGAATTAATGAAAACAACTTTCCACAATCCATAATGACGATTAATGCTTGATGGTTTCTAGATTTGATTCTTATCTTTGTGCTCTCATTTTCATTCTGATGATGGACCACAGAGTGTGATCCAAAATGTTGATGTAAAAACTATTCACACAATCAAATCTAGAAACTGTCAAGCAATCTTATGAATGATATAAAATCCTCCATACAAAAATGAGTTACTTCAAATACTAAAACATACTTGAAACACAACAATATAATTTATTGTGAATAAAAATATAAATTAATTAAATATTTATATTAGAATAATTTTAAATACATGTTGAGGGTTTGTCTAAAATCTCTTTCTTTTGAGTGATATAGTCATCCAATTTATGTTTTTAGGATAGTTTTAAGAAATTATAAATACCAAGTCATATTAAAAGTATTCATACAATCCATAAAGATGAGTTGATGTGTAGAAATATATTTTTTTATTACAAATTTTTTAATTTATTTACGCCGAAGGTGTATCCTATACCAAAAGAACAAAGCTAAAAATTGCAATCAAAGGGTTAATATCATCTGCCTACCATTGCAATTATTTCAGCCGTTTTATTGATTGCATTTACTTTCCCGTCTCATTCAAGCCACCAATCATTTGCGCAATGCACGAGAATTTGGACAGAGTGGCAAGGTTGCCCCTCGTACTATCCATTCGCAACACCTTTCACGCATAGAAACAACTGTTGGCTTTTCTCCAACCCCACATTTTACCTGCTAAATTTTTTTAACTCCCTGTGAAAGGTATTTTTGGGAGTAATTTTATCAAGAAACTTCCAACAAAAATGGCAGTTGGAAAAGGCTTGCAAGAATGTGTGATACTTGGGAACATGAAAACACGATGGAAAATAACACAAAATAATAAATAAATGAATTTATTTACCTTGCCCCGTAAGGAGGGGATGAATTTTTAGCATTATTTATTTTATTAATATTTGATTTACAATTTATTTAAGGTACAAATTTGATTTATAAATATATTTTTTAATATAAAATTTGATTTATAAGTTTATTAAATGAAATGTGGATTATAAATAATTTAATTATACTTAATATTATATATTATATTTTAAAATAAAACTATTAATTACAGAAAATAATTAAAATTTATAATTAATAATTATTATAATTTTATATAGTAAAAAATAGATCAAAATTTATCTTAGTTGACTTTCCACACCATTGCGCACTAAAATACAATTGCTAGTTTTAATAAATTGTAAAAATATTTAATACCTAGTTGAAATAAACTGAATATATTCTTATTCTAATTTAGTATTTATAAAAATAATCTAAATTTACTATTAAACTTTGTAAAAACAACAATGACTTTTCATAAAGACAAATATTTATGGAAATTTAAAAAGATGTACTTGGGTATTCAAGAGGTCTTTGAGAAACGAGAAGTGAGTGGGAAAGATTAGGTGGTCCTTCCCTTTGCTCAGGGCTTAAATTTGATGGCCGTATGACCGTATTTAGAGATTTTTGCCGTAAAATACAATAAAAAATTTAAGAAGATTGTATCAGATGAAAGGAGAGATTTTGGATAGACCGTCAAAATTTATATAGAATTATAATGATATATATATTTGATTTATATATAATTTTACTTACACTAAGGTATATCATAATGTTTTAAGGGCACCTTCGAATAGATAACCGTCATTAAAAAATGTGTTGACTGGCAAGGTCGACCGTCAAATTTAAGCCCTGCCTCCGCTTCAGCTGGCCAAGTCAGACGAAAGCTAATCCATTCCCTGTTTAATCTGAAGAGTCAGACACTACTATTAAGCACGAGATGCAGGTGGTGATGGGGACATCATAAATTTTGTGACCACACGCGTAACGCCAGTATGACAACCCATTTCGTACGGACCCCACGAGTAACGCCATTATGGCAACCCTATCATCAGGTTGCACCGACAAGAGACTCGTGTGCTTTTTCAATCACGTGAATCATTGGTCCGCTTTAATGGTCTAAAACTTTCACATTTATTGACACGAGATTTTTGATCCATCACTTTTGGGTCATTTTAGAATTGATTTGCAAACGAAAAAGGGTTGCCATCACATTGATGAATAATACTGTAAGTGGTTATGTGATAAGTGAGATTTTGGAAGTTTTTACATGATATTTTGGAGGCTTTTATCGTTAAATCAATTGGTATACCATTAAACAAAAGCTGAAACTTGTTTTCCGATGACTCAATAGTGGTTTGGAGGCGTGTGACTTTTTTCATGCTCAAATCTCACACTATATGTAGTCTTGGGCTTATTAAAATTTTAATTTCCTTGGACTTTTTTGTTGATTATACATGTTATCTATTTTTATGCAAATCGTATTTAAAGACATTTATTAGAATTCAATCCACATTCTTTCATTTTCAAATATCCCCTCTCATCTTTATCATCTGTTGGAAAAATAAAGATTTTCATTTAATAATAAAATCACCTTAGTGACTTATGTTAGATTTAATTTATAATTAGTTGGGAGTTAGTTCTCATAGGGTAGATTAGGGAGTTTTTGGGAAGTTAAGGGAATGCAATGCTTTATAACCATTTGCATAATACTTTGTAAATATACCAAATAATCAATAATAATATTTTATTTATATTTTGTTGTGTGCAATATGAGTTAGTTATCTCTACAACAGTGTTTGTTTATATTTTCTACATAATCAATAGAAAAACACATCAATTTAATCTACTAAAATGAATTAGAATCTACATATTCATTCTTGTGGATTATTTTTTCTCTAGAAATCCTTTACACATGTTTTTTGGGAGTTCATCTTAGGAAACATGTTCCTTATCAACATAATAATAACCTCCTAAATCTATTTCTAAAAAATATGAGTCTTTAAGGTAGAATAGTTCCAACAATGTCTCTTAAGAGCCTTGAGAGTAAAAATCACCAAACTATGATAAATTAATTCGATGTTATGGGGCCTATGAATTTTCCATCTAGACCTATTATTGGATGAGGGGTTTCTCCCAAATAAACTATCATTTCTCATAAACTTTGCACCATTTGACCATGGCAAGATCAAATGAATTCTTCAAAACAAATCATTTAGGTGAAGTGTAAAGGTGCTAAAAGCCACATTTTCTATTCTATTTCTTATGGGGATGAACCAACTATAACAAAATGTTGGGGTGGGTAGGTGAATAGTAGAAGAGGCCCAATTTTATTCCCTAGGTGCATTGATCCCTTTGGGTTACACAATTTTGACAAGGTCTCTTAAGAGGCCTAAGAGAGAGGAAATTCTAAACTATGACAAATTAATTCCCAAATTTTGTGAGGCCTATAAGTATTCCATATAGACCTACTATTGGATGTGAGCTCCCTCCAAAGTAATATTTGTTACTTTTTTCAAATCCACACAATTTAACCATGACAACTTCGAATGGATTCCTATAAAAAGCATCATTTAAGAGTAGTGTAAAGATGTCAAGAGCCATATTTTCCATTCTATACCTCATTTGTCTAAATTTACTATGTCAACACATTATGATAGATGGATGAATGCTATGAGAGGACTCATTTCATTTCCGAGGTGTGTCAATTCCTCTACACTACAAAGTTGTAATAAGTGTCTTAAGAGCCTTAAGAGAAAAAAAATGTGAAACTATGATAGAGTAGTTCTTAAATTTTGTGGGGCCTACAAATATGTTTAATAGGCCTATACATGGATGTGGGGTTCTTACAAAATAATCTCTTTCAATTTTTGTTAACTCTACATGATTTGACTATTTCTATATCGAACAAATTCTTCTAAAAAATGTCATTTGAGAGTAGCAAAAAGAAGCCAAGATCCATATTTTTAATTGTATGCCTCATGTGACTAGATTAACTATGCCAACATACTAGGGTAGTTATATGAATGGTTGGGAAGACCTAATCTCATTCCCTAGGTGTTTCAATCCCTCTAGGCTACAAGGTTCCAACAAGGTCACTTAAGAGCCCTAAATCCAAAAAACTAAACAAATATGATTGATTAGTTTTCAAATATGAATGTGATATCAATACATAATAAACTCTCTTTGTTTCCATCAAATCCAAATCATTTTCCCTTATTAAGATCAAATGCTTTCTTACAAAATATACCATTCAAGAGAAATGTAAAGAGCTAAGAGCCATATTTTTTCTCTACACCTTATAAGGTCAAATTGACTACTCCAAAATATTAGAGTGAGGGGAATGTTATACAAGGCCCCATTTGATTCCCTAGTTATGTCAATCCCTCCAAACTATAAGGTTATTGTAAGGTCTCTTAAGAGGCCTAAGAGTAAAAAACTCGCAAACCATGACTTGAAGTAGTTCTCAAAGTTTGTGGGGCCTAAATTATTTTTTCTAGACCTACAAGTTGATCTGTGGCCCTTCAAAATAACCTCTTTTTTTTATCAACTATACACCATTTAGCCATGGTAGGGTCCAATGGATTCTTGTAGAAAGGATCATTTGAGAATGGTGTAAAGGTGCCAAGAGCCATATTTTCTATTCTACACCTCATGTACCCAAACAAACTATGCCAAAATGTTAATGTGGGTGAGTGAGTGTTACATGATCCCCCATTTAATTCCCTTGGTGTGTCAATAGCTTTTGCCTATAAGGTTTATGCAAGGTCTCTTCAGAGTTTCAAGATAAAAAACTACGAAACTATGATAGATTAGTTTCAATTTTTTGTGGGGAATAAAAATTATCTATCTAGACCCATAGGTAAATATGGGTTTCCCCCAAAATAACCACTATTTTTTAGCTCCACTCTAGTTTATCATGAAAAGATCAAATGAATTCTGGAAAAAATCAACATTTTAGAGTAGTGTAAATGTGTTAAGAGCCATTTTACTCACTCTATACCTTGTTTAGTTGAATAAACTATGAAAACATATTGAGATGGGTTGGTGATTTTGTTACACCTCGAGTGATGTTACCTATTTACTATTACCTTGTTTGGTTAAATTGCTTGAATAAATGAATGTGTTTTATGAATCTTTACATGGGTGTGTTTTATGAGTCTTGAATGGAAATATGATGAATAAATGATTCATGCAATTTGTTATTTTATAATGATTCTAACTATGAAATATAGGATGCATATATGATTATGTTGTGATTGGCTAACTACTATTATGATGTGCTAAGTTGAGTGCAAGAACATGTTCGAACTTCCAGAAGAGAGGGGAAGTATTGCTCAAGAGAAGAATTTGGTTTGGTAATCCTTAATGAGCCTAATTGAGCATTCTCACACTTATGCCCTAGTTTAGTGAGTCAAGTTAGTTTTTGGGATAAGGTAAGTAATCTAGGGTTTAGATGTGAATGTTGTGATTGAGGAATGTGATTAAGTCTTGATGTCGTGTGAAATTCCTTGTGTGCTTATTATGGTATCAATGGGATATACATAAATTGTATATATATGTATCTATGTACATGTCTATGATAGAATCATACATGTGAGTGAATATGTAAATGAGTGTACTTAGGTAGACATACCTACGCATGCTTATGGATGGATTACCTATATGCATATGAATACCAATTGGACTAAAGGTGACATGTATATATATTTATATATATTCCATGTATATGTCGATCGATGGTTATGAGTATGAGTTTTTTATAAAGATATTGAAATGGTATTGTGTATACATATATATAAATATTATATATATATACATTATATATATACATTATATATATATACATGTAATATTATTATTTATATATATGTTCATTATTTGGCAATGAAAAGTAATTGATAAACTTTATGAAATACTTATATATATATGTATGTATGTATGTATATATATATATATGTATGTATATATATATATGTATATATATATATATATGTATATATATATATATGTATGTATATATATAGATGTATATATATGTATATATATCTATTAATAGATATAATATATATACAATATATAAATTGGTAATATATATGATAGTTTCTAAAGCACAATACATATAGCGCTACTCATAAGTAATGCGTTGGAATGAATAAAGTGCATAAGTGTAACAAGATGTAGCCTATGGAGGTGTAGCAACCAACACATGAGGTAATTCAAAGATCAAGTCAACAAATGCAAAAGGCATGTATGAGTTTTATTGTTGTTGTGTATACATTTTAGTGAGAAGTTAATATAGTTTTGAAGCCACATGAATAAGTCAAACATGTGCTATAATATGGTGTGCCAACTTGGGAAGGTGGTGCCAATCTAGTAGAGTATGAAATACATAAGTCTACTAAATTCACATAAGTCTAATAATAGATTTTGAAAACTAGTCAAGAGGAAATTTGGTAGCAATATGTGAAGGAATACAAATTGGAAAACTTGTTTGTGAGGAAACTTGGTAGCAATATGTGAAGGAATATGAATTGGAAAACTTGTTTGTGAGGCTGATGTTCATTTGACTCGGTAATGAGTCTTGTTGTCCCTTATAACAAGTCTAGTTAGCCATTAAAATGGAGAGGACTATTATGTGTTGTAAACTGGTAAGTTAGATTGATGAACTTCGTTGCATGAGGATACAAATGTCATAGAAAAAATAATTTTTTTGTATCCTTCAATTGCTCACAATTTAGTATAAATAGAGGTGTTCATTCTACCAATATCTACACTTATCATTCTAATTATCTTGATCTTATTTTGTTGTGATTTCTGAGTTAGTGAGTTGAGAGTTGTTTTGCTATTTCATATTTGTGATTATTGTGAGAGTTAGTGAGAAGTTAGAAGAGGGGAATCAAGTGGATCTTGAAGGAGACCTATCAAGCGAGATTGAGGATTAGAAGTAGGAAGGTGTTTGATCAATTGGAGCATTATACAGGCATGCTAGTTTCTATACCTTTGTTGTTTATGTTGTAAAGGTTAATTAGTTTTATTATTATGTTTGAAAATAGTGCTTTTGAATATGTTGTGATGTTTGTTTATGATTGTGTGTTTCTTGGTTGTGCATTATGTTGTAGAACCTATCTTACTAGTTATACTTGTATGTACCCTATATATGGGAATTTGTATGAATGCAACATATTTATACTATACATAGTTATCATCACTATATGTAGGATGTACATACTAGACGTATGTAGCAAAGAGTAAGAAGTTTCTAGAATTACTTTGGTAGTAAAGTAACTTTCTTTATGAGATGTTAAGTGGGTTATTCCTAGAATTTGTTTGATCCATGGGAAAGGGGGTAACCTAGGTATAGAGTATGAATGATCATTAAAACCAAATTGAGCTAGGAAGGTGGGTGAACACATGACTAAAGCATAGAAAAAGTATAGGGCTCACCAAAATGAATGAACAAGATGATGAGCCACTAGGTTTTTCTATGGATGTTTCACTCAATTATGAAGGATAAAATGCATAAATAACAATAAAAAAATGACTCCTAACTGTTATAGAAACAATAAGGGAAGTTTTGAGAGGTTAAAACAATGTGTTCGGGTGATCCCACAATAGTGGTTTACAAATTTTTCCTAAACTGGACACTAAAATAATTTTTTCTAACTAAATCTTCACTTTCAGGCACCTATAGCAGCTAAACCATGAGGAATTTGAAGATGATGCAAAGTAGAGTTTCGTGAAATTTTGTCTGTAGATTCTAAATATATTTTTATCAAAAATTTGGAATCATATTGTACCTCTTTTTTCATCTCCCTTCAAAACTAGTTTTTTTAGAGAATAACATTTTTAAAGAGTGACGCTCACTATATAATGTATAACTTTTTTTCCATGAAGGATAAAATTCTAATTATTTCAAATTTAGATTTTTAACTCTAATATATAATCCTTCCATGTGGTTAGATAGTGTTTTATTAAATATTTTTCCTTAATCAAGTTCCAAATTCAAACCAATTACAATTCAGACATACGTGGACCATATAACGCGTAACTTTTTTTGTATGTATCGAAATTCAATTTTTTTTGTTAGATCAAGGACTTCAATATCTCGTGCACTCATATATTTTTAAAAAAAATGATAATCTTCTATTTTTCCACATGTGCAGAAAAAAGATCTTCATTTTTTGGTGAAAAACCTACATTCACAAGAAATACAAAATAAATATTTAATAATAAAGTTAAATTTATTTAAAATTATACTTTTTTCGAAGCTTATAATAAAGAATACATACTTACAAAAAATAAATTTTAAATGAATTCATTTGATCCCCCAAAAGGTAAATCAAAAGTGGTTTTTTGTCACCATTTTGATAGGTGTAAAGGAGACTTTGTTATTGGTATTGTTTAAAACTAGCGAGGTTCTATCTAAGGGGGTTTGATCTAAGGTAGTTTGATCAAAACCTCTTCAATTGGAATGCTTTAAATTAAAATTTTTAAGGCTTAAATCATTATATTTTCTAAAATTATGTGATTTCAGCAAAAATGAGAACCTCCTAGAAATTGTAAACTAGCTTTGTAGGATCACCATTACCTTGTTGAAAACTTATTTTTAGGGAACCGAAGTCTCATTCGCCTTTACTAGAAAATGGGTCCCTGTTAGGGTTTTAAAAAATTGAGATCTAGGTTCTGTTCCTTGATGTTTGCATTCTCAACTCCCCAGTGCTCAACTCCTGAAAACTTGAAACAAATTTTGTAGCCTTATTTTTGTGTTCTTGCTATATGAATGACAACTTTGCAACTTGACAACTTAGACAATTTTGCTTAAATCGTGTTCTCCACTTGATCTTCAACCTATGAACCTACAAATACACATCAAAGAGGAGAAAAATGTGTTGATTGTTAGAGGATAGGGGGTTTCCTTGGTCAAACCCCTTTTAGGTAATTAAACCTTATGATGAAACAATAAAATAGAAGCATGAAACATGAAACATGAAATGATGATACCTTGGGAGATGTCTTGGAATGTAAATCTGCAAACTAATATGAAGTGGAAATGTAGAATGTAGATCTTGATCTTGAAGTGGATGTGAAATAATGCTTAACTTGGATATTCAATGCTACATTAACACACATTAGCTCAACAAGATGCTTGATGCACTATGCCTTTGACATGATGATATGACCTTGAATTGCTGCAATAAAACTTCACTAATTTTCCTCTGAATTCCTTTGAAATGCTCTTGAAGTTCTTTATAATGCTCTTGTGAAGTATTAGGATGCTCTTAAAAGTCTTAGATGAAGCTATGTGAATTAACCTTATATTTATACTAAATTTAAGGATTAATCCTGAAATTCAAATAATCTAAGCTAACATGAGATCTAGTTTTGAAAATCATTAAAATTCTGCCACAAATAAATTCAAAAAAGGGTTTCCTAATTAAGGAGGACCCATTTTCCACCTTGGGTGAATGGGTCCTGTTGATGCCAAAAGTTGGCAAGGTAACACCCTTTGTGGGAAAATTAGTTTATTGAGGACTTATTATGCTAAACTAAGTGACCTCCAATTTTTTTTAAAGAAGTCAACTTCTTCTGTAAATGGGGTTTTAGAATGGGAAAAGGAAGCAGATATAATAATAAAAGATCTAACTAAGGAGATGTTCCAAAATTTAGATAAAAGAAATGATAAACCTATCTTTTGGATATGATCTAAGGGCCTACATAGCAATTTACCATGTCCTAGAATAATAGAAATTAAGCATTGCAGCATGAACAACCATTTACTAAAAAGAAGAGTCGATGACATGATCTATACCAACAAACTTGCATTCAAATTATAGAAGTATGGAAAATAAACCATTCAAACAATAATGACAGAGCATAAAGTTTATCAATAGCATAAGAAATAGAGAGGTCGAACAATGACATAGTCTATGAGTTCTTGCAATAATCTAAACAATACAAAGGCATGGTCTCTCCAAAAATCTTGTAATTCTAAAAACTAATGAAATAGCATGTAATCTCCAAACTTGTAACCTTGAACATGGAATCTTCAGAACCATCGAACTGGAAAACTGGAGCAAAGAGTAGTATTTATAGTGAACCCTCCACCACCTAACAAGTAGCAACTGAAAAGATTCAAAATCTGAGCAATGATTTCCCTCAATCATTGTAAAAAAAAAGATTCAGGCCACAAAATTTGGTTGCTCCATTAGGGTGCATCCCCTATGAATGATGGCGATGGTCCAATAAAGTCCTACGCAGACAAGTGTCACCTCTTTAGATAGGTAGTTAGAACAAGTGGAAGCATTTCACAGCTGATAGTCCACTTCATCCACTATATTGAAGAAGTGTGCATTGAAGAGACGTGTGGCAACATTTAGCTTCCCGTGATCGATTTACCCTTCCTTCGATGAAAACTTGCACTGAGATGACACGTAGCAAACTGTTTAATATAGACGTCGCTTGTGAGGCCCACCAAATCTTTTGTGAATGGGAGCTATGTGGAACATGAGTAGGGGCCGATGAGGAAGTGAAAGGAAGCAATCAAAATAACCTGCAGTGAAGACACGTGGGAGCATTTTGAGGCTCGATAGAAGATAAAGGAGAAAAATACTTCAAAGAGTGATGAGAAAACACGTGGCAGAGGCCATGATGACAACCAAAAGTGCGCTGATGAAATTTTTTGAAGGCATGGGCTGGTACTTAGCCAAAAAAAAAACCCGAAGGGAGGATGGTGAATTTCAAATTCATAGCTTTTGGCAATTATTAGGGGTGTTTCACTTAGAGGAACGAGGAACCCAAAAATTTTCTCCGGTTCACAGACCAAAGTTTCATCCATTAACAATGGAATTAGAGTGTGGAAAGGGTTTCCTATAGAGGCGGCTAGTCGTCCTCAGATGGTCTAACTATATTGCACAAATTCTCTTGTTCTCCACCCAAGTCGAGCATTTCTTTATAAGGTAGTGTCTCAGGCAAACCAGCCCCTGCTTCGCACTGGAAAAGTAGTTGCGCAAGAGGATGAATAACATCTTTGATGTTTGGTGTGGTAGGAGGGTGGGCAAAACTTTGGAAAGTAGCTGGCTCCTACTTCTTTTCTTCAATTCTTTCTACAATCTTCTCGGCCATGGCAATTGACCCATCTCCAAGAAACAGAGATAGCAGACCCATCTCGCTTAGCAGCGAGAAATTTTCCCAATTGCCATCCATTGTTTGGTTTAAAGTTGTTGGGGCCACTTTAGTTTGCTGGAAGGCTGAGTGATAATGGATGAACTTGTTTGTCATTTGGGCAGCAATATTCTAATCTTCGATCCCTCCCTTGGCTAAGTCTTCATTAAAGACTAAATATGGTTTTCTGAACAAAATCTTTACTTTTGGAACCCTCTCTAAGATGAACCATGGGAATTGCTTAATTGTTTCTTGAACCTCCTAGCTCAAATTTGCTACCTTCAAAATGAACCAGAGTATTGGTTGTAGTGTTAGGAAAAAGTTTTTAACCTTCTCCCAATAAGAAATATATAGTTGTCAAGCCAATGGGATGAGGTCTAGTTGTGTAGAGGAGGCTTGGAGGGAGCTCTTTAGATATGCGATCTCTACATCTTTTGAGTTAATAACCTCTATTAATTCTACACTCCTCCTTTTCACGGATGTCAGTTACTCCTTGAAGCTACTCATTTCTTTACGCCAATTCTCCTTGGCTCGGGCATGGTTCACCAAATTTGTGTCAAGAGAAGACTTTGTCTCTTGAAGCTCCTTTTCTAATTGGGCCCTTTGGCCCTGAAATTTCATATGATTCTTTTCTAATTCGATCACGTGAAGCCACCAACTCCTTATCCTTTTCTTGTCGATTTTTCTCCGTCAAGGCCAATTGGCTCTAATATTCCTGATTCTTCACCTGTAGCTCATTGAGTTGCATGGGGCCAATGGATTGGGACCTATTGATCTCTTCTTGGAGTTTTCTCTGCTCCAACTCTCCTATTCACACTTTCTCAGATAAGCACGCAACTTCTACTTCTAGTGATTTCTCCCTCGTTTCTAGGAAATTGACCCTTTCCTTCACTAGCTTTAGCTGCTCCTTTTTCTTCAATTGATGGCCAGACTTAAGGAAGTCAGTCATCACCACCCACTGTGTTTCCTCCATGAGTTCCACCTTATCCTATGGTTGGGTTGTAGTCAGATGAAGTCCCATGGCATACATGTCATAATTTCCTAGCAGTATCTCCCCTTGTGATTTGACAACATTTAGGTACATGGTGGTGAAATTCAGCATTTGTTGCTCTTCATTGTAAACTGTATATACTTTGGAATCTACCTCCTTTTTATCATCCTTTTCTTTTCACTTCTGGATTGTGAGGGCTCACATTTGCTTTGTAGTTTCTCTCTGGGATGTGAATTTAGATGGCAGCTGAAATAGTCCACCAGCAATAGGTGCACCAGGAGGCAGGGTAAAAGGAAATACCCGTGTAGTGGGCCCTTGTGTCTTCTTTGGTGGGAAATTGATAGTTTTCAGGGATAAAAAGGGAACCTGCCATAGTTTGGTTTTGCGAACCGGTGGAAGGGCTCATCAGTTGCGACGATGGGGTGGTCATAATTGAGTTTGTTTGCTAGGAATATTGGGTTAGACCTAAGGTAGTAGAGCCAATAGGGGTGGAAATGGCGGATGATCTTTCAGCAATAGAGGTGAGGAGAGATTGAGCAGTAGCAGTCAGTGTTAAGGTTTGTGGAGGCATAAAGATAGATGGCCTAGTTTGGGCGAATTAGGAGAAACCTACCGTAAACATTGTGGTAGGGGAAGAGATGGTAGGGCCAACACTTGTAGTAATGGGAACTGTAGGAATGGAAAAGGATACCAAAGATTGAGAAGTAAGAAAAGTGGAAGTAAAAATTACCTATTGATTAGATGATGGCGGTGTTTCGCTTGTTGCTGACTGTTTAGTTCCTTCAACTTCTTGGCTTGCTGTGAGCACTTGGCTTGTAGTGGCTCCTTGTGATCCTTCTCCCCTAATTGCTTCCACACACTATCACTTAGTGGGTGGGGTGTCTCCCACTTTTATAGTCTCTAGCTATTGTTGTTGGGGAACACTTGTTGTTTGGGAGGTCTAGATGAGTGTCCACAAGGCCCATGACATATTCGGTCACACATTTGAAGCAACATAGGAAAACTTCCCTATAGACTTCCTTCTCTATTGGGCGGAGGACGCTGATGTCTCAGTCTCCTCTTTCGCTTTCTCTTCTCCTTCATCAGGGGTGTTGCTTCCACTAGCACTTGAGTTGGAAGTAGGGTGCCCATCATCCCAAATCTTATCAAATAGTTTATCCTCTTTTACACTTTCATAAGGATCATCAAGTTGTTTTGTTTCTTGGAGATATATCCAAAAGGCTCTAATCCTTTCATTGGTCCATTCCTCTTATTTCTTAGCTTATTGTACATAGCTTTTCCCATTTTAAGGTTCTCATTATAATCCGCCACAAGGAAATAGAACCTATGTCATGGCAGCCTATTGTCTTCTGTGGGGATATGAATTAGGTCAACCAACAATGCATCTTCATCCTCTAGTCGGTTATGCCTCCGCTCCTAGTAAGGCCAAGGGTTGTGAGTTACTTTGAGATGCTCATAAGGTAGATAATTGAAAGGGTTGTAATCCCACTTGTCATAGATCATTACCAACCCTAGATGAGCCAGCTTATCCTACAACAACAGGTGCATTTGTTTCTTTTTCATGGCAACTATTTTGAAACTTTGCGGAGAAGTGAATAATCCTTTCCTCTTGACACTTTTCTGTTGCAGAAGGTGATATCAATAATGCATGCTTGCCAAAATAACTCAAGGGTCAACACTCGATTAGTCACACATGTTGGAAGGAAAAATGATTCCCTAGTGAAGCCTCGCATTCAGAAAAATGTAAAATCTACTCTGAAGAACCAATCACATTTGAGGGTGAAATTCTACATAAAATCTATCTAATTCAAGGTGAGCTGATTAATAGACTCCTCCTCTTGCAGATCTTGCAAAATTGGAATCAAGAAATAATCTAAAAATGCGTAATAATCAAAAGTAGAAGAGAGGAGAGGGGTCCAAACAAAAACTGGCTTTTTCCTCTTCTTTTCGTCAAAGATAGACAACTTTACCCACTTATCAAAGAAGTCAAGGTTTTGATATAAAAACATATGAGCAAGATAGGAAACAAATCTAAACTTTCATCCAACCTAGTACTTGTTAATTTTCTCTATCATCTTCATTGAGAGGAATCCTCCAAAATCATAGCAAAAGTAACATTTTTTCTTGCAAAATTGGAAAGTCAGGCCCAATTAAAAAGAATGCACCTGTTGGTCAGTGTCCAGATAAAAAAAATTCATCATTGAAAAGGAATCCTACAGGTCTTCCTTGAAAGTGTCGTGCGGAGCAGGAATTCTTGGCAGCTTCCCTTGTTCTGCTTCAATCCTTCTGATTTCTTCAATGTAAAACTCTAGAGCCTTATCCCTGGTGCTCCATATATGATCTCCCTATTTAGGAGTAAATGTCTCCACTTCCATTCCTCTTTGCATAGGGTTTGGAATGCACAACATATTATAGATGGAAATTGAGCTGATGTTAACTGATAGAGTCTAACCCTCAATAATGCTGCTACTTGGATTAAAATGCTTAATGGCCACATCGACCAATTCTGGGTAGTAGTGTACAGATGGGACAATATACTAAGGAAAGCCATTGAACCACACTTTTTTTGCAGGCGACAATTCCCTTCTGGACACCTTCATTCTTTTGCAAGTTGCTTCCTTCAATCCTTTAGGGTTTTTTGCAAGAAAGGGATGATGAATATTATCCCAATCTTCATGAACTAAGCTCAAGTTTTGGCAGATTTCGGGCTTGTTCGACTACCTTTTGTTCTCCCATTTTTTCTTTTCAAGAATACCCGGCATAGTATAGGAAATATTATCAAAGAAATTAATGGCTAGTGCTCCTTGCAGAGCTCTAGCTAACCTTTGCACTGCCACTAGCCTAACTCCCTAGCTTGAACTTTCTACCATTGTTAATTTGCGAGAAGTTTTTTGCATTAGCTAGAATTCTTTTGTAATTTCACCTCGGCTTTAGTTACACACTTTGGAACTTTTTTCTTTTTTCTTTGATTAGCATTCTTAAAAGAAAACTTTTAAGTGCTTTAAAACTTTGCGTGCATAATATTTTGTGATCTTTTCTCAAGGTGGTAGATGAGACTCACCTTTTTTGCATTTAATGCAACTTGTACTACCAACCCTTGGCTTGTGCCAAATGAATTACTTACCATTTTGATTTGAAAAGAATTCATAAATATAATTAGCAACCGTATGTACAGTGTTATTTTCTTGGAACTTGAGCCGATGCTCTACTAGTAGCTTAAGCATTCGTATGTGTTGGCAATTAATATCCCAAAAGGAATGATTAAGCCAAAGATGCAATCAACATTTGAAAAGATATGAGTTTTTCCTTGGGAAATGCAAAATACCTAGAGGATGAGACTTCAGTCCTTGGCCATGCATAATACTGCTGATTGCTGCCACCAGCTTAGGCTAATTAGTTATCCCTTATTAGTTTTGCACGTAGCAAACCGTACTCAACAGACGCAATTGGGTGGGAAATTTGAGCAAGCCTGGGCATAGTTTTCAAGCTGGTACTTGATTAACATCATGTTTATGGAAAGAAAAGTACCACACCTTTCCTCTCTTTTTCTATAAATAGGCATCTAAGTAAAAGTGAAATCACACTTAGCAATTTTATCAAAATTGGTATTAGGTAATTGGTTTAGTGGTTTAGAATTTGCAGTTGCATAGCGTTCTCATAGGGTAGACTTAGGTGTTTTGTAGGGTTAGTTTTAAGGTATTCACAGAAAGTCTGATAAGATGAACACCCCAATTAGGCTAGTGTCACATAAGTCTTAGATTGCCTTCTTAGGCAAGATTTCTACCAGGTGCTTAAGGAGGACGACGAAGAACAATCACTTGCTATCCATTTTAGCCATTAAATGGGTCTTGAGATGGGACTACCTTGAGTATGAGGACAAATATAGAGTTAACACTGATGTGTGCTCACACTTTGTGGCCTCCATGCTAGATATAGGAATTCCCAAGCCTTTGATCTTGCGTCTAGTGAAGGAAATTTTCCCAAAGAGGTACTTGAACAACCTTGAGGAAGTCGTTACAAATGCTACATTCGATGGGGGAATTCTAACTACGAGCAACCTTTGGAAGTTCATAGAAGAGGACACAGTTGTGATGTGGTTTCCATTTCTAAGTGGATTTTTCCTCTAGTCACAAGATGAGGACTGCCTGAGGTTCACTCAAGCCTTCCACTTCCATTTTTGCATCTACAACATGGTGCCATTCTTCAACATTGACTGGTACATGGACTTCAAGAACTTGGTGTTCCCTCCACCAATTGTTATTCCATTGGATGATGATGTTGATCTGATAATGCCCTTGTTGATGAGGATATTGTGGATGCTACCATTGATGCATCCATTGTTGTTGCTGATGTCGTTGACTAAAGACTCCTGAATTGTGTTTTTCTTTTTTCCTTTTGAAAATATCATAGTGATTAGCTATTTTTTTGTATACATGCCTGAAAAAGGCTTTTCATAAAATATATAAAAGAAGTAGAATAGACATATATACTTTTCAAAGCATGGCCTATGAGCCATTTTGAAAATGTAAATATCAAAGCATATATAATGAAAATATATCCTTATATAATCATCTTGTTGTCTCCTTTTGGATTCTTCAACTAGGTCATCCTTTCTTTTTAGCATGTATGTTTCAATTCAGTTTTGCATGTGGGTGTTTTAATTTTTCTATTTTGCTTAGCTATGAGTTTATTTCCCTTACTCTCTGTAATAATGGGTCACTTGTTCCTTTTTGCCTCGAACCACAAGATAAATAAAAAGATTGGCCAACAAAAGAAAAGGGACAGAAAGAAAAAGCACTATAAGCATATTTACATGGGTATGGTAAGCAAGCTTAATTGAATAATTTCAAGTGAATTCTGTTTATCAAAATTCCCAGTGCTTATTTTTCAATAGTTTCTAACTCATATGCATTGTGCTCTTTGCATTGAATTATTATGAACGAGCCCTCCCAAAGGCTATCAAATTTCTCGTGTTGGCTTAGCTTTGCGGCTCTTTCGTTATATTTTAGCACCAAGTCTCTGCACTTTAGGCCTTGGTTGGATGCTTTCTTATGAAACCACCTTTTAACCACTTGCTGGCTGTTAGTCATGGTTGTTAAGGACTTTTCCTTTTTTTCTTGTACTTCTAACAACTCGGCTAACCACACCTCCATTACGCCATTTTTTTCTACCTCGAGGGATTTTAGTAATTATAGCATCGAAATATCCATAGAGATAGGCAATAATGCCTCTTTTCCATAAACTAGCTCATATGGTGAAGTCTTGAGGACTTGTTTTGGAGTTATGTGAGTCTGCCCAGAGTGCTGATCAAAAGTTTTTGTACCACTCCCTTTGATATTTCAACCCAATTCTTTTGAGGAGTTGGACTAGATTCTTGTTTGTTGATTTAGCTAAGGAATTCTTGTACGGGTAGTAATTTGATGATGTTGGGTGATCCCACAATAGTGGTTTACAATTTTTGGCCAAACTAGACACTAATTTTTTTTTTAACTAAATCTTCATATTCGGGCACCTATAGTAGTTAAACCATGAGGAATTTGAAGATGATGCAAACTAGAGTCTTGTCACATTTTGTCTATAGATTCTAAAAATATTTTTTTCAAAATTTTTGGAATCAGATTGCACTTCTTTTTCTATATTCCAAAAATTGTTTTTTTCAAAAACAACATTTTTAAAAAAGTGACGCACACCATATAATGCATAACTTTTTTTCCTTGAAAGATAAAATTCTAATTCTTTCAAATTTAGATTTGTAACTCTGATAACTAGTGCTTCCACTTGGTTAGATAGTTTTTTATTTAATATTTTTTCTTTAATCAAGTTTCAAAGTCAAATCAATTACAATTCAGACATAACATGACTATATAATGCATAACTTTTACTGTATGTATCAAAACTGTTTTTATTTTTGTTGGATCAAGGAATCCAATATCTGGTGCACTCATATTTTTAAATTTTTTGTTTTGATAATTTTCTATTTTTCCACATGTGCAGAACAAAGAGTTTTGTTTTCGGTGAAAAACCTATATTTAATAAAACTTAAAAAACAAATAGATAATATAATCAAAACATATTAAAATTATATTTGTTGGATAGCTCGTTTTGATGGCAACCTGATACCAGTTGCATTTTTGAGATCTCCCCCATTTTCATTCTCAAATCGAGCTTCAAAGTGCAAAATTCTGAGCAATTTTGGTGCCTAAGAGGATGTGGGTTAAAATAGGTGGGTTCGGGTTCGAATAAGGGTTCGACTGAACTAGTGTTCGACCGAACCCATTTAACATACAATAAAAAATAGATTTGAATGGGGTTCAGTCGAACATTATAAAAATGTTCGGTCGAACCCCCTCTATTAAAAATTAATATTTAATATTAATATAAATATAAATTATATTCTTTTAAATTATAATAAATAATATACTTATTATTGCAATATATTTTAATAATTATATTATTATTATAATATATAACTATTATTATAATATTAAAAGTATATAATTAAAAACTATAGATATTATTATTATAATATTAAAAGTATATAGTTAAAAACTATATATTAATTTTTTCTAATCATGGTTTTTCAAATATTGGATTATCAGGCTCAACACGAGTGTCATGAAAACACTCTCCTCAGGCAGGATAATGAGAAGCTTCGCTTGTAGAACATGGAAATTAAAGAAGCCATGAGAAATCCCATATGCACCAACTGCAGAGCACCTATTGTTATTGCAGAAGTTTGTCTTCAAGAGCAACAACTACGTATTGAGAATATTCGGTTGAAAGATGAGGTCCGTTTGCATAGCCTAACTAATTTGATGATCTGCATATTCCAAATTTTTGTATTCTCAAAATGTAAACTGTGGTTAAAAGGATTATCAGTCACTCCTTTGTTAGTTGTTCCTATTCTGATTCTAATGTATTTACAACCCTATGAACCTCCTAGATTTTATTTTCTCTAGAAATCTTTTTAGTGCAGTGATTTTCCCACAATGATGACATTGCTTCATATCATATATTGTATAAGATTTAGAGACCCAGAAGGTTATTTTATTCTGATGCTTTAAATCACCTAAGCAATGAAGTTGAAAATTCGTTAGCTTTGTGATTATGGGTATTCTTTAACTATTCTTAAGTTTTTTTTACTAGGCCTGCATGGATTTTTTCAACTGGAGAGAATAGCAATTATGGCTGGAAAATTTTATGGAAGGCCCATATTATTGACTTGAAAAAGAGATATAGAGGGAGTGGGAGAGAAAGGGAGAGTGGGGGTAGGAGGGAGATACTTGAGAGAGAGAGAGAGGGGGAGT
>VDFB02379711.1:57441356-57603735 GCA_007258455.2 Sequoia sempervirens
AATCCCTTATTATGGATGTGCATACCAATCTCCTAAGCTTTCATTGAGGTATTTTGTCAAACAATTATACGAAGCAGCTCATTGCCTTGTTTATGCTACCAAATTTTCCATACATGTCTCTAAAATATTGGAATATACTCCTCCCCCATTGATAGATCTTAGAAACTATTTTGGTTTTCATCTCTATTTCTAAATTTTCCTCATTACTAGACCCACCTCATCAATTTTACTTGTGAT
Source organism: Sequoia sempervirens (assembly GCA_007258455.2). Classification (NCBI taxonomy): domain Eukaryota; kingdom Viridiplantae; phylum Streptophyta; class Pinopsida; order Cupressales; family Cupressaceae; genus Sequoia; species Sequoia sempervirens. The sequence continues at coordinate 57,441,594 of VDFB02379711.1, forward strand.
ATATTTTAAATGTTTCCTTCATTAGTCTACCTACAAGGGATTCTAACCCTTCTTTCTGACACTGTTAGAAGAGTCTTTGTTGAAGGCTAAGTTAGCAACATGGGGAAAGGTGCAACCTATCTTGAAATCATGGCTCAAAATGGAAGCATGGAAAAATAATTTGAATTGTGATGCAACTAGGGGAGGTCCTACAACACAACTGAACACAAAAAATCAACCAACAACAACAATTCACAAGACACAATTCTCAAAACTCTTCACTTTTCACCAAATCAACACTCTTCTTTGTACCATTGCCAACTCATTCAATCAGGTATTTCTTCTCGATAAGATTCTTTCAAACCAAGAATTGAACCATTTCAAGGACCCTTCAGGGTACAAATTACATGCCAACAAACCACTATTGGTTACTTTGTAACAAATTTCTCAAATTAGGCTTTCTACGCCAACTAGGCCTTAAATTAGGACACTTTAGAAAAGAAACTTATTTTGAAACTTGACCAAAACCTCCAAAAACATGTGGGAAGAAATTTATTTTTATTAAAACCAAAGAATTCAGAATTAGTTCTTAGAAATTCATCCACCAAGATGCCAAAACAAAAAACCCTCTTTTAAAGCCAAATAACCTAGGGCTTATTGGAAAATACACTTCCCAACCTTATCAAAACATGCCACCACCTCAAACAGGTCTAAAATGTCCTGCAAAAACTCAATTCAACAAGAAACAATGCTTCCCTAATACAATACTCACTTTATCATGTAAAATCCTCTCAAATTCACATGGAATACACCAAATTTCACTCTAGGGCTTCATGCCCAACTCAACTCTTAACCTCCCTTGTACTTACCTAACATTCCCACACCTTTTTAGTGATGTTGCATACCCATTCCTTGAGTTAGAGTGGCCATAGTGAGAGGAATGGGTCAATACACCATTTTAAATTACTTTCAAACCTTCAAACTATGTGTTCAGGATGGTCTCAGAAATGGTTGAGATGGTAGGGGTAGTGTATGCTTCATAGAAATGGGGTGTCATGGTGGGGGTAGTGTATGCTTCATATAAATGGGGTGTCATGGTGATTATATCACTGTGACACCCCATTTATATGAGGCATTCACTACCCCAACCTTCTCAACCCTACTGCATTGGCAAGCTAGTGAGTGAGCTACTTGCCAATGCAGTAGGGTTGGGAAGGTAGGGGCAGCGTATGCCTCATAGAAATGGGGTGCCACAATGATGTTGACTGTGAAACCCCATTTCTATGAGGCATACACTGCCCCTACCTTCCCAACCCTACGACATTAGCAAGCTAGTGAGTGAGCTACCTTGCCAATGCTTCACTAGCTTGCCAATGTGGTAGGGTTGAGAAGGTAGGGGCAGCGTATGCCTCATAGAAATGGTGCATTTCTATATTGAAAACCAATAGGCTACCCTACCTTCTAGGCCACCAAATATCCCTCTTTTACAAAGGAGGTACCTCCAAAACACTTTGTTTTCACCAAATATCAACTAATATTCACTAATTGTGTTACAAAACAACAAATTCAACCATTATTTCTCAAAGCCTTGACCTCTAAAATGTTGTACCACCAAACCATCAACTTTCATGCAAATAACCTAGGGTTTATTGAAATTCTTAACAACTGGGCTTACCGGACCTCACCAATACCAACAACATTTCAAAAATTCCTTTCACAAACTCAAACAACCATTACATGGAAGGTTCCTTCAATATTTCATCAAAACCCTTCTTTAACACCCCATTTACACAAGGAAAATAATGTAATTTTGTCTATCTTGTAATCATGGCATGCCCCTGCACCACCTTTGTCTATGCTAGAAATACTCTTGTATAGGATGATTGTAAGTATCTTTTATGAAGCCTTGAATGACATATATTTAATTTATTTGAATGGAAAAATACATTAGGAACTAATATTCGTCTCATTACCATGCTACAGGTAAAATTATCCGCCATGCCGAAGAAATGAAGAAGGAATAAACTAATAGATGAAGAGTATGAAACCTTCAAAGCAAAGGAATATGGGGGTAGACCTTTGAACAAGGTCTTGTGAAAGGTCTATGAATTTGACCACGAGGCAATACTTGACACAATAAAGAGTAGAGCATACCTAGATGGTTTGTTGGATTAATTTGTAAGTATGCACATTGGTTCTTATTAATTTATACTTGTATGCACATTAATTTGTTTGATGGAAATGCTATCATCTTCTTTTACTTTTCCTATTTGTAAGTAACCTACTAAAAATTGATTGGTGTCTCCTTGCAGAAAATGCAAATTGATGAGCCATCCAAGAGAATGTCAGCTATAAAAGTAATGCAACATCCTTATTTTGATGATCTTGACAAATCTCAATCATGATTTTAAGCCATTACAAAATTCGTACAAAGCTTGGTGAGGGAATTTCAAGTTATTCATTTGAAGTTAACCTTATCATGAGCAACTATGATGTAGACATTATAAGAGCATCTCAAATTTCAAATTAGTCTATTCATGAGAGGTGTTGTGTGCAATAGGTATCTTGGAACTCCCAGTGAAGATGTATGACTAGGAGTGACTAAGTTGAGAGACTGACATGCCTATCTGTAAGTGCCTTCCATCTATTTTCATTTCATTTCCATTTTGGATACTCTTTCTTTTTCTCTTTTACTTTGTGTATTTGTAAGTAAACTACTAAAAATTGATTGGTCTCTCCTTGTAGAAAATGCTGATTTATGAGCCATCAAAGAGAATCTTAGCCAAAAAAGCATTGCAACATCCTTATTTTGACAATCTTGAAAAAATCTCAATTATAAAAGACCATGTTAATCTTATCGAGGGAATCTCAAGTTACTCAATTGAAGTTAACCTCATAATGAGCACCTATGATGTATACTTTTAAAGAGAATATCTAATGTATGAGTGACATTGTAAAATATCTATGAGAACAAAGTACCTAAGGCATTGTAATGAGATTTACTCAAATATTATAATTTTGGAGTTCATGTTTGGTGTAGGAGCACCTTGTTCTCTAAATGCCTTCAATAGGAGAATTTTCAAAATTTGAATTTTGAAATGTAAACAATGTGAAAAATGTCATGTGAAGGTCATATGTAATTTATTCAAAGTCTCAAAGAGGTTGTCAGGTGATTAGAGAAGTTATATTGCATAAAAGATGTCATTTGGTGTAAAAATGAAAAACTTGCATTAGTTGCATAATTGAAAAATTAGTAAATAAAGGATGATGTTTTATGTATTTGTAGCACTTTTTCCTTTTCCTTTATCATAAGTAGTTTGTAACCCTCAAAATAGGGTTTTGAGAGTCCACTAAGTGATAAGATTTCCATTCCACCGAGTAGGGTTAAGTAGGTCGGTGGAATGGATTGCAATTAGGTTTTTTTAAATTTGAATATGTAAGGATGGGGTGTCAATCTTAACAAATCCTCAAATGAATGAGTTTCAAACAAATTTTCAACCAACAACTCTTTATGTCTTCAATTTTAACCCTTCACTCTACCTTGTCTAGTAGGTCAACAAACCCTAGTTTTAGACCTTTTCTCAAAAACTTCTCAAATGACTAATCTAGATAGACATTATTGAGTTACAACACATACTTCAAAATTAATAGTGACTGTCTTGGAACATGTGCATAAAAAATGACCTTCTTCACTATCCTCATTAGGCTAACTAGGCCTAATTTACAAAGGAATATACCTTTAAACATTCAAAAACCCCCTAAACTTGTTGGGGTAGCGATTCTCATGTATCTAAACACTCAAATCCACAATTTGTATCAAGAGAAACTCACTCCACCATGCCAAACCACAAAACCCTTATTTTATGCTAGTATGAGGAGGGTTTATTGAAAGGAATGGTTCCACACCTTACCAAAACATGCCACTACCTTAGAACTTCTTAAAATCACCTACAAAAACTCAAAAGACAATCACCCAACCTCTACATGCAATATTTTATCAAACCCTAGGGTGAAACCTCATTTTTCATGCCCTTTTCCATCAAAATCTATAGGGGCAACAATACAAACCCCATCAAACTTATTCCCTTTTACCAAATAAGCACACCAACATCAAAAAGGGTTTTTGAATATGTATTGGGTCTATGGAAACACAAAGAGATTGAAAAAGAGAACACAATCACCCTATATAGAACCGTACAGTTCAAGGAAATAACAAATTTCTGGTAAAAATACAAAAAAATGCAAGGAAACAATGAATTTTATTGATATTATTCTAAGTATATAATAAATTTATGCCAGGGATGGTCCTCTTTCGTACCTAAACATGCGGAATCGCTCTAAGCTATGTTTAACCGGCTCGATCCCTTAAGGGTCCAAAGTGCAAAAGGGTAGCAATAATTGATGGGGTATTACTCAGAAACCATGCCGCTTACGAAATATTTGTCTGAGCCTACGAGATGACATTGGGCCCCTCTATAATAACCTCTTTTTTTTTGTTATCTCAGAGTGGTTTTTCTATGGTGTCCAATTTTCACTTGATAGAAAAAGTGTCAAATGCAAGTAGTGCAAAGTTGCAAAGTGGTGCAACTTTCGTTTTGCAACTCATGTGATGAAATAGACTATTCCAATGCATTTGAAAAGGTATGTTTACACTAGGAATAGTCCTCTTTCACACCCAAACATAGAGAATTTCTCTTAGCTACGTTCAATCAGATCAATCCCTTAAGAGTCCAAAGTGCAAAATGGCTGCAAACTTCAGCATGCTATTACTCAGATACCATGATGCTTAAAAACTTCTTGTTTAATCCTATGCAATCACTTTGGGACCCTCTACAAAATCTCTCTCGGTTTTCTCTATCTTAGATTGGTTTTCCCATGGTGGCAGATTTTTACTTGGGGAAAAAGTTGTCAAATCAATGTCGTTGAAAGCTGCAAAATGGTGCAACTTTTGTTCTACAACTCATGTGACCAAACAAACTATTCTAGCACATCCAAATAGGTATGTTTACAGTAGGAATGGTCCTCTTTCACACCCAAACATGCAGAATCACTCTAAGCTATGTTCAACAAGATCGATCCCTTAATAGTACAAAGTGCAAAATAGTGCAAACTTCAACATGTTGTTACTCAGATACCATGACACATAGAAAATTCTCATTTGATCCAATGAGATCGTGTTGGGCCCCTCTAAAAAAATTCTCTTGGTTTTCACTATCTTAGAGTGGTTTTCTTGTGGTGGCAGATTTTCACTTGGGGAAAAAGTTGTCAAATGCAATTAGTTGAAAGTTGCAAAATGGTGCAACTTTTGTTCTGCAACTCGTATGACCAAAAAGACTATTCCAACACATCCAAGTAGGTATGTTTATGCTAGGAATGGTCCTATTTTGCACCCAAACATGCGAAATCACTTTGAGCTATGTTCAACCAGATCGATCCCTTAAGAGTTCAAATTGCAAAATGGTTGCAAACTTCAACGTGTTGTTACTTGAGTACCGTGATGCTTAGAAAATTCTCATTTAATCTTATAGGATTGTGTTGGGCCTCTCTACAAATATCTCTCTCGATTTTTGTTATCTTGGAGTGGTTTTTCTATGGTTGCAGATTTTCACTTGATGGAAAAAGTGTCAAATGCAAGTAGTGCAAAGTGGTGCAACTTTTGTTCTACAACTTGTGTGAAAAAACAAACTATTCCAACTTGTTTGAATAGGTATTTTTATGCTAGGAATGGTCCTCTTTCACACCCAAACATAGTGAATCATTTCGAGCTATGTTCAATTAGATCAATCCCTTAAGAGTCTAAAGTGCAAAATGGCTACAAACTTTAGCATGTTGTTACTTAGATACCATGATGCTTAGAAACTTCTTGTCTAATCCTACAAGATCATGTTGGACCCCTCTACAAAAACCACTCTCATTTTTCTCTATCTTAGAGTGGTTTTCCTGTGGTAGTGGATTTTCACTTGATAGAAAAAGTGTCAAATGCAAGCAATGCAAAGTTGCAAAGTGGTGCAAATTTTGTTCTGCAACTCATGTGACCAAATAGACTATTCCAACACATTCAAATAGGTATGTTTATGCTAGGCATGGTTCTCTTTTACACCTAAACATGCGGAATCACTCTGAGCTACATTCAATAGGATTGATCCCTTAAGAGTCCAAAGTACAAAATGGCTGCAAACTTTAGCATGTTGTTAGTTAGATACCGTGATTCTTAGAAACTTATCATCTGATCCTACATGATTGTGTTGGATCCCTCTATGAAAAACTCTCTCAGTTTTTTCTATCTCAGTGTGGTTTTCCTGTGGTGGCAGATTTTCACTTGATGGAAAAATTGTCAAATGCAAGCAGTGCAAATTTGCAAAGCAGTGCAACTTTTGTTCTACAATTTGTGTGACCAAATAGACTATTCCAACGCATCTGAATATGTATTTTTATGCTAGGCATGGTCCTCTTTCGCACCTAAATACGCAAAATCACTTCGAGCTACATTCAACCAAATCAACCCCTTAAGAGTCCAAAGTGCAAAATGGTTGCAAAATTTAGCATGCTATTACTTAGATATCATGATGCTTGGAACTTTCTCATATGATCCTACATGATCATGTTGGGCCCCTCTACAAAAACCTCTCTTAGTTTTGGCTATCTCGGAATGGTTTCCCCATAGTGGCGGATTTTCACTTGGAGAAAAAGTTGTCAAATGCAAGTAGTTGAAAGTTGCAAAGTGGTGCAACTTTCATTCTGTATCTCATATTACCAAATGGATTGTTCAAATGCATCTATATGGATACATTTACATTAGGCATGGTCCTCTTTCACACCTAAACAAGTGGAATCACTCCTGGATACGTTCAATCGACTTGATCCCTTAAGGGTCTAAAGTGCAAAAGAGAAGTAAAAATTGATGGGCTATTAGTCAGAAACCACGATGCTTACAAAATCTTTGTCTAAGCCTACAAGATCACATTGAGCCCCTCTACAATAACCTCTCTCAGTTTTTGTTATCTCGAATTCGTTTTCCTATGGTGTCCATTTTTCACTTGATGGAAAAAGTGTTAAATGGAAGCAGTGTAAATTTGCAAAGTGGTGCAACTTTTATTTTGCAATTTGTGTGAACAAAAAAACTACTCCAATGCATCTGAATAGGTAGGTTTATACCAGGCATGATCCTCTTTCACACCCAAACACATGGAATCGCTTTGAGCTACGTTCAACCAGATTGATCCCTTATAATGGAATGCAAAACAATAAAAAAGAGAAACACGCAGATGACAGTTTAGAAGTTTGAGTATTCCACACAAAAAACATATGATCATTGGTGCAGAGAACTTTGTTCCTCCATTTAATGAAGAAGGTCTAGTTTAGTGGTTTTAGTCATTATAATGTGAAATAAGGCCATGATAGGCCATTTTGTAATATTACTTTTAGTTTTGAGTTAGTGTGGGGTCATCTGAGGCAATTAAGTAAGTACAATATAGAGTAAAAATAAGAAAATAACATTGTTAAAGGCACTAGAAAAGATTACTAATGTTGCCCCTGTTCAAAATTCAGATTTTAGGCCTTAAAAGCAAGGCTAGATGAGGTGAAAAGAAGACATTTCTTGAAATAAGTTAGAATAGGTTGGAAATAGGGTGAGGTTGTGGAGTTTGATATGTTCAAATGGTTTGCAAGGATAAGGGAATTCAAAAGTATGTTATGGCATGATGCCCTACTTGGGAAAAGAGTGGCTTTGAATGAAAAATAGAGGTTTGAGGGAGTAAAAGTGGGTAAAGTCAAGGGGCAACATATTTTGGTGGTCAATTAATTTTGTGTAGACATAATGAAGAGTGTTGGAATAGGTTTTTAGGTTGTATGACACTTGGATATGGGGTTTTCAATAAACCCTAGTGAAATTTGAGAAAAGTGAGGGTTTAGAGGATAGTGGGGTTAGAAGGTCAATAATGCCCTAAAAATTATGGATTTTGTGGATTTGCAAACTGGTAAATGCTTCCCAATAGTGTTTTTCAATTGGAAGAGTAATTGAGAGGGTGTTACTTTGTTAAATAGACCTATTTGGGGGTCTAGGACAACATTGAGTCGATTTCTTATTTGTATTATAAATTATAACTTGCTTTCTCCCTAGTCCATTTCATATACAAGAAATAAGATTACAAAAAGTTGACATAAATCTTTTGACATGTTTATATGGTGACACATCAAGAACATAACAATTCATTTTGTACTATCAAGATTATGCTATGAAAATGTTTAAAGACTATTGAAGATAAATGTTTGTATGATAATGTATTAGGAAGTTAACTACTTCATCTACTTTGAATATTATGTTTTGCAAGTGTTGTGAAGATTATGTATCCTTTGCTTAATTGAGTTGTTCCAATCAAAGGATTAAATATATTGGAATCTTTTTATGAATCATTTCATGGAATACCAATTAAAAATGTGTTTTTTTCTTTTAGATAAAGTTGTTTAGCATCAATCAATTAATATTCAAGACAAACCATGAAGGACAATAATGATCAATGCTAGGGATAACCAATTAATAAGTATACACGTCAATAAGTCAACCATGTACATTTGAATAAGGGAAGCACAAGTACTCAAAAACACGTAATCCTTGAAGTATACACACGAATACATAGTATACACAAATTAATACAAAGTATATGCATGAATACAAGGTATATGCATGAAAACATGTAAGTTGCAAAGTATACATTGGAACACACGTAAGTCACAAAGTATACACGTAACTCATATCTATTCAACCATCAATTTAGAATGCAAATATGGACACCATCGATAAAAAAGATTTGTATTAACCAAATAGCCATGTAGCCATACATCAATATATGTTGATATAAGTATGAAATTTAGGTACAAACTAGCCATACAGGCTTACGAGATTGCTATATAGGCTTACAATGTCAAATATACCCAATACAAAACATGTACAAAACTTCCATGTAGGCATACAATGAAGGGCTTTGGAATCAAAAGTCATTGCTCTCTATGCTCATGAAATAAACTCTTTCACTTTTCTTTTCAATCGAATGGTGATACATCTGGCACTCATTTCTATTGTGCTCGAGGAGTACTCCTATTGCTCCTCCTAGTGTTTAGTTATTGGTGAAGTTTTATTTATTACAATAAGAAGTAAGGACATTAATATATAAAAATTACATTATAAAAAAATGATATATTTAAAAATATAATCACTTACCACCATCTGATGATCACTCTCCACGAGGGAAATATTTGTACACCTAGGCTGAGGCATGCTAAAGCCCTGTATAAACCATCCAAATAGAAATTAAAAAATGAATCAATAATGGTTTTTTTTTCACTAAATCTATAACAGTGAATGTAAATTGAAATTTAGTAATTTGCCTCATACCTCCTTTGTCAAAACCATCGAGGATTGTATAGTAGATGAAACACTGATCTTCATTTCCCTCTTCACATTTGGAGGTGTTTCGGCTTGCAACATCTTAAAATAAAACAACAAATTATTCAATCACAAAACTACAATAGCTATCCACGTCATGACTTATAATGTATGAGATAATGAACAAAATTTTGAGTACTTATTGAACTATATATATTTTAGACTATCATGCTTACTATTTTCCCTATCCATATCTTGTTCGAAAGGATGTGTTTTTAGGAATTTATCCATAGTAGCAAGCTAGTGAACCATTTGATCAAATGCTTTTGTAGACATGTACGATAATTGTGGTGGCATAGAGAAGGCAACATGAACTATTTGAAAAAATTCCTCAAATAAATGGGGTCTCATGGTGATGGAATTCCATTACAAAAAAATGCACGTCATTGCATTCCATCACCATAAGACCACATTTCTTTTAGGCATTTTCTCAGACAGTTCATTGCCTTCTCTATAATATTATTGCTTTCTATTATGCTTTGATAGATGTTTTTCCAAGCATCCATAGTTTGTTGGAAAGCATCTATTTTAGGCTTTTAGCCATAGCGGCAAGGAAGTAAGTAGTTTGATAAAATGCTTTGGTACATATGTATGGAAAATGTGGTATCATAGAAAAGGTGGTGAGTTGTTTGAAGAAATGCCTCAAAGAAATATGGTCTCATGGTGATGGAATGTCATTCCATCACCATGAGACTGCATTTCTTCGAGGAATTTTTTCAAACTACTAATTTCCTTGTCTATGCTATTGCTTACTATTATGCTTTGATAGTTTTTTTCCAAGCATCCATAGTTTGTTGTGTAGGTGCACCTTTGCAAGCACATGCCTCCATGAGGAAAATTGAGGAGTTTGAATTGGTTAAGGTGTTTTGATGATGTAATAAGGCTTAAATAGCCATTTTGGAGGTTGTAATAGTCTTAGCTAGTTAATTTAGGCATAAAGTGCAAAATTGCAAAATATTGACAAAGTTGTCAATTTCAAATGTTGTAAAAATGAAAAAAAGGTGTAAAGGCATGGAATGCCAAGGGTCAAAGTATTTTTAGAGGTTATTGATTCATTGTAGGAACTTGGAAAGATTGGGAAATGTTTAAAAATGATATGATCCATCGATGTAAGTTGTTTTTGGAAAGGTTGAGTCTTTGAGGCATTTTTTCAAAAAACTCATTACCTTGTCTATGCTATTGCAGCTTACTATTATTATTTCATATATTCCTTCCAAGCATCCATAGCATAGAAAAGGTAGTGAATTGTTTGAAAAGATGTTGAGCAGTAAAAAGTGGTCTCATGGAATTCCATGACAAGAAAATGCAATTGGAAATTGCTACTAGACATATTACTTATGCTATGTGAAGTAATTGCATCACTACTTATGTTGAATTTCTAAACAACTATATTGTAGTTGAATTTTTGTCATCTATCAACATCTAGTTATTAGTGATGGAATGCAAAGTAATGATTTGAGTTTGAATGATGTGCAATGCAACGTTTAATCAATGATATGCATATAAACTACACAAATCTATTAAGTACAATTCATTAGTTAAACTCTTTATTCTATTTCCTACATGTAGGTTTGAGTAAATCCATTGGCACTAGGAGGTATTCCCTCAAAACCTCCAATATTATCCTTTTCAACATCCAACATCACATATTAAAATACCATTCATAAAAAAATGCTATTAACATGTAATAAATTTATAATTGTTTACTAGTTACATGCCCCATCGATAGGTTTACTGCATAAATAAGTAGGTGTAGAGCCGGTGTATCTAGTCTCAACACTGTGACACTGCAGTTTTATTAAAATCATAACACTAAATTAGTTAATCTTTCATTTCAAAATTGAAATTTAATAAATTAAATTCAATGAACATGCTAAATTTTACCTGAGTATCAATGCCATATGCCTCATGTAAAATGTCAGTTGTCCTCTCAATCTCCATAGTTGCAGATGGATCCTACATAGTAGCCTCTTGAGTGTCGGTGGGGTCATATGAACAAGTCACCCTGCAAGATTGACACACATGGGTTCAAATGCCACCACTAAAGACTCTGTTAGATGTTGTGGTTGTGTTGATGATATGTGGTTGTCATTGATGTCAACACTATTAGCATAAATGCATTTGAAGCTGTATATGTTGAGGATATTGAGAAAATTGTAAAGAAATAAGTTGCAAGTTGTCAGTGGTAAAGTGAAGTTCAATATTGTGGTTTTTTTTTACGTTGTTGATTAGAGGTTGTGGACTAACGGGTTTTTTGCTAAGTGTATTTAGTTTATCCACGTGAATTTTTAGAGATCCATATGAAGATTTGATCGAGTTATGAAGATTTGCATTCAAATAGTTTTTTTGTTTCTTCAATCGGTGTTCCTGATTGAAGATGATGCTATTTTAGTTAGTTCAGTTGTTTCAGATGTTTCTCTTGTGATTCATGATGCTTGTGGATGTTTCTATATCTTGCTCTATCTTTTTTACCTATCTTCATTGATCGTTATGATAATGGTTGGTGATTTTCTCTTACGTGTTCATGTTTTTCTTGTTCTTGGCTGACATAGTGTTTGTAGCATGTTGTGGATCTTCGAGGAGAAATTAATTGAAGTGTTTTTATGTTGGAGATGTTGATTTGGGTCCTCACTAAGTTGTGGCTGACCTTGGTTTTTTTGCATTGATAATCTTTAATGTTTTGGGCCAACAATTTATATTCATTTTATTATTTCTTTGTGGCTGACTTGTAGCGATTAAATTTCATGTTGTGGATATATAAGTGCGATTGTTTTTTCAAATTTAATAGTGAAGAAAGGCATGATTTTGTGTGTGTGTGTGTATAATTTTATAAATAATTTGAAGGTAGAGCAGAGTGTGAAGAGTGTGAAGAAGAGTGAAGAAGTGTGAAGAAGAGTGAAGAAGTGTTCATCTGCTTAATTGGAACTGTAATCAGGCATTAGTAGATGCTATTTTCTCAGTTCAAAATCTGGATGGCTTTAATCCGAATCTCTTTTTAAGACAATGTGTCTTCCTTTTTAATTGAGTAGTGAGCTCTAGGTAGTGTGCCTGAATGCATATGCATTCCCCATATTTCATTTTCATTATACTTTTAACATGGTATAATCTTGTGGACTAACCTCCACCATGGTTTTTCCCCTAACAGGGTTTCCACATAAAGAATCTTGGTGTTGTGTGTGTTTCTGATGTGTTGTTGATTCATGCTTTCATGGTTAATTATCAGATCTGAGAATAAGGTTAATAAGTTAAAAAAGTTTTGAATTTCTTTGACAAATGATTCACCCCCCCTCAGTTGTCTGCCCTTGTATTTCCAATAATTGGTATCAGAGCAGGTTCCTTGGAGAAAGTTTAACAACTTAAGGTGATCTAAGATGGAAAGTTACAAGAAGGATAGTCCAAGATTTGATGGAACAAATTATTTTTTGTGGAAGATTCAAATGGAGTGCCATCTGAGATGGATTGGTGAACCCTACTGGAGCATTACAAGTAATATGTACATTATTCCACAGAATGGTCCTACTACTTCTGCTAAGATCAGAGATGTTGAGTATAATATCCGGCCTAAGGAAGCTTTGTTGAGTGCTTTGACTGATTCTAAGATGAAAATTGTTATGGATTTGAAGACTACTTATGAGATATGGAAAAAGTTGGAAACCTTGTATGAAGGTGATGCTAATGTAAATATTGCTAAGATGTCGAGTTTGAAAGGGAAATATGAAAGGTTGAGAATGGGTGATGATGAGAACATTAATACTTTCATGCAAAGAGTGAATGAACTTGTGTGTGGTATTAGATGTGCTGGTGGAAAGATAGATGAATTTGGGACTATTGCTAAAGTGCTTAGATCCCTATCTGATTCTTACAAAGTCAAAGCTAGTGCTATTGAAGAGCTTCATATTGTAACAAACATAACTAGAGATACATTGGTTGGTAAGTTGGCTGTTTTTGAGTTGAGTGAATTTGGTGATGCCCTTCCTAAGGTTGAATATGCATTTAAGGCTACTACTTCCGGAAGAGATAGACAAAGATATGATTTGGGTGAGAGTTCATCTAGTAAGACATTCAAGTATGAGGATGAAATCAAATAGATTGAAGAAGAAGAAAGAGAGCTAGAAGAGAGGGAAACACTTATTGTCAAAAGAGTATTGAGAGGAAAAGGTAAGTATGAAAGAAAATTACCTCTTAAATGCTTTTCTTGCAATAAGATAGGTCATTTTGCATCAAGGTGTCCAGAAAGAGCTGCTAAACCAGGACATAACAAGCCTATATTTCAGAAGAAATGTTACTATGCTATTGATGAAGGCATGACAAATGATGAATTTGATAAAGGAAATAGAAGTGATGATGAATGGGTATTTATTGCTATCAAGGAAAATAATCCTGTATCTACTGAATCTGCTAGTTTTACAAATGTGGAGAAAGCCCTGGCTACTCGAGTTGAAGAAAAGGATGAATGTGAAATTGACAGTGGATTTTCACATCATATGATAGGAGACAAAAGTAAGTTTGTAAGCTTGGAAAAGTATGATGGCAGTGTTGTGAGATTTGGTGATAATATAACTAGTGTGATCCATGGAAGAGGTTGCATTTCTCTTGATGGTAAGCATAATACTGATGATGTTCTATATGTGGAAGGCTTGAAGCATAATCTTTTGAGTGTTGGTCAAATGGTTGACAAGGGATACAATATTCAGTTCAATGATGGAAAGTGTAGAATATTGAGTTTTGGAAATGAAATTGCATCAGGTACAAAAAAAAAAGGTAATATCTATCACTTGAGTGTTGCTAGTAAAAATTGTTTGATTGCTCAAGTTGATGAAAGTTGGTTATGGTATAGGAGGTTGTGTCATGTTTAACTTTGATAATATTGTCAAGATAAGTTCCACTAAGGCTATAAGAGATCTACCTAAGTTGGTGAAACCTACTAATGCAATATGCAAGGAATGTAAATTGGGAAAGCAAACTAGGATTTCATTTTGGAGTAAAATGAATTGTTCAAATGAATTGTTGGAGCTTGTGCATACTGATCTATGTGGCCCCTCTAAGGTCAGAAGTTTACAAGGTTATAGGTATGTCATGTTACTCATTGATGATTATTATAGAATGGTATGGGTTACTTTCTTAATGGAGAAATCTAAAGCACTGGAAAAGTTCAAGATCTTTAAAGCTATGGTTGAGATAGAGATAAGTTTGAAGATTAAATGTTTGAGATTAGATAGAGGTGGTGAATTCACTTCCAGTGAATTTAATTCTTTTTGTGAAGAACATGGAATAAAGAGACAATTATCTGCACCAAAGACTCCTCAACAAGATGGAGTTGTGGAAAGGAAGAACAAAACAATTGAAGATGCTGCTGGACCTATGATTATGGAAGGAAATGTTCCTCTTATCTATTGGAGAGAAGCCATGAGTACTGTTGTGTACACACTTAACTGGGTACAAATCAAAGGTGATACTGGTAAGACCCCTTTTGAGCTATGGACTAGTTAAAAGTCTACTATTAAATACTTCAAGATATTTGGAAGCAGATGTTATATTAAGAGAGATGAAGACATAGGAATGTTTGATGCTAGGAGTGATGAAGGTATCTTTCTGGGTTATGCTACTAAAAGTAAGGCCTACTAGTGTTACAATAAAAAATTGAAGAAAATGATTGAAAGTGAAAATGTTAAGGTTGATCTGAAGACTTTGGTACACTATCCAAAACCTATGGATATGACTCTGATGATAAGGATGGTAGTACAAACAAAAGAAAGCAAGTTTAGAATACAAATCAAGTGCAAATAAATCTGGTAAATCAAGAAAATGAAGAAGGAGAAACTGGTGAAAGAGAAAAAGAAAGACCAGAAGAGCCTAAAGTTGAAGAAAATCCTAAGAAGACTCCAAGGTATGTAAGATTGAATCATTCAGAAGATTAGATTATAGGTGATAAGAATAGAGGTGTCCAAACTAGGAGAAAGATTGCAGAAGAATATTGCTTGATTTCAAAAACTGAGCCTACTGGTGTGAATGAAGCATGTAAAAATGAGCATTGGATTGAAGCAATGAAAGAAGAGTTAAAACAAATTGAAAAGAATGATACATGGATTCTTGTTCCTAGAATTAAGGATAAGAATGTAATTGGAACCAAATGGGTCTTTAGAAACAAACTGAATGAGCAAGGTGAAGTTGTTAGAAACAAAGCAAGGATGGTATGTAAAGAATATTCACAAATGGAAGGAATTGATTTTGAAGAGACCTTTGCCATTGTTCCTAGAATTGAAGCTGTAAGATTATTTATTGACTATGCTACCCACAAGAACTACAAAGTTTATCAGATGGATGTAAAATAAGCTTTTCTAAATGGTGAATTGGAAGAAGAAGTGTATGTTGAGCAACCTGATGGATTCTAGTTGACCGATAAAGAAGATATGGTGTGTCGGTTGAAGAAAGCATTATATGGACTCAAGAAAGCCCCTAAATCATGGTATGCAAGATTGGACAAGTATTTGTTGAAGCTTGGATTTAACAAAGGTACTACTAATAGTAATCTGTATTTCAAGAATAATGATAAAGATTTGATTGTTGAAGTCTTTGTTGATGATATTATTTTTGGAGGAGATGACGCTTTGTGCATGAAGTTTGCTAATGAGATGTAGAAAGAATTTGAGATGTCCATGATTGGTGAGATGAAATTATTTTTGGGATTGCAAATTAAATAGTTAGATAAAGGGATTTTTATATCTCAGTCCAAGTATGTGAAGGAATTGCTAAAGAAGTTCGGTATGGAAGATTCAAAGCTAGTCGGTACACCCATGGTGACTAGATGCAAGTTGACAACAAAATATGATTCTCCAAAAGAAAATTAGACAATATATAGATCAATGATTGGTGGATTGTTGTACTTAACTCAAACTAGGCTTGATATCATGAATGTTGTATGTATTATTGCAAGATCTCAAGCTAATCCGAAAGAATCTCATGTGACTATTATGAAGAAAATTTTTAGATACTTGAAGGGAAATGTTGATCTTGGCCTATGGTATCCTAAAGATGATGATCTTACTTTGAGTGCCTTTACTAATGCTGATTGAGCAGGAGATGTGAATGACATAAAAGTACTAGTGGTGGAGCATTTTTCTTGGGTAAGAAGCTAATTTCACGGTTAAGCAAGAAGAAGAATGCCATTTCCTTGTCTACTATAGAGGTTGAATACATTGTTGCTGCTAATAATTGTACTCAAGTCCCATAGATGAAATAAATGTTGAAGGATATCATAATTATATATGATGATCCTATTGCTATTGTATAAGAGTAAAATTGCACCCTTACAATTTCACCTATGTATTTACATTCGATTTAGTGTCCAATCCCTTAACATCTTGAGTAGGCTCATTTTAGCCCTTGCATTACAATTTTTCCCCTCTCAAGATGCTCCAACACCCCTTTTCAGCAGCTACCCTTGTGTGTCAGCTTTCCATCAAACCTGGTGCTTTTCTCATTTTTCGTCATTTTGTAGCTTGATGTGTTCGGACACTAGCACATCACATGGAAGTCTGTGCATTGCACTATCATCCTGTGACGTTTCAAGATTCAAATGACCATTTGCATGCATGTTTGCCACGTAGTGACAAGTTTTATTGGTGGTAACGGTTGGTAACACCCAACAATGACTGAAGAAGCTTCTTTTCTCTCTTTTTAAGTCATCCCTTCAACTCATTTGACTCTCTAAGAAATTCTTCCATAGCTAGCCCCATTCTACCAACTTCTAGCCTCACTCCAACTTTGATTTCAACCTTCTACACTTCAATTTTTGCTTGTATATCTTCATAACAACTTGTTGTAGTAGCTTCTAGCTCTCTCAAGCTCTCTTTACAACACCCTTTGCAACTTCATATCCCTCATTTCATGCTTGTGAGCATCTTGGGATTCCATATCCCCTACTATTTGCATACTTACTTGGTGATATAGGTTCTCCTCCTTGAGCGAGGTTTTATTTAATCACCTCTTTTGTGATATGGGTTCTCCTCTTTGAGTGGGGTTTACTTTTATCAATTGCTTACTTGGTGGTGTGGGTTCTAATCCTGAGAGGGTCTTGCTTTCACCAAACACTTTTTCCATTTTAGTTACACTCTCTCTTTCTATCTTAGTTTTTCGTGGCAGTGGGAACACCAAAATAGGGGTTTGACTGAGGCAAACCCCTATACAGCCCCAACATTCTCTCCAAATATCACGCTTGTAGGTTTTGGAGACATTCATTTGGTGGAGGCTTCATCACTCATGTGGTTGTAAGTATTTCTTCCCTTTCTTCTTCTTATCTTTATTAGTTTTACTTCACTCTATTTCAGTTCTGTCATCGTCCTGCATTTTAAGATTTCTTAGTAGTTTGAGTAGAAGTAACCACTTAAGCATTTTTTGAGATAAACTCGCTTTCTGGTCCATACGAGATGCCAAAACACATTTGAGATGCTAGTGCACCATGCTGTCATCCATTTTTTGCATTGACGTCCTTTGGCCGAGAGCTTGTCAGTTTGTCCAAAAAATCTCCATGACCTACTCTTTCAATTTCTAAAAATTCTGAGTTGTTCCTTTGAGGTAGTATAGGGAAGTTCACCTTGTGAGGCTCTTTGAATGAAGAGAAATCATGATTAGCGAATCCCCCTATATTACATTTTGGTGAACCTAACGTGAAGAACATTGTTCTTTGAAAAACTAGGAATTTATTTACCCCTACTTGGCGGAGTCATAAATTTTGACTCGGTGCTCAGAATTCAAAACTGTTTGTAGTCAAATTTTAGGGATTAATGCAAGTTCTAACCTCAAATTCCACTCCGGAGACCTCCAAAAACACGATTTACTAAAACATAGAAAATACCGAAAAAACTGTAATGGATTTAATATTTTCTTTTATTAGTTTTGTATCTAATTTTATTGAAAATGTTAATGGTATTCCATTTTGTGCATGTGATGGTGACTTGGCTATGCCTATGTCACTTGGTGCCTTTGACCCTTCTCACAAAAACCCTCTTACTTTAGTGGATATTTTGTTGCAAGAAGATGAAATCATTGATACTTTTCTTAATATTACTTTACCTTCTCTTCATTCCAATGCACTATCTTCTAGAGATGATGCATTTGTGGATGATGAATCTACTCTTCATTCCAATGCACTCTCTTCTAGAGATGATGCATTTGTGGATGATGAACCTTCTCTTCGTTTTGATGCACTCTCTTCTAGAGATGATGCATTTGTGATTGATAAATCTCATCTTTGTTTAGATGCACTCTCTTCTAGAGGGGATGCATTAGCAAATGATGAACCTACTTCCACATTTGATTTTCCTTGGATTAATGTTGAGAATGTTTCTTCAAATAATTTTTCTACTAGGTATGATGATTCTGTAAATGTAGTCTATGTCTCTAATTCCCCTCAAAGGTCTAAGAGACTAGTCATTTATGTGACTCTAGCTAGTCCTCCTAAAAGGGTTTGTTCTATTAGTGGTGTTCCATTTGATAGTAACTCTCCTGATATTCCTAAGGATCCCTCTTATAGAGTGGTAGCCTATACTTATGAGAATAAAAATAATTAACAACCAAGTCTTCCTTTAGCACCTAAACCTATGACTAAAACACCTAGTGATTACGATATTATCGAGAAACCTTAGGTTTCTCCGGATAAGATCTCACTGTGGGACTTGCTTCAGTCTACTCCGGTTTATGAAGGTATGCTTCAAGAAGCCTTGAAAAAGATCCTCTTGCCTTCTTCCACTAGGCCAACGGATGCTAATGCATTGATGGTGTATATTCATGCAGAATTGTCAAATATTACATTCTATCCGCAAGAGCTCCCACGTCCGGAAGGACATGAGAAGCAAGCAAACCCTTTAATGATCATAGTTAATATTAATAAAATTGGCATTAGGCATACTCTCATTGATGCAAGTTCAACACTCAATGTATGTAGCATTGACCTATTGCCTAAGATTAATATTGACCCGTCTTCTATTAATACTTCTTTTGTTGTCCTTCGTGGGTTCAATAATGTCAGTCAACAATCCCTAGGAACAATAGTCTTTCCTTTAAGGTTGTGACCCATTACTATACCTACCCTTGTATATGTTATGGCAGAAAAGTTACCGTGTAACCTCCTTCTGGGTAGACTGTTGATTCATGCTATGGGTGCAGTCCTATCTACCTTGCACAAATCTATTCAGTTTATCTATAATAATAAATTAGTCACAATGAAAGTTGATCCTAAGGCCATGCACTTATGTGAGATGGTGGCTACTGGTCAAACTTCAGTTGTGCCTACTCTTATTCCTTCAGTATCTTCTAGTGTGTTGATGTTTACTTTAGCAGTACCTACTACAAAGGGTTCTCTTGAGATAAATGTCCCTAATGAAGATCTCTCCGAAATAAGAAGTCCTAAGTGTGCTCCTTCTACCTCCCCTCAAAGGAACACATGTCCTGGTGATGATTGGGGTTCTCTAGACTACAAAATCTTTCAGTGGGGAGTATAAAGTCGACCCGATCCACTTAGACCTTTCAATAGCATCATCTACACCCACCATCAAAGATAGTCATTCTTTTGCGTCAAGGGGCAATGTAGACATAAGTTGCAATATTCTTAGCGTTGATCCTCCTTCTGAGGAAGATGATTATGCTTCTGCTAAGGAGGATAACATTGACAATCCCATTAAAGAGGATGTTGGCAATCCCATAGAGGAGTGTGATCCCCATTGTTGGGACAATGCTCTCTATGTGGATCCTCCTTCTTTTCAAGATTTACAAACATGTTATGGCCTTGGCTTTAAGCTTGTTTCTAAATATGGCTATGAGTGTAAAGGTTGTGGGCATAATGAACAAGGCATTCAAGTCCCTATAAAATTTAAGTCTCGTAAGCATAATTTGAGACTTGGTTTCTCAAATGAACGATCTAAGTAGAAGCCATGGTTGAATGAAAAGAGTTCTTCTCAACCTCATTTTGGTGAAAAGATTCTTCCTCCATTGTCTTCTATCTTCATGCCTTCTTTTTCTTGTCGTTGTGAGAAGTTGAACCCTTCCCCACAAGAGAAAGGGTTGCTTCCTGCTCCTCATCCTCTATCTAAGCAAGAGTGTATCTTGTTGTGGCTTCTAAAAGCCCACTCGATTTCTCTTCCTTCTCCTACACACAAGAAATCTCATGGACATGATAAAAATTCTTTATGTGCATACCATCGAGTGCCTGGTCATTCCAATAGTGAATGTAAGGCCTTGAAAGATAAAATACAACATCTTTGTGATTCAGGTGCCATCAAAATTTTGTTTGATTGATGTACCTACCTTTTCTTCACATGACAAGTGATATCGAGGTTTACTTCTATCTTGTCCTAAGAATCTTGCAGGTCCTCCTCCCCTATATGTTGGGGGAAATGATAGCTCAATTTGGAGATGTGTGTCCTTCTTAAGGTCCCCCTCTCTCTCTATATATATATCTTTCAGATGAAGCATCCCTTCAGTGGACCCCTTTTCTCTTTTGAAGGGTTCCTGAGGAACCTCTTTAAAAGCTTTTATTTCAAACAAATTCTATGGCATCTAACTTGGGGGCAGCCTAACTAGACCTATGCTATTTCTTTGCATCTAGCTTGGGGGCAACCTGACTAGACCTTATTTTTCAAATAGCGCATCCCTTGAGTGGACCCCTCTTCTTTTGAAGGGTTCTTAAGGGACCCCTTTGAAAGTTTTATGGTCTGCATGACCGAACACTTTTTGACATGTTCTATCTGCGGGTAGACATGTCACCACTTTTTGACATGTTCTATCTATGGGTAGACATGTCGCCACTTATTGACACGCTCTATCTGCGAGCAGACGTGTTGCCTCTTTTTGACTCTATAGAGTCCGCTTCCTAGGGGCTTCCTCCATGAGAGAGATCTTGGGGGATAACTCCCTAAAAGATTGAGAACCTGTAGGGCACTTCCTTTAAGCTTCCTCCATGTGAGAGATCTTGGAGGTTGCTCCCTTCCAAGATTGAGAACCTGTGGGGTGTTTTCCTTTGGTTTCTAAGCCATGTGAGAGATCTTGGGGGATACCTCTCTATAGGATCAATAACCTGTAGAGCTCCTTACTTGGTGATATAGGTTATCCTCCTCAAGCCAGGTTTTCTTTAATCACCTCTTTTGTGGTGCAAGTTCTACTCTTGGGTGGGTTTCGCTTTCACCATGAACTTTATGGTGATATAGATTCTCCTCCTTGAGTGGGGTTTGCTTTTATCACCTCTTTTGTGGTGTGGGTTCTACTCCTAAGTGAGTTTTTCTTTCACTACGCGCTTTGTTCATTTCTATTTTTCTCTTCTCTCTTGCATATACTAGATCAAAGATCTACATCTTCATCCTATGTATACGCCCTTCCCCTCTTCACCTTAGAATTCTTCTATGCGTAATTTCTTAATTTGGGGATGACGCATAGTACTGAGACAACCTTCTACATCGAGGTCTCTTTCACTATGCCGAATCGAATCCTTTAGCTTTTTACATTCTAACATTGTCTGATGTAGGTTTTTCTTTTCTCATGTATTGGTTTTGCCGATCGTCAGTCTGGGGGCATGCTTTTGTGGGTCGAAAAGTTATCTACTTCATCTACAGTATCCTTTTGGCATATGATATTATTTATGTTTAGTAGGTTTCCTTTAGCATGCATATTAATGTAGATTTATATGCTCGCTAAAGTGGGCGCAAAATGTATGAGTAAAATTGCACCCTTGCAATTTCACCTATGTATTTGCATCCACTTTAGTGTCCAATCCCTTAGCATTTTGAGTAGGATCATTTTAGCCCTTGCATCAGCCCTTTTCCCCTCTCAAGATGCTCCAACACCCCTTTTCAGTAGCTACCCTTGTGCATCAGCTTTCCATCAGACCTGGTGCTTTTCTTTTTTTCATCATTTTATAGTGTGACATGTCCAAACACTAGCATGTCACATAGACGTCCGCACACTGTGCTAGAATCCTACAACATTTCAACGTTTAAATGACCATTTCCGTGCATGTTTTCCATGTGATGACAAGTTTTATCAATGGTAACGACCGGTAATGCCCAAAAACTACTGAAGAAGCGTCTTTCCTCTCTTTTTAAGTGATCCCTTCAACTCATTTGGCTCTCTAAGAACTTCTTCCACAGCTAGCCCCATTCTGCCAACTTCTAGCCTCACTCCAGCTTTGATTTCAACCTTCTACACTTCAACTTTTTCTTGTATATCTTCATAACAACTACTTGTAGTAGCTTCTAGCTCTCTCAAGCTCTCTTTACAACACCCTTTGCAACTTCATTTCCCTCATTTCATGCTTGTGAGCATCTTGGGATTCCATATCCCCTACTATTTTTCATACTTACATGATGATATGAGTTCTCCTTGAGTGGGGTTTTCTTTTATCACCTCTTTTGTGATACGAGTTCTCCTCCTCGAGTGAGGTTTTCTTTAATCACACACTTACTTGGTGGTATGGGTTCTACTCCTGAGCGGGTCTTGCTTTCACCACACACTTTTTCCATTTTGGTTACACTCTCTCTTTCTATCTTGGCTTCCCATGGAGGTGGGAACACCAAAACGGGGGTTTGACTACAGAAAACCCCTATATAGCCCCAACATTCTCTCTAGCTATTGCGCTTGCAAGTTTTGAAGACATTCATTTGGTGGAGGCTTCATCACTAGCATGGTTGTAAGTATTTATTCCCTTTCTTCTTCTTATTTTTATTAATTTTACTTCACTTTATTTTACTTTTGTCACCATCTTATGTTTTAAGATTTCTTAGCAGTTCGAGTAGAAGTAGCCACTTAAGCATTTTCTAAGATAAACTCACTTTCTAGTTCGTACGAGATGCCAACACACCTTTGAGACACCAGTGTGCCACATTGCCATCCATTTTCTACGCTAATGTACTTTGGTTGAGATCTTGTCAGTCTATCTAGAAAATCTCTGTGACCTGTTCTTTCAATTCTTGAAACTTTGACATTTTTCCATTAAGGTAGTATAGGGCAGTTCACCCTATGAGGCTCTCTAAGTGAAGAGAACTTGTGAGTAGAAAATCCCCCTATATTACAACTATATTCTGTGATAACTCAAGTGCTATTAAAATTTCCAAGAATCCGGTGCTGCAATAAAAAACAAAACATATATCTATTAAGTTTCACTTTTTTACGGAGAAGGTAACTGAAAAGGCAGTTAGATTGGAGTATGTGCCTAGTAAGGAGCAGATTGTAGATATCTTTACAAATTCATTTCCTGCGGATACTTTTGAGTATCTCAGAGGGAATTTAGGGGTGATTACCCCTCCTAATCAGAACTAGGAGGCAATGCAATGTGTGCATTAGTCCATGCATTTCATAGTCATATCTTGTCTCAGATTGATGTTGCGGTGGCTGCTACTTAGGGGGAGTAGTTAGATGTTTAAAAATTCATATATGTGGTTAAGAGCTTAGAGAAATTTGTCATTGATGTCAAATGGGGAGAAGAACCACGTGAAAAAATAGTGATTATCTGAGGAGAAGAGCCTTATGGGGAGAAAGATAATGTGAAAGTGTTGAGGAGAAGATGAGTCAAAACCTAAGTAGGAGTTAGTTGTGTTGATGGTGTTTTTCACATCATGTGTTTCCATCAATGCCAAAGAGGGAGATTGTTGGATGTTGTAGTTGTGTTGATGATAATTGGTTGTCACTGATGTCAACACTATTTTCATAAATGCATTTGAAATTGTATATGTCGAGGATATTATGAAAATTGTAAAGAAATAAGTTGCAAGTTGTTAGTGGTAAAGTGAAGTTCAGTATCTAGTGGTTATTTTTGTAGTTTGTTGATCATAGGATCTAGACTAAAGGGTTTGTCTCTAAGTGTATCTAGTTTATCCATGTTGAGTTTTAGAGATCCGCATGAAGATTTGATTGAGTTATAAAGATTTCCATTCAGACAGTTTTTATATTTCTTCAATCGGTGTTCCTGATTGAAGATGATGCTATTTCAATTAGTTCAGTTGTTGTGGATGCTTCTCTTATGATTTGTGATGCTTGTGGATGCTTCTATATTGTGCTCTATCTTTTTTGTGCATCTGCATTGATCATTGTGATCATGGTTGGTGATTTTCTCTTGCATGTTCATGTTTTTCTTGTTCTTGGCTGACATAGTGTTTGTAGCGTGTTGTGGATCTTCTAAGTGAAATTAATTGAAGTTTTTTCATATTGGAGATGTTGATTTGGGTCCTTACTAAGTTGTGTTTGACCTTGGTTGTTTCGGATTGATAATCTTTAATGTTTTGGGCCAACAATTTATATTCATTTTATTATTTCTTTGTGGCCGACTTGTAGCGATTAAATTTCATGTTGTGGATATATAAGAGCGATTGTTTGTTCAAATTTAATAGTGAAGAAATGTGTGCTTTTGTGTGTGTGCATGAATAATGTTCTAAATCATTCGAAGGTAGAGTAGAGTGTAAAGAGTGTGAAGAAGTGTGAAGAAGAGTGAAAAAGTGTTCATGTGCTTAATTGGAACTATAATCAGGAATTACCAGATGCTATTTTCTATGTTCAAAATCTGGATGGCTTTAATCTAAATCTCTTTGTAAGATAGTGTGTCTTCCTTTATAATTGAGTAGTGAGCTCTAGGTAGTGTGCCTGAATTCACGTGCATTCCCCATATTCCATTTTCATTATACTTTTAATAGGGTATAATCTTGTGGACTAACCTCCGCCGTGATTTTTCCCTTAATAGGGTTTTCATGTAAAAAATCTTAGTGTTATGTGTGTTTCTGCTGTGTTGTTGATTCATGCTTTCATGGTTAATTATTAGATATGAGAATAAGGTTAATAAGTTGAATAAGTTTTGAATTTCTGTGAAAAATAATTCACCCCCCCTCTCAATTGTCTGCCCTTGTATTGCCAACAGACTCCCCTAGATGGCATTGTAGAATAGGGCTAGTATGCTAGATGACACTCTAGGTCAAAGTGTTGATCGCTTGCAATGTCTCTGCATCAACACTCTCCTTAAAAATGGAAGGAATAACAATGTGCTCATGAGGTGGCCTAACAAGAGCTCATATCCCTTGTTGCGTAGGATCTGGATATGCATCGGGTCTATCCTGAGTCGACCCCCCACCTTTGTCCTATAAATCCCTCATATCAAAATAATTTTGGATTTTGTTCAATATGAACTAACTGTATAGTTTCCTAAGGAAATATTGTAGGACTTCACATTTGTTGCACGATGGGTAATCAAAAACCATGTACCACCTATCATAAAAATAGTTCCTAATCTGTTGGTGGTGGCACCAATGAATAGGAAACCTCTTCGCATTGAGTGTAAGATTTTTATTTGTGTGTGGGTCAGTGAATAATGAGCACAAAATACCTTTTGTAATTTTTAAATCCTTTACATCTTTATATGATAGTTTATCTGTGTAATAAGCCCTAGCTGCCTACCTCCTGTCTTTCCATCCAATTATTTGTTTGCTAATTAAATCTACATTTTTTAACATATCTTTCAATGAACTTTCCAAGGTCATTCTTTCCATGGTTGAACCATTTGGATCACTCAACCTACTTATTAAATTCTCAATTTGGTTTTTGTTGTTCTCAATTTCACTCATTAAATTTTGTTGAGTGCTAGGAGGGTGTTGAGTGATTGGTGGAGGAGGTTGTTGTTGTGGTTGATTTTGTTGTTGAGGATTTGGTTGCTCTTCTTATTGAGGATTTTTAGGGTTTGCAGGTTGATTTTCATCTCCTACAAATTCAAAAGAATAAATATCAAATACAACCTAAAACTAACAAATTTAAAATAAAAAGAAAACAATCCTTACCTCTCACACCTCCTCGTTGTTGTGGCACCATCCTTGAGATGAAATAGCAACCATTGATGAATATTTTTGCAAAATACCTCCTCCTATAATGTGAGTGTGAAAAATGGGGATTTTGGCCGTGGGCCCAACAAAAAACACAATCAAAATACAAGAATGAAGGTGTTTCACTTTTTTTCTTTCTTTTAACATGTCATAATGTGAGCGTGTTATAACACACTCACATTATAATTTTCTCACATTATGGGCTCGTTGTGGCTGAGCCTCAGGCTCGACACACCAAGCCATAATGTGAGCACGTTATAACATGATCGCGTTATGAATTTTCAATTTTTTTTAAAAAAGTGGCCACAAATTGGCTACCCATCTCCATGCACTCACTCGGTTATAACAATTTAAAAGAGAATCTCTAAGGCCAAGAAGAACTGAACATATGTCCCATCACTCCAAGACGTCGAGTGGCCAATAGCTTTTGCATGCATGACTTTAATTCAAGATTTCATTTAATGAATTTATATGCATTCTTGTAGATGAGTTGGTTGAATGAATTATTTGGGAAGACTTCTCCTACCTAAGTGAGAATTACTTTGAGGGTATAATAGTTTAGGGTTTGAAAATGAGGGTGAGAAAATATTTTGATATTGGGAATTAATTTATGAGAATTTGAAGCCAAGGCATGTATGAAGTTGATATGAATGCATGTTAAGATACTCTTGTTTTAATGTTTCATTTGTATGTAATAAAAGTTTAACTAGTGCTTTTCTATTTGAACTTTTATTTTGTTGCCAAGTTTTGTAACCAATTAAGGCCCCTAATTCTCAACTTGCACGATTTTCTCATGGGCTTTGTGCCCCTACTAGACTACTAAAGCTATTAGCATTTATTTTGGTCACTTCATGCTCCAAACTCTTGCTAGGCCAGTTTGCTCATGGAATTTGTGCCTTTGTTAGACTATTAAGCTTATGAGTTTTGACTATTCATATCAATGCAATATACATTCATGTTAGAAATGAGATCCTCATTTGTAACCTCACTTAACTTGAATTAAAAAATTAATATTAAAATCAAGTACAAATTCTAACCATTCATATTAATACAATACATTCATGTTAAGAATGAATTCCCCCTTTGTAATATCACCTTATTCAAACTAAAAATATAATATTTAGTAAAAAAACTTCTAATTAAATAAAGTTAATATTATACTATTAAATATTTTATTCATTTTTTATGATATACCATTTAAATTAGATGGTAACTATTCTATAACTATCAATATTGGATGCCAAATTAACATTTCTACTAGTTGTTGATATTTAAGATATAAATGACTATCATAGTAGCAAGTAAATTCATAGCTCCATGCTTCATAGGAAAATTAGGATCGACACAACTCATTTTAAGATGTAGATTTTAGATATCAAGTTGAGAAAGTCTCTAACATTAACTTATTGTATTTTTAGTCAAGGTTCAATTCTGCATACAAATTTTAAATAATTTACCTTGAAGAGATAATTATCATAGACATGATAGAAGTGACCTCCAATTCTAGATATATTTTTTGTTAGTTCTAATGTGATTGTTTGAAAGGTTCTAATTTTATAACAAGCTAACTTTTATAAAGGAATTTTTTTATAGCTATATGTCACCATTTATCTAATTTTGATATTTCTATTCCTATCTTCAACACATTTTTTACAATTACATTTTTGGTAATTTTTATCTCTCTAGTAGCCTTTATTCTTAGACTAATAAATGGTATTATATTTATAGAATTTTTGTGGCTTTTGTCATATGAAATTACACCCTTATTGAATTTAGTTCAATATTTTAGAGGTGCAATGGGATTGATCTCTCAAGTGTCTAGGACCTTGCCAAAATTGAGATTGGACCTATAATGAATGTTGGTTATTTTCTAAGCTTAAGTGCAGGTTTTGATCCAACTCAACATAGATAAAAATAATGCCTAATCCAACTCTAATGACTCATAAGGAGAAGGGGTAAGAAAATAACTGAAATGAAAAGATGGTTATGCACCGAGACTTATTGAATTCATCCTTGATCATAACAACATCTGAAACCTATGAAAGGTTGCAAACTGACATAAATATATATTTTCACTAGCTCCTGTAAGAATCTATGAGGGTAAGGGGTTTAAAAGGAACTAAGAGGGTGAGATGTAGTCACAATAAACAATGAAATAGGATTAAAATACTACAAATCCAAATATACTTATTGAAACTCAACATACATAGCATATATCCCATGAAAGAGGAAAAAATAATTGTACATGGAGGTAAGAAAACTTAATTAGCATTGTAAGAGAAGCAAAATGATCCACACACAATTTTTTTAAGTGTAAGAATGCAAAGCATAGAAAAATGATGAGAACAAATTTTAAAAAAACTTGCTTTATTGGTTGAAAGGTTTGAGTAATTCTTATAATTTAGAAAGAAAAAAATTTTGTACAAAAAAGTTTTTTTCTCTTTTATCTATCTTCTATTGAAACTAATAACTTCATATTGAACAAGGATTGTTAGGTCCTTAATAATCTCAAGGGAAGACACAAAATTTGTAATAAATTATGTGATCCACTGTGGTTACACTACAGAGAATTCTCATGACCTAGCCATTGTTCATTAATGTTTTGTGCAAAATTATGTCCCTTTTAAGTCTAGAGACATCTAGAAGTGTGAAGATATAACCTCTCTACCCCCACCATATCTCTAATAATTGATGAATCATAAAGTTGAGTGCAAGGACCACAAAATTTTCCAACAAATTTTTGTGGCCTAGGGATGGTGTAGATGGAAATCAAACTCTAAATTTGACACCAATTAAATGGAAGTGAACAACCCAATCTTGCCTCTAGGAAAAAATTCAATTTGAAAATTTCATTTGTCAATTGGAATCCATTCAATTTGCAATTCCATCCAATAAACCATTAGAGATAAACAATATCATTTCACATTCCACATTCGATTTCAAATTCAATTAAAATATTTACTTTTCCAATCTACAAAATAAAAAACATTTGACAATCTACAAATATCTTAATCTTATTTAAAAATTTAAATTCTTTTTAGTCACTCTTTATTATACCAAATTAATTTTCTCTTCACGTATTTCTTCAAAACTAATGCTAAATCACAACCCCCTCAAATTATTTATATCTACATTCTCATTTTAAATATGTCATTTCAATGGACCAACCCCCTATTATAATACAACTTGCCACTTCATTTTCAAATCACTACTTGACTCCTACGAACCCCCTCTAAATCTCATTCATTTTATTGTGTCCTCTTACATATGGTGTGACCCCTCTATATAATCAATATGAAAGTTTATTAATCCAACCTTGTATGTGTGACTTCCTCTTCTAAGTTTTGTGTAACCCTCCATTATTGTCTATTATCTTCTTTTCCAGGTTTATGCGCCCTCTACTTTCTTTGAAGCACTATCACTTCTTCCACAAACCCACTTCCCAAAACTTAATCTATATTTTTTTAATCTTCAAATGGGGCTTCCTTACACCCGATGGCAGCGTGGTCTTCCCTCTTTCTTGGCGACTGCTATAATTCCTCTTTGCTACATGTTTTTTTTGGCATTTTTCCTTTGAAAGATGGTGGTGCCCCTCCTCCCATGTGGTGATTTTTGTTTCTTTTTGTCTTCATTTAAACCTTTAATATTACCTCTCCTCCTTTGTGATCTATTTTCCTCTATGAATCCCTTTCATTTATTTATACTTGTCTCTTCATCTGTTGTGATCCCTTATATTTTATTTTCATCATATATTTGACATTGCATTTTAAACTAATTTAAATTATTTGACCTTTAGTTCAAATTCATGAAAACCAAAGGGAAATAGAAACTTCAAAATTGTCAACATGTAATTTTTTTCATCCATTATTTGTGACATAGTGGCAACGATGAAACCCTACGAACGCCTTGTTCAATGATTATTTGAGCTATTCAAAACTTTACCGGTGCCAATTTAATTAAATGTGACTTGATATTTTCTCATTGAATTTATTTGACACTTAAAAGTCACATTAGTGATTTCCCATCAATAGAGAACATCAACCAAAACTAGAAAAATTGAAACAACTCCAACAAAATTGAAAAATCATTTTTTTGGTTGATGCAGGATTGCACATTCACTTAGTATGCCTCTGCATCAGATACACCAAGTAGAAATTTTGTGAGAATAGGATCACAAAGGCGGAGTTGAGTAGTACTTCAAAATACTCTTCTAGGTTGAAACCAACCTACAAAAAACTCCATTTCTATCCAAAGTTCTCATGATCAATCCTTCTTTCCCTTTTTCTAGTAGCTCGCCAAAATAATTGTCACCCTCCTTCATAGCTCTGCTATACATTATTCTTCCCTCTTATGGACTCATGTCCACTATAGACCATCCTCCTTCATCAAATACTCTTTATTCTACTTTTCCCCTCCTTTGTTGTATTGAACCCGCCATAAATTCACCACCTCCATAATCTCTACAATCCATAATCTCTACAAGAAAATATGTAGCATCTACAATATATTTTTATTTTCTATCTGTCTCTCCTTCTATCACTTTATATGAAATTTTTTTATCATCATCATAAAATAAATCTACCTTAGCTACAATGTTAATTTTTTCTGTGACATCTTCCACATCCTTCTCAGCTACAACTTTTTATTCTTCTCCCTTTGCTACAACAATGAGATTCAACATCCTCTCTTCTTCAATTGCCAAGATTCATGTGAAAAAATCATCATATCTTCCATGCTCTACTATTGCTATACTTACTTCCTCTCACTTATTATTTTCTTGTTCTTTCTCCATTCCTTCCTCATGTCATTTCTTCACTACAACTACTTATGTAGGGGTTGTTCTCACATATTTCTCTTCTCATCTTAGGTTGCAACATTATTTTCTCCTACTTTTCTCTTCATTATCCTTGTTCTTCTTCTCATTTTTCTTCACCAGTGTCTTCTCATCTTTTCCAATGTTCTTTTCTAATTTATTTATCCTCACTTGGATCTTTCCCACTTCCTCATTGACTATCTTTCCCATCTCCTTAAATGTTTCATTCTCTACTTTCTCCCAATATATTGTTCCCAAAATAATATTTTCGTGAGTCTCCTCATGACCCATCCCATCTTCGTCTATTATAATCATTCAAAACTCACATTCTCTACAATAAAATTTGTGGCTTGCACCTCTCATATCTCAATTTTTCAGGACTCCTCGCACACCCATAACAATTCTCTCGAGCTTGTCAGACAACTCTACCACTTCGCACACTCTTTTAAGTGGAAACTGCCTCATGGTCAACGATCTATTCACATATCTCCACCCTCAAGTCTTGGGGTAGATTGCCTCATGTTCAATGGTTTGTCCACATGCTTAGGATCATGATCTTTGATACCATTTGGTGTAGATAAAAATGAAACTCCCAATTTGACACCAATTAAATAGAATTCAACAATCCAATAATGCCTCCAGGAAAAAAATTAATTCACCAATTTCATTTATCAATTGAAATCCATTAAATTTTCAATTCCATCCAATAAACCATTATAGATAAAAATTTCAATTTGCATTCAATATTTATTTTCAAATTCAATTAAATGATTTACTTTTTGAGTCTAGCTACAAACAAAAATACATTTGATAATTTGCACATACCTTAATCTTATTTACAAACTTGGATTCTTTCTAGCCACTCTCCATTATATCACCTTGGTCTACTCTTCATGTATTTCTTCAAAACTTATGCTAACTCACAACCCCCTCAACTTATGTATATCTTCATTATGATTTTAAAGATGTCATTTCAATCTCACAACCCCCTATCATAATACAACTATCCACTTATTTTGAAATCACTACTTGAATCCTATGAACCCCCTGTAAGAAAATTTATACTATTGAAAATAAAGAAAAATAATAAGCACTATTTTAACACAAAATTTACGTGGAAAACATGGTAAATTATACCAGAAAAAGCCACAAGAAAAGATCTTTCATATTTTATTTCTTTGGAAATTCACAATTACAACAATCTTTTGAAAAGTTTCTTAAAGTGTGACTTCAATAGAGCTTAATAAATTTGAGTTGGAAAGTATTTTTTGAACATAACTTTCCAAAAAAAGAAAGTGTGACTCATACAACTACATGTCGAATATTTGGCAAAATGGCCAAAAATAGAGAGTCCAAAAGAAAATATTTGGCATTGCTAGAAACACCTTCGACATGGTTGCTTTTGGTGTGGTTTCCTACAAAAAATTCCTTCAGGCTACTAAAGTCCCCTAGGACCCCTCCTCACTATGTAACCTCTGATTGTATAGTAGGCCTTTAGTGTTGACAAGTTGAGAGAAATTACAAATTTAAAAAGGAAGAGTGTTGTCGCAAGAATATTTTTTTGAATACCTTCCTAGTCACATAAGGAGGTAAAGTTAAATTTGGAAAAGAGTACCATTAAGTACAAGGAGCACACTAATATGTATAGGAGATAACAAGAGTTCTAGGTAGGTGACATGGTTTAAGCACATTTGAAAAAGGAGAGGTTCCCACAAGGGATGTATAATAAGTTAAAAAGGAAGAAAATAGGCCTATGTAGGGTGCTAAGGATTTTTTCTTTGAATTCCTATAAGACAAAACTTTTAAAAGGTATAAGACATATCCCCCATATTCAATGTTGCTAACTTGTACAAATTTTATGGAGAAGAGACAAGTTTATAAGGAGGTACTCACTCTAGTTTACATGATACATACAAGTGGATAGATCAATTAATTGAGAAGAAAATGGAAGAAATAGAAAGAGTGGTGGATTCTTGAGTGATGAAGAATACTAGAGGAAGGGACTACATGGAACATAGGTTCCATTGAAAGAAAAAAGTTGATGAAGTGTCTTGATGGACTACTACACAACTAGCTAAGTATGAAATTGTAGTTCCAAAATTTCTAAAATGGTCATGAGTGTCCAAATCATGGAATATTTCCTCTTACTCAATGTGTCAAATGGAAGATAATTTGGGTTCATTTCCTCCTACTCAATGTTTCAAATGGAAGAGAATTTGGGTTCACTTGCAAACCTTATCAACCAAAAATAATTTCCTTTTTTTATGTTGCTCTTGTTTCCTTTTTTTGCTGCTCTTGTTTCCTTATTTTTCTTGTAGGGTTTGAACATCCAATTATGTAAAAATTCCTAAGTGCTCATGGAAAATTTAGGACATCACCTTGAAGAAGAGCCAAAGGGGTGTATGCATTTCAAGTTTGGGAATTATCTAATGAAAATAAAACAAGTTATGGAGTTGCAATTTTTTTTCCTACATCTACACTTTGTGGAACTTTAAGTCCTATCTAGATACTCCTTGAATCCCCACATTTCCTCTAATTATTCAAATTATTGCAAACTCTCCAAAAGTGAAAAGTTCTTTTATCTTTATTCAGATCCTTACTAAGTCCTTTTGAACTTCATTCATCCATCAACCTCTAATACATTCTTACTTCATTGCTTGTGGAACTTTTGAACCCTATTAGACTTGTGAAACTTCCATGCACTACTAGATATATTTTCACTCCTCTTGTGTTCTTTAAATACTTGATGCCCTTGATTTCTCCACAAAACTTTCTGAGTGGAACTTGCATTGCCATGTGGACATGTCCACATGCCCTCAACTTCCTGACATGATTAAAGGCACCCAAGTTGATGTGAAATTTCTCAAGTGAACCAGATGCATCCAAATAACCTTTAGATTCTTACATCTTAATGATGCCCTATTTCTTACAGAGCTTGCAATTACGAAACTTGTATAGTCATGTGGATATTTCCCACTTACCCTTTGAAATCCCACATCCAATGACCCCTTGAACTTCCATAGTTCTCTTTGTGAATGAATAAAAGGCCTAAGGTAGAGCTTCTCTAGGCATAAAGAAATGTCACAATCACCTATGCTTTGCCACATCATCTCGATGGCCATGATTTCACCACATGACATATGACAAAAGCCACTCAGATTTCTACAATTGAGTGTAAGGTGAAAAAAGGTGTTAGAGATGGTTATAACAATTTATAAGAGTATCTCTAAGGCCAGTAAGAACTCAACATATGTCCCATCACTCCAAGATGTTGAGTGGCCAATAAATTTTGCATGGATGGCTTTAATTTAGGATTTCATTTAATATATGTATATGCATTCTTATAGATGAGTTGTCTGAATGAATTATTTGGGAAGACTTCTCCTACCTAAGTGAGAATTACTTTGAGAGCTATAATAGTTTAGGGTTTGAAAATGATGGTGAGTGAAAATCTTTTGATAGAGGTCATGTAAGTTGTAAGGATTTGAAGCCAAGGCATGTATTAGGTTAATATGAATGAATGTTAAGATATTCTTGTTGTAACGGTTCATTTAAAGTTTAACTAGTGTTTTTTTATTTGTTAAGTTTTATTTTGCTGCCTAGTTTAGTAACCAATTAAGGCCCTTGAATCTTGACTTGCACAATTTTCTCATGGGCTTTGTGCTCCTACTAGACTGTTAAAGCTATTGGCATTTATATTGGTGACTACATGCTCCAAACTCTTGCTAGGCTAGTTTTCTCTTGGACTTTGTGCCTTTTTTAGACTACTAATCTTACGAGTTTTGATTATTCATATCGATGCAATACATACATGTTAGGAATGAGATTCTCATTTGTAACCTCACTTAACTTGAATTAAAAAATTAGTATTAAAATCAAATACAAATTCTGACCATTCATATTAATACAATACATTCATGTTAAAAATGAATTCCCCATTTGTAATCTCACCTTATTCAAACTAAAAATATAATATTAAGTAAAATAACTTCTAATTAAATAAAGTTAATATTAAACTCTTAACATTTTTAAATAAATATATTTAAATATCTCAAACTAAGTCTAATCTTCTCAACTTAAAAGAAATGCAATGAAAATAAGCACATTAATATTATATTCATTAATAAAACACATAATCATAACTGGAATATGGGGGGAGAGGTAAAAGGCAGTGATCATCTTGTTCTGACCAGGTGATATTACCTGGTAAGATACTCAATCTTTATGGAAGTAAACGTAATGGGAGTCTTAGGCGAATCTTTACCCGCCTTTGGGACGAGCGTAACGAGCATTTCATCGTCTTCTGCTACGCCCAAATCTTCCAACGTCTCAGAAATCCCAATCTTGAAACTCTCTTTAGGAGTCGTTGATTTCATAGATTCTCCCTTCATGGAGCCGTGCCCAATACTCGTAAACGACCCCACAAAATGAGGGCTGTTAAAGCGAGTGCTGGTGTTGGCCTCGGGATCATTTATAAATATATCGAACCCTGAAAACTCGTTTCTGTCTGTCTCCCCTCCCTCAACGGTAAGAACCTCCTCCTGCTGCTTCCTAATATTCTTCTTCGCCCTCTCAACCCGAGCAGTCACAGGAGCAGTTAGCTTCTTGGGCTTCTCATCGGTAAACTTTTCAAAGTCGGATATTTTAGGCTTAGGCAGGAGCTTTCTGGCCTTCTTCAATGAGCGCCCCTGCTCCAACCAGGGGAGCTCTAAATCCTCGTATTCATATTTAAGCTTGCTTATAACATAACAGTCGCCAGCTTTAACCTTTACCAGCTGCTTCTTCTCATCTTAGAAGAGGAACTCTGTGTCTAGAAGGTCTTTGTCTTGGTAGTTGCTGAAGCCCAATTTGTGGTTCCAGATGTGCCACATGCGGTCGACATTGCAGTGGTGGGAATAGAACAGAGGATCTCTGCTGGCCGAGTACAAGCTGCCCTTGTCTTCACGGTTTGGTTAGTGGCGGTGTCTCTAGAGCAGGTCCAGTAGTGCACAATATTATGCGGCGATGTCTCCAGCGTTCCCGACCGATCGACCGATTCATCGTCCCCGCACTTAAATAATTCAAGTAGTATTAATAGTTATGAGTGTAGGGAGATATTAATAAAAATAAATTGTCATTTATATTAGAATAATTATCAGGAAAAAAATATTAGAATGATATTGTTATCAATATTCTCGTGTAGTTTTATGTGTCAAATTCATTAACCCATGTTTCATGAGTAGTGGTTCAAAGAACACATCTCTTATGATTCTGAATGGTCCACTTAGCACTCATTGCATCTAGGTGATGCTCACAGAGGTGAAGCATTGGCTTTCTAGGAGGTCACCCATCCTAGTATTACTCCAGCTCAAACATGCTTAACCATAAAGTTTTTCCCCAAGGTTAAGCCCACCTAGCTTGCAACCCCATTTGCAAAACCTTTAGCAAGTGTTGTTCCTTATGAACCATTCATTATGTAGCCCCTTTAGTTAGAGAAAAAATATTTAGAGATAATAGTTATTTTACAATTTTAAAATATAACAAAGTATAGGGTGTCTAGGAAAGATAACAAAGTAGGATGAATTCTTGATAAATTTTCTTTTAAGGTTCAGGGTGATATTAGTGGGGAGGACTCCTATTTTCAAGTAGGTGTAAATGTCATGATACCAAGGGTCACTGAGACCAACAATTTCACACATTAATTTAGACTCTTATACCTCAAAAGTTGGTATGAGAAGCTTCCCTACAAGGAATTCTTGCTTAGGGATGTTGCATGGGATATCTAGTAGCGATTTGATTGTTGCCATACCATTCGCTGCTCTATTTTTTTCCCTGGGTATTTGCTCAAACGTGATGTTGATGAAGAATTATTTAAGGCTTTCCACTAGTTTCTTGTATGGGGTCAATTTGTCATCCTTCATTTGATATCATCATTGACCTGGTTGATGATAAGATGTGAGTCCCCATAGACCTTGAGTGCCATGATCTACCATTGTACTGCAATTCTGAGAACTATAACAAGAGCCTCATATTCTGCAATGTTATTTGTGCAAGGAAAAGATAGCTTGTATGACTTTGGTATGCAATCTCCTTGTGGTGTAATGAAAAAGACTCCAGCTCCTGATCCATGTTGTGTGTAGGATCCATCAAAATATACTTTCTAGTGATCTAATACACTTATGTTGAAGATGGACTCATTGGGGAACTCTGATACAAGTGGGTTCTTTGAATATATCGGTGCCTCTGCTAGTTGGTCTGCAATTACTTGTCCTTTAATGGCCTTCTGCTCTACATAATCAATGTCATATTTTGTTATGCCATGAACCATTTAATTTTTCACCTTGTGAGTGTTGCTTTGGAAAGTAGATACTTGAGAGGGTCTATCTTGTCAATGAGTTTTATCAGGTGAGCCAACATGTAGTGTCTGAACTTTTGTGCTATGAACACCATTGCTAGGAAAGCCTTCTTGATGAATGTGTAATTCAGTTCATGTCCCACCATGGTTCTACTAATATCTAGTAAATAACTCTCTCCTCATTTTCATCATGTTTAGCTAAGAGAGTGCCAAGGGCTGTTGCTATTGCCGATATATATAGGATCAATGGCTTGTTTAGAATTGATGACATAAGGACTAGTGGTGTCAACAAGTAATCCTTAATTTTATTGAAAGCTTGGTCACATTTCTCATCCCATTTGTATGCTACCCCCTTATGGAGTAGATGAGAATATGGGATATCCTTATCTGCTAATTTTTCTATAAACCAACGAATGGATTGGAGCCTTCCTTGCAAACCCCTTAATTGCTTCAATGTTCTTGGTGCCTTCATCTCAAGAATTGATTTGACTTTGGCATGGTCTATCTTGATTCCCCTCATAGATACAATGTACCCTAAGAGCTTTCCTGACTGTACACCAAAGAAATTTTTTTGGATTGAGCCTAACCTTGTATCTTCTAGCCTATCAAAGATGGAGCTTAGTGCTACTATGTGATTCCAATTATTTCTCGATTTAGCTAATATTTTATGCACATAGTCTTCCATAGTTTTATGAATCATGTTGTGGAAGATTAACATCATAGCTCTTTGGTAGGTAGCTCTTGTGATTTTCAACCCAAATGGCATCATGTTCTAATAGTAAG
This sequence comes from Sequoia sempervirens, assembly GCA_007258455.2. Lineage (NCBI taxonomy): Eukaryota > Viridiplantae > Streptophyta > Pinopsida > Cupressales > Cupressaceae > Sequoia > Sequoia sempervirens. The sequence continues at coordinate 57,479,789 of VDFB02379711.1, forward strand.
TCCCTCAAGGACAAGTGAAAGTTGTCTTGTGTTGGTCATCCTTAGCTATCATGATCTAATTGTACCTTAATAATTTGTCCATTAGTGATAGCATTTCATGCCCTACCGTTATATCCATAATCATGTCTATGTTTGGGAGAGGGAAATCATCCTTAGGGCATGCTTTATTCAGGCCCCTAAAGTCAATGCAGATGTAAATTCCCCCAGTGGGCTTAGAGACTAGTACAAGATTTGAAACCCATTCTAGATAATCAATTGGTTGTATGAAGCCAACATTAAGGAGTTTTTGTGATTCAAGTTTGACCAGTAATGCTATTTGTGGATGCATTTTTCTCAACTTTTGTCTTACTAATTTTTCCTTTGGGTAAATGGCTAAATGATGAACCACAAATTCTAGATCAAGACTAGGCATGTCAACATAGGTCCATGCAAAGTTTACGTTTCTTTCTCTTAGAAAAGCAGCTAGGAGTTCTTGTTCTTCTATCAAAAGTGATTTTGCATAGAAGGTGACTTATGATGTTTCTTCTATTCTTAGGTTGACTGGATTGCACTTTTCTGCTAAGACTGTTGACTTATCCAAATGAATAGCACTAAGGGGAAGATTGAATCCCTTATCCTTTGGTGCCTCAGGGAGGATTTCACCATTGGATACATCCTTTTTTTTTACTATTTTCGGGTCAAAAAGTGTCACAGTGTGCTTTTCACTTAAATCCCTAGATATTATTCTTAAATTTTAACTTTTGTGACTGAAGGATTCAAATTTTTCCCATATTAGGCATGTGTGTCCAACTAAATGTTGAACCCAACTTTGTGATCTCCACATGGTAGAGTATCTCACAGTCCCATGAATTCTGAGAGAGCCTCATCATTTTTTAACGTGTCTAAAATCGGTGGTCCTTGTTGGTCATAATCGACGAGTTGGGGATAGACTAACTTTATCTCATTGGTTTGGTTGTTCAACTCAAAAGACACAAAGGAGATCATAAACAATGAAGAGTCCTCAAATAGGAAAAATAAATCAATGAGGGGATCTTCATCACACACATTGGTTATATCAAAGGTATAGTTGTCTAAGGGTAATCCTCTAGATATTGGTAACTGAGGAGGAGCTTTGAATTTTCTAATAGGGGTATCTTTGTCATGTATGGTTATCTTTGGAGGGGCACATCCAAGGCCAATATTTATTGTATGCTTCTCATGAATGATAGATTCAAGAAGACCATTGTCATTATTTTCGAGTTTATTTTTTTTGTTGTAGCCCATGCCAAGCATCATCTATAGTCCTTTGATGTTATCATCCATGGGAAGATTAGGCACGGGCCTTGCATCCTGGTATATGAAACTTGATATGTCTTTTCAATCTATCATTTCTTGGCTTTGGTCTCCCCAACATTTGAATCTAGAGGGGTCTTCTTTAAAGGTTTGAGATGGGGTGTCAATTGGCTAGGGCTGCCCATGAGACCGAGGAGATTGAGGTAACTCTCTTGTTACAATGGTACTCTTTTTCAATTTGTAGTCCCCACACCCATTATCTTGGATAAGGAATTTGATATTTAAGAAATGTCTAGAATGGAGGGTGTCTTTGTCTCAAAAGTGGAGGCTAAGGTAGATGGGTCTATGTACGAAGAGGCAGGGCCTTCATCATTCTTTGGGACTTGAGGGATAATATAGTACTTGGCTTCCAGATTCTTGCAATAATAAAATGGGTCGGGATCACCATGGATTGTAACCTCTTGATTTTGATAAGGAAACTTGATACATTGATGGAAGGTGGAGGTGACAACTTGCATCCCATGGATCCATGGCTGCCCCAGGAGGATATTGTAAGGTAGTTCAAGATCAAGGAATTAGTAGGTAGTTTCTATGATTGTTGGCCCTACTTGAATAAGGAGTTGAATAGTGCCTTGAGACACACTTTCCTGAATGTCATATGCCCTAATTTTTATACCTTTACCTTTTTTGATGACATCCTCAAAGAATCCCAGATTCTTTATTAGCTTGAGGGTACAAATATTTAGACCCACACCTCCATCCACCAAGACTCTTTTGACTTTATTCTTATGGACCAAAACTTTGAGATGGAGTGTGCGGTTATGGGATGGTCGGGTTGGAAGATCCTACTAAGAGAATGTTAGGAGATGCAGCATAGTGATGTGTCTAACCATAGCTTAGAATTGGTTTGCATCAAGATCCATTGGGATGGAGGATGTGGTTAATGCTTCTTCTAGGATTTTTTTATGTGTAGGTGATATTTTCAGTAACTCCATGATGGAGATTTGGACGGGGGTTCTTTTCAGCTGGTCCAAGACCATTGGGAACAAATTTCGGATTAGAGGCCAATACCTTGGGTGGTTGTGATGGTCTAGGAATGGTCACTTTTCCACCACATGTGGTGACTCCACAATCGGCTCTAGCTCCCTTGACATTGACAATAGTGACCCATTCACCCAAGGATGCAACAACATGATCATAAACATGGTTTACATTGTTATACTTTTCCTTTCCATTATTGTTCCTTTTATTGTGATCTAGCATTGGATTCATGTATATCTTAAGGTCCTAATTTCCTATAGGTTGTTCAACGTTTATGGTTCAGTCATCAATAAGGTCTTGCATCAAATTTTTCAGTCTCATGCAACTAGAATTCATGTGCCCCTTGATTTTATGAAAATTGCAAAGGTGATTTTCATTATACCATGGTGGTTTTACTTGGGGCTCTTGATAATTCTCATAAACGAGGATTTTAATGAGATTCTCTTGTACTAGTTTTTTCATGAAAAATTTGATTGATTCCCCAAGTGGTGTTTATTTTCGTTTGGGGGGATACTTATTCCATGGGGGTGGTCCCCCTTTATTATTTAGGTTGTTGACATGTCGATTGTTGTGTTGTGATGATTTTTTGGCTTGTGTGTTGTTTTGGTTATTGACTTGCAGTTGTTGATATGATTATGTGTTTTCCTAGGGGCATTGATTATAACTTTGGCATCAACAACACCATCATTACTGACATTCTTGTTCTTTTCCCATGTGCGAGGTTTTTCATTGTAACTGGCTGGTGGATGGTTATCCTCATATGTGGGTGTACCCCCTTGTGTAGTAAGGGATCTTTCGATGTTGAGCACCTTGGGGATCAACTGGTCATATGTAGTGATGCATTACATGTTTAGATGGAAGGACAAGGTCCTTTCAAGATTGGCAATGATAGTGCAGATTTTTTTTCTTCTAGAATAGACCATTTACTTTTATTGGCCTTGGATTTCCATCATTGTAAGAAGGATGTAAATGTCTCCCCCTTGGCTTGTTTAAAGGTAGATAGCTATTCTAGACTCACATTCATGCCTATGTTGAATGAATAGTTCTATATGAACAAGTCCACAATTTCTTGGAACTTTTTTATTCCAATAGGAAGGAAAGAGAGCCATTCCATTGCTAGTCTCACCAAACTTTGAGGGAATATTCACATTAGGTAAGAGTCATCATATGCAACTTCCATATAGTGGGCATGAAATTCCCTGATGTGATCTTTAGGGTTACCAATCCCACAATATTTGTCAAATTTAGGTATCTCGAACCCTTTCAGGAAGGGAACCATCGCAATGCCTCTGTTGAATGGATAAGGGCACAAATTACCTTGGGTTTTCATTTTTTTTCCGGATTGTAAGTCTAACACTTGTTGTGAGAGAAATTTGATTTGTGTAGACACAACGTTTTGTGGATTGGGTGGTGGGATGAATGTGTTTTGAGGTGGTTTGATTGTTTGACTGATGGGTGGGTTGTTTTACATGTTCATGGGAGGTGGTTGCAAGTTTTGTTGTGCTAGCACCACTTGTTGGTATGCCTGAAATTGTTGTTGTGCCAACAATGCTTGTTGTTGGGCTTGTAGCTGAGCTACTTCTTGTTGCACTTGGTATTGTTGCAAAGCTTGCTAATAGGCTTGTTGTTGAACTTCTTGTTGTTGTATTTGGTATTGTGCTTGTGCTTTTTCTTGCTGGGTTTGATATTGAGCTTGTGCCTAAGCTTGAGCTTGTTGGGCGACTTGTGTAGATTGGGAAGCCTGTGTGGTTTGGGCAGCTTGTGTGGTTTGTGTTGCTTGCATAGCTTGGGTGGCTTGTTGTTGTTACAATAACGATTGAATTTGCACTTGGGCAGCTTTTTGTGTGGCTTGCAGTGCTTGTGCTTGTTGAGAAGCTTGCAATGTGATGTTTTATTGGTTTTCCACATTTGAATATGGTGGTAGAAGTGGCAGATTCAAAATGTTATGAGATGTTGAGATGAGATTTTGTTGAGGTGGTGGTGGAGGTTCCATTGGATTAATGATAGAAGATTGTGTGGTGGATGGTGCGGTTGATATGTTAGGTCCTTGGGAGACCATGTTAAATGAGGTATCTGAGGTGTTGTAGATGGTGTAGTGATTGATTGTGTTGTTTAGATTGGTACCACCTAATGTTGCGATATTGGTGGCATGCTAAGAGGATTTGGTATGTTGTTTTGATTCATGATCGGAGGATTGTTTTGATTTAGTTGATTGAGGATTGGTAAAGGGGGTTTCCCTAAATCGAGGATTGGTGTGGATTTCAATCATGGTAGAGGGGGAAATGGTGGGAAGATGGGTGTTGTGTTTCCTTGGGAAAGTGATGATGAGGGGAAAACATTCCCCCTTGTCCAAATAATCCCCCTTGTCCTTGTGAAGTCATGGGGAGAGAGACTTGTGTTTCAACGGAATATGCCAGTGATGCAGTGAAAGTGGATGGATTATTGGTGTCATGAAAGATGAGTGAAACGTATGGATGTTTCAAATCTTGAGGGATAGTATTTGGTTGAACCAAGATGGTGTTTGCGTCTAATTCTTGGTTTTTTACAAGGGGATGTGTTTGAATAGCATGAAGCAAAGAACTCCTCTTGGTAACTATGAGTTGACTTGGAGCATGAGATGATGTTGGTTATGGGATGGGTTGAATGATGCTTTGGAAGGAAGGTGTGAATGAGACCAGTGTCACAATACCAAGAGGTTTCTCCACAATATTGCTCACATCATAATCAAAATGGAGTTTAGACCCTTCCTTTGCCAATTATAACATGTATTGTGAAGGATTAAGTCTCATCATTGTGTTGACAATTTTGTGATTTTTGGGATTTTGGACCATTTCCATCATTTTATCTTGAGTCATTCCTAGGTGATATCCTCCACTTGGCAACCTACCTCTTGAAGATCTTGTGGTATTAGAGGAAGATTGAGTGGGGGATTGTTAGATCCAATGGGGTTGATTTTGGGTGTAGTTTGACTTGGGTCACTTGAAGTGGATGTTTCTTTGTTTGTTTTCATGTTCTTCTTGTGTTGAGATCTAGTTTGGACAATAAAATAAGGATCAAATTTTAGGAATATGGGAGGTGAACCTCTAACTCCTTAGTTTGGTCTAAACTTTAGGTGCAAAAAATAAAATATAAGATGTTAAGGATCAAAGGATGGTGAAGAAATAATAAAAGATGGGTGATTGTGAATGATTGAACTCTTAAGGAACCTTGGAGGGATACTAGACTTTAGGACTTTAGGATTTTTTATTTTGGGTTTGATTTGGATTTGGCTTGGATTTGATAATGAACTTATAAACTACAAGACGTTAGATGTTATCTTGGAATAAACTTGTTCACAAGGTGATAATTTAACTAAGTGTTTGAAGAAGGATGCATCCAAACACACTTTGTCAAACAAGATGTTTTTTATTTGATTAAAAGGATTTTCCAAAAGTCTAGTATAAAGGATTTATTCCAAGATTCTAAGAGTTGTTTGTGAGATGGGTTTGATTGATGTTTGAAGATGGATGAAAGTGTTGATTTTGATCCTAAAGAGATTTTAGTTTACAAGACCTAGGTATTGAAGAAAATGCTATACTTGTAAGAACTTTTCAACCAAGAAGTGGTTCAAATTGAGCATACATATTTGGATTGTTCAAAGGGATGAGTCTATAAAACCTTGTGAACTTCTTGCGTATCTTGAGATGTTGTTTTTGGTTGCACTTCCTAATGTACTTCTTGATGGATTTTTGAGTATGACACCTAAACTTGAAGCTTTTGCACAAAGAATTTTGTTTTGGGATTTTGACCTTTTTGGAAATCATGAGAACAAGCACATGTGTGGGGTTCAATTATTTTTTAATCTTTGCGTAATGGATTCTTTTTACCACAAACACTTTCTTGCTTAGCTTTTCAACTAAATTTCTATGTCTCAATTTCCTTTTATCTCACAAGGTATCAAGGAAAGTAAGGAAATAGTTCCATAATATTGACTTTAGAGACCAAATAATTAGAAGCCTCTAAGGATAAATCCCTAGGGACAAGCAATAATACTTGGAATTTTCAAAGGTATTTTCCTCTTCTAAAGGGTTTGAAATTTGATGACCATTGTTAAATATTTGTTTTTCAATATTTTGGATCCAAGTAATGTGCTTAACTCACTCAAGGACTACACAACCCTAGGATGGAAAAGAAAATATTTGTTACATTCCTAGTTGGATAAGTCCAGCTACACTTATTTAGAGTGGATGATTAGAAGCTTGGCTACACTAGCTCCCCTCCATGACACTCACTTCTATTGGTCATCCAAGCTTCAGTTCTCATGAATATCCCATGACAAACTTTTCATCTCTACAAAGAACCACAAATATGTGGGATGGCTTTGGAGGTTCGACCTCCTGATGCCAAAAAATATTGGGATTTTGGATTCTAAACAAAGGTTCATAGTAAGGGAATCTAGTTTAGGGGGTGCAATGATAAAATCCTTGTGAGGGATCTCCCAAACCTTAGAAAAAAGGCTTTACGCATCATAAAGACAGTAGGGGAGAGTTATCATGCACTGCTTCCTATTGTTTACAATTTTCATCAGAACCACAAATTTATATAGCGGGTTGGAAGAGCTTGGATTATGATCATTACCACTTGGGTCGTTCCCTTGGGGTGAGTGCTTTTTCCCACAAAGGAAGGCCCTCTAAAGGTGAAGAATAGTGAGTAAGTACATTCGTAGTTTGATCAATCTTTGTTTGCATGAATAAAGAGAGAACACACATGATGCGTTTTCTCACACTAGCGAGATTTGTTCAATTTTAAAAACCCAAATTTGAAATGTGGAGGAAATATTTTAGATGACCTAATATCACCAAAATGCTTTTGATTCTCAAGATTTTCGTGAAGTGCAAGAGAAGTGCATACACATTTGGATGGTTTTAGTTTGTGAAAAAGACCACAAAACAAGATAGACACAAGTTCATTTTGAATCCTTGAAGACAATAGTGAGTTCTTTTTAAAGCACCAAATTTGAGTGTGAAGTTGATTGTTCAATTTTAACCAAATCCAAAAACTAGTGAGTTTCTAATGTTCTTTTTAACCAACTTTGAGAAAAAGAAAGCTTTTTTATGTTCTTTTTAAAACCTAAACAAAATGTAGTTAAATTCTAAGGATGAAAATAATGATATCCAAAGTTGGGATTATAAATGTCCCCAAAGTGTTAAAGAACACTTTTTTACAATTATGAAAAATAAAGTGCCATAGGAAGCTCTTCTTGTTTCCTCCTCTTCTTTGTCACCTCAACCTACAAGCAACAAAGCCATAAAATAGGTCAATGGTCAAAAGAAATAAAAAACATAAACTACATGCTAAAATAAATTTTAAAATTGATTTTTTCCCTGACCCAGCATTGCTATCTACACATGTGTCACTATTTGGAGTTGTCAGCATTGCTCTACTAAATCCAGCTTCGCTCTATGGAAAAATAGAGACTACGTTTGCATCAAAATATTCACCAACATCGCCCTTTAGAGTTTGATAGATTTGGATATAGGAAAATCACTACAACGTCGCCCTTTGGATATAGAGGAAGTGTAGTGACATCATTTTTGTTTGTCTTCTTAGTGTTGTTGTGTCTTGGGAAAGTAGAAAAGAGAAAAAATGATGGAAATGGCCAAAAAATCATGTTAATTTTGAGATTTGGTCCCTCTTAGCACTAAAATGTGAATTCCTTGCCTAGACCTACTCAAACATGAACAAAAAATCAAACATTAGTCCCTAAAAAAGTGTAAACAAGCATTCCCTATGAAATTCTTTTGATGACAAAAACATGAAAATAAAGTAAAATACCAAATAAATTACTAATGAAATAATATTCTAGTGCTCAAACCAACATCCCATATGGGGATTGGTGCTTCTTTGATGTATAAAAAATCCCTTTCCCAATCCCTTGATAATCTTGATGATGGATGTGTGATTCTTGATATAAAATGTCAATAACCTAGATGTGGATGATGAAATTCTATGCTAACTTGGATGAAATTGTGGATGAAATCATGGATGCTTTGAACTCAAATGACTATAATGGGTTTGCATGAAGTTGTGTCCCTCAAATCAATATAGAAGACCTATATTTATAAGGAAGAAGGATTGAAGAGTGAAGAATGGGGAGAATGTGGGATTCAGGAAGGAACCAATGGCATTGTGCCACTTGTCAACATACTAATGAATGGAGGTGGATCACATTTTGAACAATATGAATGTAGTTGAGATTTTAAATCCAAGACGTGGCTTGTGTAAGATGAGGTGTAAGATCCTTTAATTCCATGTAAGAGCCTTCAATGCAAGGGTGGAGGACAAAAGTCCTTTGGGAGGGAAAATTCAAATGGATGGAATATTCCAAGAATATGCCATATTTGAATGAAAATAGGGTAATTTTAAATCAAATAAATTGATTTACATGTGCAACTAGGTTAGGTTGGCTTACCCAAGGGTGGTGTTAAAATCTAGAGGAATGGGGGATTAGTGTTAGGAGCTAATTAATCTAGGATTAATTAGCTTAGATGAAATTAGTTTGATTGTGACATTTAATTTAAATATTTTAGTTTATTTAAATAAAATACAAGATATTGGAACATTAGGATTTTAATTAAATAAAATTGATTTATTTAATTAAATGAAGAACATTAGGATTTCAATTAAATAAAATTGGTTTATTTAATTAAAGGAAGAACACGAGGATTTTAATTCATTAAAATTGATTTATTTAATTAAATGAAGAACATTAGGAAGAAATAATTTGATAAAGTGTATTATCTAATTAAGGAGGAAATTAATTAAATAAATCTTATTCAATTAATTAGTTAGTGAAGAAATGATTAAGGTAGAATTAGTGTTAGTTAATCAGAATCAAGTGCATGATATTGATAAGGATATTTTGAGTGTCTACATAATCTGCAAAATGTTAAACTTTGACAAAAATTGTCATATGGTTCAAGTTAAACAAAACAAACTAAGTAATCCTATGAGATATTGAATCATGCTAAATAATGCAAACAAAGTAATAAAATACCAAAGAGGCTAATTGAAAGCATGTAAAGCATGTTCAAACCTATCCCATAGTGGATTGGTGCTACTTTGATGTGGAAAGTAGCCCTTTCCCAATCCCTTGACAAGCTCTTGGATCCAGATATGTGATTTTTGATGCAAAATTTGAATAACCTAGCTATGGATGATGAATTCTATGCTAACTTGCAATGAGTTGTGGATTCAAATGCCTAAGATTGTGGATAATGAGCTTGCATAAACTTGTGTCAACTTGTGGATCCCAAATCAATAGAGAAGGCCTCTATTTATAATGAAGAAGGATTGAAGATTGAAGAAAGGGGAGAATGTGGGATTAAAGAAGGGACCAATGGCATTGTGCCACTTGTCAACATGATAATGAAGGAGAGTGGAGCACATTTTGAAAAATGTGATGTTAAATGCATGTAGGTGAAATTTGAATTTGAAGAGGTGACTTGTGCAAGAGAGGATGTAAGAGGAATCAATGGCAAGTTGGATCAAGGAGAGGACATGTAAGAGCTTTTAATGCCAAGTTGGAGGACAAAAGTCCTTTGGGAGGGAGAATTCAAATAAGTGGAATTCAAAGAATATGCCATAGTTGGATGAAAATAGGGCAATTTTAAATCAAATAAATTGATTTACATGTGCAACTTGACCAAGGTTGACTTACCCAAGGGTGGAGTCAAAAGCTAGAGGAATGGGGGATTAGTGTTAGGAGCTAATTAATCTGGGATTATTAACTTAGATGAGCTTAGTTTAATTTAAATGCTTGAATTTATTTAAATCAAGTGAGAGGATATTGGAAGATTAGTAATTTAATTAAATAAATTTGATTTATTCAAATAAATGAAGAACATTATAATTTAATTAAATAAAGTTGATTTATTTAATCAAAGAGAGAACATTAGGATTTAATTAAATAAAATTGATTTATTTAATTAAATGAAGAACATTAGGATTTAATTAAATAAAGTTGATTTATTTAATTAAATGAGGAATTTGATGAATTAATTAAATAAAGATTATTCAATTAATTGGTTAGTAAAGAAATGATCAAGGAAGAATCAAAGTTAGTGAATCAAGTGCTTGATGTCGATTGAGATATTTTGAGTGTCTACAATTAGGATTTTAATTAAATAAAATTGACTTAATTAATTAAAGGAAGAACATTAGGATTTCAATTAAATAAAATTGATTTATTTAATTGAAGGAAGAACATGCGGGTTTTAATTAAATAAAATTGATTTATTTAATTAAAGGAAGAACATTAGGATGGAATAATTTGATAAAGTGTATTATTTGATTAAGGAGAAAATTAATTAAATAAATCTTATTCAATTAATTGGTTAGTGAAGAAATGATTAAGAAAGAATCAGTGTTAGTTAATCAGAGTCAAGTGAATGATATCAATCAAGATATTTCAAGTGTCTACAATAACTCCAATAAAAACATACATAAAGCCTCTCCTATACATAACAAAAAAGAGAGCTCGATGATAGGGATAACAAATAATGTTCAAAATCCTAGCTAAAATAGTAGAATTTGAGCGTTAAATCTTACAATAGGCTCAATAATTTGGCTATAAAAAGTATCATCTAACTTATAAATGAGAATTTAGGCCTATATTTACAAAATAGAATACTCGAACAACAATAGTTTTCCCACAAAAATTTTCATGGGAATTTGAAATAAATGGAAGAAAAGACCTCTACAAATTTTTGGAATTTAATGGTTGATGTTGATGATTAGACATAACTTTGAGGTCTTTCCGTACTTGGTTAATGAATTCTACCACTTAGTACTACCATATTACTGCAATGGTATGCAAAAATCCTTATCATGTGTTGTATAGTCAATAACTATCAATACTTAGCTCCTCTTTGGTAGAAATTGAAATTATAGATGTGATACGACCTACTTCAACTACTCTAGTTGTATATACATTTGGATGCAAACCCAAGGAAATAGGTGTTTCACCTTTTGGGAGATGGAACTAGAGGTTAGGACCTATTTCACACTCAGTTCATTAGGAAACCAAGATCCCTCAACCAAGTAACTCAATTGAGGGAAGGAAAGCTACAAGGGGTGGTTTCCTTAGGTGTGATTAAAAGCGGGTTCACCATTAAAATAAAGTTTCAAAGAAGAAATACAAGCATGCAAGCATAAAATCCTAGAAAATTAAGAGCATTAAATCAAATTGAGAAACATAAATCAGATAGAAAGGAACCTTGGATAATTGATGGATTCCAAGTAAGGTTTGTAACTATGAAATTATGATTTTTGAAGTGCACTGGGACTCATATGCCAAGATGGGTGATTTAGTCGTCCTACTAGAATCTGGGTAGAATTTGGAATCTTCTATTGGAAAATCAAGATCTACAGAAAATTGGTAAAAAGAGGTATACTAAGACTCATACGCCTAGAGGGATGATTTAGTCCCAATATTAGGGTTTAACTAAAACTTTTGTAGCCTCTAGTGATCTTCTATAGCTTTCTTCTTGTCTGATCTTCAAGTCCAAAAAATCAAAATTCTAGTCTATAGGTGAGTCTTTGTGAAGATGACTTCTTGACAACTTTGAGAACTTTCTTCAATCTTGCAACTTTGTCTTCAAAGGATTTTCAAGTTCCAAATCACCTATATCTACAATCACACATGAAAAGGGGAAAATGTTGTGTTAGGGAATAGGGGTTTGCCTTTGTCAAACCCCATTTTGGTAATCAAACCTTGAAATTAAATGAAATAGAATGAAGGAATGATGAATGAACAATATGCAATGTTGAAAATAACCAAACCCTTGAAATATAAGTTGCAATATTGTGTGAAATGGCTCCAATGGATGTGGATCTTGACTCTTGATTAAGCACTCAAATTCTTTCTTGGGTCATGAAAACCTACATCACAAATGTTAGCTCCCAAACACACATGATGCATGAAGACTTTGACATGATGCTTGAATATTGAATGTAGATCCAAGGTGCTTGATAATCAGATCTTGAATTCTATTGAATTATTTTGATGTCATAAACTTTCCTTATGAATTCTCTCATCAATTTCTAGGTGAAATTATGTGAAATAAGCTAGTATTTATACTTGTTTATGCCAAATTTCCCAAAATTACAACACTACAAGCTGACATCTAATCTAGGATAAAAAATACTACCAAGAATTTGATTTGAAACAACTCCTGGTTAAAGTGGGACTCATACGCCACCTTGGGTGTATGAGTCATAGTGTCTTAAACATGAGATACAAAATCCAAGAAATATCTTGGTTAATGCAATGTTTAAAATCAGACCTTGAAACCTAGGTGGGACCCATATTCCCTAGGTGGCATATGAGTCCTAGATCACTAGATCTAGAAAAAACAACCTCAAACATTGAATCATGATTTGACATTTATTAAATGCAAGGATTATCCTCAAAAAAATACATTTAATTAGGCTTGTAGATGTAAAATAGGAGCAAATAAAGCATAAAGAAGCTTAATTTTAGTAGGGAGGGACTGACACAAGTGTGAAAATGTAAAGGGATACATTTTCTACACTAAATTTATCCCCCACTTTAGTGAGAGGAAATTGCTTCAAACTCACACTAATGTAGACAAACTTGCATCAAGAGGTGTCCAAGTGTACCAATGCTAGTGAGATAGGGCAACAATGATCAAGAGGGATGATCAAGCCCTTGGGATCAAGATCCTATGGTAAACCAACATAGGTACAAGAGAGCAGACATGTGAATGATATATGAAGAAGAAAAAGATACAAGCATACACTACTAAAGAAAAAAAGAAGGAAAAAGAAGAAGGGGTGGATCAAGCTTCGATCATTTGTCTAATGTGATGTGGATCATAGATAAGTTGTTTATCCAAAAAAATTTACAAGTGGAACATGATGTGTAAGGTTACAAAGGTAGATATCTAAAAATAAAATGGAGATTTAATTAATAAACAAAGAAACTAAAACACACATAAAATAAATTATAACATAGAGAATTTAACATGGTTCACCCAATTTGGGCTACATCCACCAAACCGCAACCATCCAATGATTTTATTATCTAGTGCAAAAACCTATTACAATATTGTGAATAATTGCATTTTCATCATACTATAACCCCCATCCGAACCCCTTTTTAACAAGCTTAGAAGCTTCCAGATTAGGGTTCTACAAAAATGAGTTTTTTTCTTTTTGTTTGTTGATTTTTCCCTTTTTCGGTGATGATGCAAAAAAGTAGGAGGAAATTTTTTGTCGGGGTCTACCGCCCTCGAACCTCCACTTTTTGGGGGCTGCCACCCCCGAACCTCTACCCGGGGCCTGGTCCCGGTAAGGATACATGCTAGGGTGTACAATATAGCATGATCAGTCACCACATACCAACAATCTCCCACTTGGAGACTGATCTTGGATGAGACTGCTACACTTACAACTCCCACTGGAAATAAGTACCTTGGACCCTGCTGCTCTGTTATACTAGAATTCAACCTTGATGGCCAAACGAAGCTGAAGAGGAGCTCAACTTGTCCCTTGTCACCGCCTTCATAAATATATCCACTGGATTGGAATATGTATGTATCTTGTCTAGCTTGATCTGTCCATCCTCCAACACCGACCAAATGAAATGATATCTCAACTGTATGTGTCTTTTTTTAGAATGCAAGGAAAAATTATTTGCAAGATGTATAGCACTCAGGTGATTTGTAAACAAGTATTTTCTAGCCTGTTGTTTTCCCAACTCATCCATAAAAATTTGTAGCCATATCATCTCCTTTGCCGCCTCTGTTGCAGCAACATACTCTACCTCTGTGGTGGATAAAGCAACCACCTTTTGCAATCAAGAAATACAAGTCACTGTTGTCCCACCAACTGTAAATACATAACCTGTGGTACTCTGCCTAGTATCTATATCCCTTGCCAAATATGAGTCAACATAGCCTTTTAAATTAGTATTAGAGCCCCCAAAACATAAAAATTTATTGGATGTACCTCTCAAGTACTTGAGAATCCATTTTACGGCATTCCAATGCTCAACTCCGAGATGACTCAAATACCTACAAACAACTCCTACGACATGTGCAATATTTGGTCTCGTGCATACCATGGCATACATTAAACTTCCTACAATTGAAGTATATTGTACCTTGGACACTTTTTCTTCCTCCTCTTATGTCTTTGGACACATATCCTTAGTCAATTTAACATGACTAGGCAAAAGTGTGCTAATAGCTTTTGCATTCTCCATATGAAATCTCTGCAACACCTTTTCAACATAATTAGCCTAAGATAAAAACAATTGTCTATTTTTCCTATCTCTACAAATTTTCATACCAAGGATTTGTTTTGTTTCCCCCAAATCCTTCATAGAAAAAGATTTTTCTAACTGATATTTTAGCTCACTTATGTGTTCCATGTTAGACCCTACTACAAGCATGTCATCAACATATAAACATAAAATAATGTAGTTGTCATTATCCAACCTCTTAAAATAAACAAAATGGTCAGAATTACACCGACTGTAGCCTTGCTCAGCAATAAAACTATCAAATTTCAAGTACCATTGTCGAGGTGTTTGGTTCAAGTCATATAAACTTTTCTTCAGTCTGTACACTAGTTTCTCCTTACTTTTGACCTCAAATCCTTGTGGCTGTTCCATATATATTTCCTCTTCCAAATCACCATGGAGAAAGGTTGTTTTAACATCAAGCTATTATAAATGCAAATCTTTAGCAGCCACAATACTTAAAACAATACAAATAGAAGTCATTTTAACAACTGGAGAAAAAATATCATCAAAATCAATACCCTTTTTTTTGTGCAAATCCCTTTACAACTAATCTAGCTTTAAATCTCTTCTTACCTCCATCCTCCTCTTTCAACCTATAAAAAAATTTGTTTTGTAAATCCTTTTTACCTGTAGGCAACTTGCATAATTCCCAACTCTGATTTTTTAGCAAGGAGTCCATTTCTTCTTCCATTCCATGCTCCTATTGAACCTTGGTATCTAATTGCATAGCTTCATCATAATATTCTAGTTCACCAACATCAGTTAAAAAAATAGTATACAAAGAGGGAGAGAATCTTTCTGGAGGTCTACTTGTCCTTGAAGATCGTCTAACAGGAGTTTGTGGTATTTGTTGTTGTTGTTGTTGTTCAATGTGAGGAACCACTGAAACATCATTGTTTAGAATAACATCCAACACTGCATAATCATTTTCTTTCTTCTCATGTTGCAGCAACAAATCTTTGTACAAAACTTTCTTATTGAATATGACATCCCTACTTCTTACAATTTTCTGATTTTCAAAATCCCAAAGCCTATAACCAAATTCATCAATGCCATATCCAACAAATATACATTTCTTTGATTTTGCATCAAGGCTAGTTCTATTTTCAAAATCTACATGCGCAAATGCTTCACAATCGAAGGTTGTGAGAAAAGAATAACTCACCTTCTTACCTTTCCATGCTTCCTCTAGAATACAACAACCCAAAGGATTAGAGGGACCTCTATTAATTAAATAAACAACAGTGTTTATAGTCTCTACCCAAATTTTTAAAGGCATCCTAGCATATAATCTCATAGTCCATGCACACTCCGTTATTATTTTATTCATGCACTCAACCACTCCATTTTCCTGTGGAGTCCTTGGAACCATTTTCTGCCTACGAATACCATTAGAAGAACAATAATCTTCAAACTCTTTGTTGCAATACTCACCACCATTATCAGATATGAGACATTTTAGCATTTTACCCGTCTCATTCTCAACCAAGCTTCTCCATTTTTTAAAAGTTTCAAATACATCATATTTATGCCTAAGGAAATAAATCCATACCTTCCTAGTTGCATTATCAATGAGTGTAACATAATACTAAAATCCACCGAGAGAAGATACCTGAGCTGGTCCCCATACATCCATATACACAAGCTCCAATTTCTCATCTTTCTTTTGCTTCCCATCCTTGAGAAAACTTACTCTCTTTTGTTTTCCACACACACAACTTTCACAGAAATCCATATTTACGCATTTTAGACCTGGTAAAATATTATTTGAATGAAATACTTTCATACCTTTTGCACTCATATTTCCAAGTCTATTATGCCACAATGCTGATTCAGAGTCCATAGCAACTGTACGATCTTCTACCTGTTGAACTGCAACAACTGTTCCTGAACATTGACCTTTTTCTGTAACAATTAAAGTAGAAGGAACAATATGACCTATACAAAGATATAAGGTTCCTACTTTTACACCTTTTCTACCACTAAGGCACCCTTTGTGACCTTACAAATTTTATCACTAAATGTAACAACACAACCTTCATCATCTAGTTTCCCTGCTAAAATTAAATTTCTACTTAACTTTGGAACATGCCTTACCTCATGTAGTAGCAAATGATTCCCATTCTGCAACTTAATCTTGATTCTTCCCTTTCCAACAATCTGATAGGGTTCATTATCTCCTAAATAAACCAGCCCAAAATCCCCTTGGACATAATCAAGAAAATAACTTCTATGGGGGGTAACATGAAATGAAGACCCTGAATCTAACACCCAAAAATCATCAACATTATCAAGGGAAAGAATCAAAGAATCCTCATTAGATTTATTACTTACCACATTTTCCTCTTTACTTCCTTTTTGTCTCCTTCTTTATTTTTCTGAGACCAACAATCTTTTTTTAAATGACCTGGCTTATCATAGTACCAACAATCCCTCTTATCTCTAGAATGGAACATTTTGTCCTTTGATTTTTCTCGTGACTTCCCACAATTTCTGGAATTGTTTCCTCTCTACTTTGTTTTGCCCCTACTTTTTGCATTCAAAACACCGCTTGATGTGGATGTTCCACCTGAGCTTTTCCTATGAATTTCCTCGCTCAAAATAACACCAACAAAATCATCAAATTTTAATGTATTCGAACCAGAAACAGAATTGCTAACAACCATTACCAATCTATTCCATCTTTTAGGCAAAGAACACAGAATAAAAAGAGCCCTAACTTCTTCATCAAAGTTTACTTTTACAAAAGTTAATTGATTGGTGACAGTATTAAACTCATTTAAATGATCAGTAACTAACCCACCTTCTACCATTTTCATATTAAATAAACACTTCATAAGAAATACCTTATTTGAAGTGGAAGGATTTACATATAACTTCGCGAGGGTTTCCAACAACTCTTGATTTGTCTTTGTTGTTGTAATATTGAACGCCACTGATTGTGCTAGGCATAAATGAATACTGCCAAGAGCCTTTCTATCCAAAATCTCCAAGTCCTCATTAGACATTGCTGTGGGTTTCTTGGTTTTCCCTTCCAATGGCCACCATAAATCCTTCTGATAGAGGTAGTCCTCCATCTGCATCTTCCATAACTGATAGTTCTTCCCATTTAAATTTTCAACCTTCTTACCCTCGTCTGCCATTGCTCCCACTCAACTGTGAGACCTTCCTATAGACAATAATCGAAACACAACCTACTCTGATACCACTTGTAAGGTTAGAAAGGAAGATATCTAACAATTAAATGTAGATTTAATTAATAAACAAAGAAACTAAAACAAACACAATAAATTATAACACAAAGAATTTAGCATGGTTCACCTAATCTGGGCTACATCCACCAAACTGAAGCCATCCAATAATTTTATTATCCAGTGAAAAAAACTTACAATCTTGTGAATAATCATGTTTTCATCATACTGTAACCCCCATTCGAACCCCTTTTTAACAAGCTTAGAAGCTTTCAGATTAGGGTTCTACAAAAACAGGTTTTTTTCTTTTCTCATTGATTTTTCCCTTTTTCGGTGACAACGCAAAAAAGTAGGAAAAATACATCGGGGTGTACAATATAGCATGATCATTCGCCACATACCAACATGATGTCCACTATGAAAACCAAATGCATGCTCACAATGGCTAGTGGATCCTTAGGTCGTCCACTAGGTGAGTCCCCAATGAGACACATACACACGTGGATAATATGTGCTCACACAGATAGGAAAGTGGATATGGGAAAGTCACACCTAAGTTCAACTCCCATATGCTAACCATACCAAAGCTATACCTCTTGATAACTTTGAAAAGGTGCCACACAACAAAAGCAACATGATCCATGAGGCAAGCACAACTTTGTATGCTAACACTCATGAACAAACAAGATGGCTCCATAAGAAAGAAAAGTTTGTTATGCAAGATGACCATATAAAATTTATTATAAATGTGAAATAGTGTAAGGTACGTTCAAAGGGGTTTTTCTTAGTTCATGTAAGGTCTTAATTTAGGGAACATAATGCCTAATGTATCCAAGAGAGGAGGTCAATCAATGAATATAAGATTCACAACTTAGGGGATGTAGTGTGTCACATCAAGCCGCTAGGAAGAATATAATATGCTAAGAGAGATCATGCTCTTGAAGGAGATCACACATAATTTCACCACCAAGATAAAGATGCATTGTATCAAGTAAGAACACTACACAATGAAACATAAGTTGTAATTGAAATATAAATGAATAATGTCATTGTATGCCCCCACTTTAAAGAAATTTCTAAACACCATGCTGTAAGAAATTACTTTAAAGTAGAAAATGATAAATGGTAACAATAAAGAGCACATGAGAGCTTATTTTGAAAGCCCTATTCCAAGTCATATGTTTCCAAATGAAGCTACATCATGAAAAAGGGTTTCCCCCAAAATGAAATCCCAAAATCACAGAAGAGATCCACAGATTTGGGGTCAGTATGTCTTTGCTACAATGTTTTTATAGATCTTAGAAACATCATCATTCCCCAAATACTCATGGAGCAGGAAGAACAAAACAAAGCGAGTGAAATCTTGGGAAAATATTCTGGGTCAACATGGAAGATACCTAAATGTTTTGACACCTTGCATCATTCCCAAAAGGAAAACACAAAAAACCATAAATGTTTACGACATATAAAGGAATGTAGATACAAATAGAGGAATGTCAGAAAAGAGAGAGGTACATTAAACAAAATGGTATGGGGAGATCACATTACACACATGCAATCACACACATAACATGAAAAAAAAAAAACAATGCAAAAGACTAGTAAGGTACGTGCAAGTCAACCTCTAGTAGGTCATCCACATCCCAATCTTGTTCATCATATATGGTAGGTGGAAAAATAGCCAAAGGGACAACAACAAGTGTTGAACTAGGAGAAGCACCAAGTCCAACACTCTTCTTAGGAAAATTGTCTTTTAAGTTCATAGAAGAGGAAAATAATGTATTCAATTCATTATGCACTTCTTCATCAATTTTAGCAATCTCATCATCATGGTCTAAGTTAATCACAATGGGAGGTCAAATGATAATGTCCAAAGAAGGTTCTAGTCCCGGTTGTGATTGTTATATAAGATCTTTTTGTTGTGGTGAAGAGGGAGAATTTTTGCATATTGCTTTAGTTGAGCATGGATGTTGATTTTCTTCATTGTTCTCTTCATTTAACCTTCAAGAAATAACAAAAAGTCTATGACTACACTCACTCACATCTATTTCTTTTGGTACGATTTGCATGTTGTTTTTCGTGTAGGAGTGGATTTATCAACAATAGATTTATTTTCTTCAAAAGGAACCATGGGAGGTTGTTCAACCACTTTCTCTTTAGCTTTATAAACTTTTTTCATCCTCAGAGGAATGACGGGATTGTTTTGGTTGTCTCGTGGTCTCTTATAGGAGATAGGAAAAGAATCTATATTGGGAAGGTCTTTTGGTTCAATCATGGTTACATCAAGGACAAGAGGCTCAATCATGGGTTGAGGAATGTTTCAAAGGGATAACTCTGCTATGCATTTCACCTTAAAATTTTGATAGGATTTAAAAAATAAATCTTCCTAAGGTTTAATAGGTTCAATAGGCTGAGACAAAAATAAATCCAATGGAAAGTTCCTTTGGGAAGACATAGGATTAAAGCCACAATGATGTATAGTAAAGATTTCATTGCCAAAAGGAAAATTTAAATAATTATGCACAACCAATGGGATGACTTCTATGGAGCATAACCATGGATAACCAAGCTTGACATGGAATTGATCTGATGTCAAGATGATAGAGAATGAGACATCTAATTATTTTAGTCCAACTTTTAAAGGAAGGATGATTGAACCAATCATAGGGCAAGCAAAACCATTATGAATTTTTATCCATACTTTAGGTTTGTCATATGTTTCTTGATAAATTTCATGCACAAGTAATAATTCTTCAATGATCATATTCCCTCCACAGACGAGATCAATTAATACCCCATTAGTGAGCATGTCATTGATTCAGTCAGCTATGTAAAGAGAACCATTTGTTTCCTTTCTGATTATATCTTTAGGTGAGAAAGCAATGTCAAGAGGTGTTTTAGTTTGGACCTTACGAGGTAGAATTTAAATAAATCTAATGATACTATCCATAGGAATTTCTTCATTAGGATCCATGTTGTCATCATCTATGTCAACATTCATCACACCATTCTTCTTTGGTTCACTAGCTTTGAAAAATGAAATATTATGATTTGGCAATGGGGTTGGTAAATATTTGTAGGTTTTGGTTAGGAGGGGCAATGGAATTATTACCTTGATCATTGACACATCCAATTTGAATATGATTAGAATCAATGAGGTCTTGCACACGATGTTTAAGATGCTTATAATGTTTTGTATCATGTCCACTTTGATGGTAAAAATGACAATAGGAATTTATTCTAAATTTCAGAGGAAATGGCTTATTATGATCAGGAATTCTAAAAGGAGGTACAAAAGTCAAGTTATTTTCTAGAAGTTGTAACATGGTATTATGGAGAGTACCTGGTAAGGGAGTAAATTGTGTTTTCAAATCCCCAAATCTAAAATGATTTGTCTTCTTTATAGTAGCAACTTGTGTATCAACATGTTGGGTTGGTTGAGGGGGATTTAGTTAAATAAATCCTTTATTCCTTTCTTAAAAGGTTGGTAATTGTTTTGATTTGTGGATTCAAACTTTCCAGGATGGCAAGAGGTGTGTTTTGTTTCACGTGTGACTAGTAATCAAGTTTTGATAATCATGGAGGGCCATACACATGTGTATGAAGGAAGGGAATTTCATCATGCCAAGCTTATATTGTATCTTAGTTCGTAAGTTCTCAATGAACATTCATTTAAGGTGAGGATCAATAATTTTTACATCAATTCGGGAATAAATAATTTGGTAGCGTGAAATAAAGTTAGTAGCCTTTTCATTATCCTTTTTCTTACATCTCATCAAATCAACTAATGTCATCTTAGGAGTCATGTGCACTTGTAAATGGTTGATATAGGCCTCAACAAATTCATTGAATGAATGAATTAAGTTATTTGGTAACAAGGAAAATCATTCTAAAATGGCATCTTTCAAGGACCTAGGGAAAATCTTAGCCAATAGCCCAAGAGCTTATCTTTGAGGAAGAAGTCACTGCATAAGGTTTTATAAGCAAAAAAATGGTTAGAGGGATCTCCTTTTCCTCCATATTTCTCAAACCTAGGAATCTCTATACCTTGTGGTATCAAAATTATTAATATCTCCAAGTATAAGGGATTACTTTTGACATAATATGATGGTCGGCCACTTTGATTTTGGCTTATGGTGGAATTTTTTTTTTGAAGGGATGAAACATTTTGTAAAATTTGGCTAAGGATGGTGTCATTGGTTGTGTTTTAAGATGGAGGTGAATATGGTGGAGTTGTATATGTGTTCTAGGGGGAAGTGAATGGAATACTCATGGTATGTAAAGTGGTAGGAGATATGATGTGAGGTGACACAAAGGTATAATGATTACTAGTGGAAATAACCAAGGTAGGAATAGCATTACTAGTAGGTTGTATTGTTGTGGTAACTTTAGGGTTGGTGTAGGTGGGAATAGAGGCAATGGTTATAGGAGGAGGAATTTGGGTTCCTCCTTGACTTTGAGTATTGTTAAAAGTTTGAGCACAACTAATCGTTGAGTTAAGGTGTGCCAAAAATATGGGCTACATTACATGTAATCTCTATTCCATTTTCACTTTCAATCATTCGGTGTATGTTATCTATGGTAGCAATAATAGTGTTGGAATTTTTTTTAGTACTCACTAGGTTTTGTAGATTTTCCAATTCTTGATGAATTTGGATTATGTTTTCTTGAGAGACACTAGCAACCATTGTTTCAAAACTTATCATACTAATTTAAGGTATGGAGTTATCAAGGGTATGGTCCATACCTAGTGAAATAGTGTCAATAGTGAGTGAAAGATCTAGATAACCCAAGATCCACGTGAAAAGTGTGTTATCGTGAGATGACATGAGTCTCAAATTACATCTCACTATAGTATTAGCAATAGGACACCAAGTTGTAAAGCTCATGAAAAGGAAAATTAATGAATGCAAGATAAATACAATGAACACAAGAGAAATTATATGCTTTAATTCCAATTCTTATGTTTACAAATACAGACGAAATGAAACCAAATTAAGTTAGCATTAATGAACTGAATGAAATAGAAGATCAAAAAACTAAAACAAAGATCTGATAACAACAAATAGAAGCACATAAATGAAGTTTTTAATGTTCTAAAATAAAAATTTAGGTTTGATACGAGACTAAACCACCTGAAGGAGTGAATGATTCCCAGTTAGGGTTTATGGAAGGTTCAAATCCTAAAAAATAGATAACAATTTTTTTGAGAAATCTAGAAAACCACCTGTATAGGGACTACATCACCCAGGTTAGTGAATGAGTCCTAGATTAGGGTTTTTAAGACAAATTCAATGAATTTTGAGTTGATGCTAAGCTATCTAAGTTGTATGTTCAAATAATTATTTACAATTACAAATTTTCAATGAAATTCAATAATGCAAGATGTAAAATGCAACCTATATTCACTTTTACACTAATGCAAGATTTAGGAGTCCTAAATGCAATTCAACTAATGCAAACACAATGCAAAGTTAACCGAGATATAGGACTACAATTTCTCCAAATCAGAAATGCAAGTTTCAAAAGGTTGAGCTCACAAAAATGAACCTAAGGAAATAGGGTTCCACCTTTTAGGAGATGGAAATTAAGGGACATATTTCACTTTCAGTTCATTAGGAAACTAAGATCCCTCAACCAAGGGACTCAATTGAGGGAAGGAAAGATACAAGGGGCAGTTTCCTTAGGTTTGATTAAAAGGGGATTCACCATTAAAATGAAGTTTCAAAGGAGAAATGCAAGCATGTAAGCACAAAACCCTAGAAACTTAAGAGCATTAAATCAAACTAAGAAACAAAAATAAACATAAAGAAACCTTGGACAATTGATGGATTCCAATCAAGGTCTATAAATCTTAAATTCTAATTTTTGAAGTGCAGTGGGACTCATATGCCAGGCTAGGAGATTTAATCCTGCTATTGGAATTTGGACAAAATTTGGAATCTTTTATTGGCAAATCAGGATCTATAGAAAATTGCTAAAATAAGGTATACTAGGACTCATACACCCAAAGGGGTGATTCAGTCCTAGTATAGGGTTTGATTAAAATTTCTATAGCCTCTAGTGATCTTCTGTAGCTTTTGTCTTGTCCAATCTTCAAGTTTGAAAAGTTTGAATTCTGGTTTGTAGTTGAGTTTCTGTGAAGATGACAACTTTGAAAACTTTCTTTAATCTTGAAACTTCATCTTGAAAGAATCTTAAAGCTCCAAATCACCTAGCTCTACAATCACACATGAAAATGGAAAAATGTTGTTATGTTAGGGAATAAGGGTTTGCCTTGATCAATCCTCATTTTGGTAATCAAACCTTGAAGTGAAATGAAATAGAATGAAGGAATGATGAATGAACAATATGCAATGTTGTAACTCACCAAACCATTGAAATAAAGGCTACAATTTTATGTGAAAAGGATCCAATGGTTGTGGATCTTGACTCTTGATTAAATTCTCGAATGCTTGACTTGAATGCTTAGTTGAGTCATGAAAAGCTACATCACAAATGTTAGCTCAAAAACACACATGATGCATGAAGACTTTGACATGATTATTGAATTTTGAATGTAGCTCCAAAGTGATTGTTAATTAGCCCTTGACTGCTCTTGAATGCCCTTGATCTATAAACTTTCCTTAGGAATTCTCTCATCAATTGCTAGGTGAAATTATGTGAAATAAGCTAGTATTTTTACTTGTTTATGCCAAATTTCTTGAAATTACAACACTACAAGCCAACATCAAATCTAGGATAATAAAATCCCACCAAGAATTTGTTTTGAAATAGGTTCTGGTTAAAGCGAGAATCATTCTCCACCTTAGGTGTATGACTCTTAGTGTCTTAAACATGGGACACAAACTCCAAGAAGTTTCTTGTTTAATGTAATGTTTAAAATCAGGCTTCGAACCTAGGTGAGACCCATATGCCCAAGGTGGTGTATGAGTCCCAAATCACTAGATCTAGAACACACAACCTTAAGCATTGAATCACGATTTTTCATTTATTAAATGTTGAGATTATCCTGAGAAAAATGCATTTAATTAGGCTTGTGGATGCAAAATAGGGCCAAATAAGGCATAAAGAAGCCCAATTTTATCAAGGAGGGCTCAAACAAGTGTGAAAATGTAAAGGGATACACTTTTGTACACTACAGGATGATGCTGAATTAGTAGGAGTGTCATATTCTAGCAACTAGATACAAGATGAAGTGATACTACAAAGTAATGGTTACATATCACATGGGCTATTAGATGAACATGTTGGTAGTAGATCATATGGATAAAAATATATATTTTTTAAAATCACTATCTATTTCTTTTACTTCTTAGGGAAGATTCATGTGGAATCAATCAAGTTATAACATAAGTTATGAAATAAATAGGTTTCATCAATACTAATGTGTAGATAAATCTTGCACTTTACTACATGATAGTATTTCCATGTGTGATGATATTGGGGATTTTCAATGAAGACCATGTTTAATCTTTGTAAAATTCTTATGAAATATTATACTAGATCTAGCTTGGAGAATCAAACAGTGCAAGTCAATGGGAATTGGAGGACTTGGATAAATACTTAAAATACATGAAAAACAAAAAGCAAAAAATTGTGAAAGCGAGATGGACTACTAGATTGATAGGGAATTCTTATTAATCATAATGTAAGGAATGATGGATAAAAAACCAATAGTGAATGATTCATTATAATTACTAATCTCAAAAGAGATTTCCAACTATACATGATCAACATATGCATGCATATATGTATAAATTGATCTCTCCAAGGGTCTTCTAATTGAGAGAAGATTGAAGTAGTGTGTTGACTATCAGATAATTACTTTTAGGTGTAAAAATATTAATCAATGGTGTATCACACGTCTCAATGACACACAAAATTTATCAACAAACAAAGAAATCATACATTGTAAGTAATTCCCACTTGTTTGGCTAGAGCCACCTCTAACCATTATGCTATTTTCTTTGGTGTTCAACTTGGAACAAATGTCCCCTAGAATCTTTCAAAATACATCCATTAATCTAAAACATTTTCTACTCAACATGTGGACAATTTTTCAAGCATTGATATTGCTAAGACTCTATATAAGCAAGAGTATTCAACAATGCATAAAACTATAATAAATATTTTAATATTTCAACTTCCTCAACAACAAAAACTAGCTTTGAAGTTGGAAACAAGTAATCAAGCTATGAAAGGGTATGTTTAGGATCATGATGGGCCAAAAACTGGCAATATAATGGGTATGTGTAGGGTATGTGGCTGACGACTTTTTATATCAAAGATTGATAAAACGAAAAGGGTTTTTAAAAGAGATTCCCAACTTTCTACCAATATAAATTATGTTTTACTTTGAATTTATTAAATAATTATTATTCATTTTCTATTTGAATTACGACAAAAATCTTGATTGATAGGCTTATTCAAAAACATCTATAGCTTTCAAACGATATCACATTTTTTGAATATGAAATATGTGTCACATGCAATGCTTTGCATACTATAAGAAGTGAATTTCATAATAAGTTTTATTTTTAAAAAATTGCATCACATCAGGATATGAGTCCCTACTTATATCTAAAATCTTATAAAAAAATTTTATTTTATTTGGTTAGGGTGGTCAGACAGACACGTACTTCTTATTTTTTCCCCTGAAATTTAAGTACTACTGCATTGAAATTTTAAATTTTCACCAAATAAATTAAAAAAAAAAACTTAGTAGTTTAGAAATTACATTCAATTTTCTACAGATTCTATTCTTACATATTTTTGAAATAATATAGATAACTTATTCAAATTTTTATGTCAAGTTGGCTAATTCTGATTTTTTTGAATTTTTGGCCACTTAAGAGCCTATTTTTTCCATGATGAGCCTGCACATACCTAGAAGAAAGATACAAATTTTAAAAAATAGATTTCCACAACCCTTAATCAACAACTTTGTCTAGTCATGATTGGACTAAGGCAAAAAAGAAAAATGTATTCTCTTATAGAAATAATAAGCACCAAATATCATTTAGATTATGAAAGAAAAGTGAACTAGTAGGGAATTGTATTTTTGTTACATGTCTAACATCAACACCTATTTTGTGCTAAATTTTAATATAAGAAAGTGGATTGCATGTTAACATCTATGATTAAAATAAAATAGATATAATCAAAGTTAGAAAATATAATAAAAAATATTCAATTATTAAATTAAAACATATATAAAACAATGAAATTAATATTTTAATTAGTAAAAAAATATAAATTTATAATATTATAAAATTATATTAGCAATAATTTTATAAAATCTGAAAATTTAACAAATTAGAAAATTATAAATAAATAAAAGAAATTAGAAAATTATGTATAAATAAAAGAAAGATATTTGTATTATAGAGTTTGTAGATTTCTGAATTAAATTATGTGATTCATCATCAAGAAGATTGGATAAGAAAAAAAAAAGATAAAGATGATTTTTTGCTTCAGTTCACCTTCAATCTTAGCCATTCACAGCATTACACAATCCCCAAATCAGCTTAAGATTATCCAATCCAGACTTAACTAGATGAGTTTGGATGAAACTATCTGATCCGTCATCAAGATAATTGAATAAGAAGAAAAAAGATAAGATGATCCTTTGCTTCACTTCACTTCACCTCCAAACCTAACCATTCACAACATTACACAATCCCCAAGTCAGCTTTAAGACTATCCAATCCAAACTTAATCTGAACACGATGGAAGAGGAGCATGAGATAAGGTGGCGATGGGTACAACCGAATTTATATGTGATAATTGTAGAAGCGCTACATCAGACAAGTAAGGCCACTATCACGTGCCTATCATTCAGTCGTACCATCCAAGAATATTTTAATCATTGGTCCCATTTAATGATCTAAATTCTTCTGCACATTTATTAGGCATTCATTCTATATAAAGATTTCACTGTTTTGCCATTTTGGCTCATTTTTATAGTCGCTGGATTGACCTCCCATTCTTGAATCTAAGCTAGTTTTAAAGCTAGCAGGAGGGGATTAAAAAATGAGAGAAACTGAAAAGTAAATAAAGTATAAGAAAGGATCACACTGGATAGATACAATATTTACCACTAGAGTAAAGCGTAATAGCACACAATGCAGGAAAGAAATATGAACATAATAGTTCAAATGAATGCAGACAAATATAAGAATCATCGAAATAATAGCTTTCTTTCTTATTAAGTTCATTTATCAATCATTACATATTACATGAATATATATCATGAGGCTCTCTTCTTATGTAATAGTGAAGAGAGATGATAGGGATAACATATCAGCATAGCTATAATAATAGAATTTGAGAATTGAATTTTACATTAGGTTCAATAGTTTGGTTATAAAAATTATCATCTAAATTTATAAATGAAAATATAAGTTCATTCTTATAAAAAATATTAAAATAATAATAGTTTTTCTACTTAAAATTTTATATGAATTTAAAATGAGGAAAGAAAAGACATTTCTATGGATTTTTTTAGTTTATTTGTTGATGTTGATTGAGGATAGCTTTGAGGTCTTTTGGTACTTGGTTAATGAAGTCTATTGTTTAATACTACCATATTACAACCTCAGTACATAAACTCCATATCAAGTGTTGTATAGTCATTAGCTATCAATGCATAGGCCATCCTTACTAGACAATTCAAATTCTAGATGTGATACGACCTACTTCAACTACTCTAGTTGTATAGACCTTAGGATAGTGTGGGATTGATAGGAGTGTCACATTTCGTTACACAGATACAAGATGAAGTAGCACTATAAAGCTCATCACATATCACATAGGCTATCAGATGAACTTGTGACTAGAATAATTATTTCAAGATTCCAACATGCTCAACAACAAAACTAGTTTTGAAGAAGTAGTCAAGCCATGAATGCAAGATGCAAATTGAAAAAAATGGATTTCCTCAAACTTCAATCACCAACTTTGTTTATGATTAGACCACGAAAAAATGAATAAGGTATCCTCTTAGTGAATAATATGCACCGAATAACATTGAGATTATCCAAGAAAATTGAACTAGTAGAAATTATATTTTTGTTACATGTCTACTAATAGGGTCGACACCTATATTTGGCAAAAAAAATATACAAGAAAAAGTACCACATGTTAACATCTATAGATTAAAACAAGAATAGACCTAATGCCAATTATAAAATTAATAAGACTATTGAATTCTTAAATTAATAATTTCATAAATTTATAGAATAAGTAAAAAATATAAATTTATTATTAGAAAATAAGTAATTATAAATTTATATAAACAATAATTTTATACTCTGTTTAATCCTCCACCCAGTGGAAGAACTCTCTTTGTGATCATTTAACAATGCACCCTACTACAGAATCTTCTTCTAATGGAGAAGATTCAAGAACCCCTCTCCTTCTACATGAATGCATATTCATGTGGCTTCTATTGTGAAGTCTCTAAACAAGGTTGCTCCTTATGTTGGGTGTGTTGCCTCCTGTGAGGCCCCTGCTGCTCCTACTTTGAAGAATATTCCTGCTATTGATATTGTTCCTCCTCCTGTGGATTCTGTTGGGATACTTTTGGATGTGGCTGCTCCTTCTATTGTGTTTGTTGCCTCCCTTGAGGCCCGTTTTTCTTTTATATTGAAAAAATATGGCTTTAATTCAGATCCCACTACTTCATTCTTGGATTTTGAATCTTCATCTAATGCTTTTTTTGTTTCACTTAGTTATTCTGAAGGGCATTCTTCCCTTCCTATCTAACTATTTCTAATCATGTTTTTGATTCAACATGGATAGTTGTGAATTGAAAGAAAAAGTCTAAGGTCATTGTTTTGGGTAACAAAGTTGATGGTTCTCAGCTCTTGTGCTATTGTTGTCAAATTTTTAGCTTCTTTTGGGTTTTTTCTTGTTGGTGGCTCCTCTTTGCTATTTGATGTTTGGAGAGATGAGATGTATTGTTGTCTCCCTGGTTGTCTCCTATGTTTTTTTGTCTGGTGGTTGTTTTCTCTAGATTGTTTTTCTATTTTTGTATTATTGGGGCTAATAAAAAACAATAATTTTATACTAAATCATAAGTTTTAACAAATTAGAAGATCTAGAAATATAGTAAAATTATTAAAAAATTAAAATAAAATTATTTGTATTTTAGATTTTGTATATTTATGTATGAAACAATTAGAGGACAGGTAGGTGGAAAATTGTTATGAAAGGGGGTTCACCACAAAGACCTATTTCCCTAATTTCATTCAAGGAAATAAGATCCAAACAATGAAATGACTATAAACCAAAAGGTGAGTCAAATCAAGGTATGAATAAAAAAAATTCTATCTATGCAAGTACGGGGGTAAAAGATAAATAACACTTTGGAGGGAAAAATCAAAACCATCAAACAAACTCTAAAATGCAAGATATAAAATGTAAATGTTAGAGCAATAATTAAATATGACAAAAATAGTAACCAAAAGGTAGATTTAGAAAGGGGAAATCAATGTATAACTTTCACTAAAAGTTACCTGTTGACGCCAAAATTTGATGAGATAACAGTGCCTTATGGGAAACTCAGTTCAAGGGGGACCCCTTTGCGCCAAACTGAGTGACCTCCGAATTTTAAAGAAGCTGGCTTCTTCTATAATGGTTTTTTGGAAAGGGAAAAGGAAACAGATATAATAAAACAAATATTAATCTAAGGTGATGCGCCAAAGCTTACTAATAGGCACGATAAATCATAGACTTAAGGGCCTGAATGTTATTGTTACGCTCCAAAACATTGAAAACTTGAAGCTATAGCATAAACAATTCATTTAATTGACATAAAATAATATCACATACATTCTTACTACTAAGAAGAGTCATTAAGACATGATTTAGATAAGCAAGTTTGCATTCAATGTATAGAAGTCTCCTCAAATGAAATGCTTAAGACAATAAGAAGCATAGTTTACAGTTTAATCAAAACATGAAAAACAGAAAGGCCGAACAATAGGCACAGTCTGAAGTTTCTTGCGAATAAACATGCAAAAGAGGCCTGGTGTCTCTTGCTAAAACTAGTATTCTTTCAAAAATCTTGGACCCTTTCTCCTCGATAGACAGAGTATATATAGCTGGAGAGGAAAATCCCACCGCTTTGGAGAGTCGTAACAGAAAGATCCCACAATCTCCCATAATGATGACCGAATAAGAATATTTCCAATGCCGTTATAAGAGCAACCAGTCAGAACACAACATCTAGTCGATCGGTTGCAAGCATGCCCTTTGTAATGATGGCAGCGGTCCCAACCGAGCTTCGAAGCGACAAGTGCCACCCACCGCTTCAGAGAACCATGACGAGCAGCACCCGATAACACTATCCCGCTTAGCCAACCCATAGCTTGCTTTGATAATCAGTGTAAGGCACGTGGCAACAAATCGCGGCCTGAATGAGAACTCCTCCTAATGCTGCCAAGAGCTTGCGGAGAAGTGACACATGTTTAAGGGACTGAGGTTGCTTTGAAAATGGAGGGAAGGCCATATGAACTGAGTGGCGAAAGACGCGTGGCCACGTTTTGTAACCCACGGTGTTCTCATCCTTGCTACTATTTAAAAGCTGTGAACCGTTGACACGTGGCTGAAGGTAGGTCCCGCCAGGAAATAAAGAAGGCCTATAGAAATATTTCACAGCCCGCAGCTGCATATTCTATCCCTATAAGGAAAGTTTGCGACACGCCGCCACGTACCAAGATGTAGGCCCCTCTCAGAATCTTAGGAGTGCTGGCCCTTTATGGAAGGCTTAGGAACCCGAAGAGAACACAAAGCAACAGAAAATAAAAAGCCCCGTAGGTGAGACATGTGGGTGCCCAGCGCAGCATTTCAGGAGCCGAAAGGGGAGCCGCCAGCCGAAGTTGCGATGTGAGAAATGCGCAAAGAGAAAGATCAAAACCTGCCACGAAGTCGAATAAACTCGGAGACGCACAAGCCAGTGCATGAATATGTATAAAAGGAAACCAAAGGGAGCTGCTTGAATCATTATTTCAATAGCTTTTGGCGACTATCAGGGGCATTTTGGATAAAGAACGGAGAACCCAAAAACTCTCTGGTTCTACAGACCAGAGCCTTCATCTATAGGGCAAATGAAGTTAGAGCTTGGAAAGTGTAGCTTGCAAAGACACCCATTCACTTTCAGACGGCTTTGCCATGCTGCGCAAATTCTCTTGTGCCCCGCGGAGATCAATAGCTTCCTTGTGAGGCAGCACCCCTGGTAGGCCAGCGCCTGCTTGGATATGGAAAAGCAGGTGAGAGAGTGGATGAATGATAGCCTCGATATCTGTTGCTGTTGGGGGGCTACCGAATTCTTTGAATGCCTCTGGATCGTTCTCCTTCTATTTAATAACCTCTGTAATCTGTGCAGCTGTGGCAATAGTGCCATCCTCAAGGAAAGGAGACGGCAATCCCAACTTGCCCAACTCAGAGAAACTCCCCCGAATGCCATCCAACGCTTTGTTTAGAAAAGCTGCTGCTGCCTTTGTACGCTGGAAAGCGGAGTGGCAATGAATGAACTTATTTGCCGTTTGAGCAGCGGTGTCCCGATATTCGATACCCGCCCCGGCAAAGATCTCGTTTGAGACCGAGTATAGCTTATTTAGCAAGTCTCTTGCCTCGGGAACCTTTTCCAAGATGAAATGCGGGAACTATTCCATTGTGTCATGGGCTTCCTGATTGAGTTTTAATGCTTTGTCAATGAACCAGAGAATAGGCTACAGATTTAGGCAAAAGGTTTTAATTTTCTCCCAGTGAGAAATGTACAATTTCCTGACCAGTGGGATGATATCAGGTTGGGCAGGGGCTGGTAGCAGAGAGGCCCTAAGTAAAGAAATCTCTGCGTCTCTTGAAATGAGGGCCTCGGCTAATTTTGCCTTTTTCTTTCTCTCGGACGCCAACTGCTCTGCATAGCTGTTCATTTCTTTATTCCAAGTTTGTTCAGCTCTGGAGTGGTTAGCCGATTACTCTTCTAATGAAGCTTTTGTCTCTCAGAGCTCGTCTTCTAGTTTGGTTTGTGTCTTTCAGAGCTCCTCTTCTAGTTTAGTCTTCAGACCTTTGAATTCAACTTCTTTCTCTTGTACCTTTTGCTGATACTGCTCTTGTAGGTGCTCCATCTCCTCACCTTTCTCTGCCATCCTCTGACTATACTCAAGGCAGAAGTGTTCAAGCTCCTCCTCTATCGACCATAGGCTTTGTCGCACTGCTTGGTTTTGATTCTGCAATTCTTTTAATAAGACTGGGTCGGCTACTTGGGTCTTCACAATTTCGCCTTGAAGCCTATTTCTCTCATTTTCTGCTGTTAGCGTCCTTTCTATCATTCGGGTGATATCCGCCTCTAAGGATTTTTCCTTTGCCTCTAGAAAGCTCACCCTGTCCTTGGCAGCCTTGAGCTGTTCATCCTTCTTCTTTAACTGGCGACTAGTTTTTAGGAAGTCAGAAGTGACCACCCATTGTGTCTCCTCCATGATTTTGACTTTATCTTGTGGCTAGGCTACCTTCATGTCCAATTCGACAGCATAAATTTCATAGTCCTCTGGTTGCATTTCTCCTTGGGGCTTGTTTATCCTTAGGTACATAGTTGCAAATTTTAATTTTTAGCGGGCCTCGTCATATGAATCCTGTACTGTCGGCTCGGCAGGGGCATTGTCATCCTTTGCCCTTCGTCGCCTCATTCTATTTGCGCACACTTCCTTTCCACAATCTATCTGTGCTATGAACTCAGCTGGTGATGAAACTAGCCCACCTACGAAAGGAACACCAGAAGGTAGGGCGTAGGGATAGGTAATTTTCATAGGCGCATGCATTTGTTTCTTCTGGAGGGTGATGGTTTGCGGAGAAAAGTGTGGCACGTTCCATAGCTTAGCCTAGGGGTTATCGGCAGGGTTAGACATTTGCAACGGCTGAACCAGAGATTCAGTCATAAGGCCCATTGGCCGAGGAAAAAGAGTCGTTGCCTGGGTATCAGCTTGCTGTGATGGGAAGGGATCTGTAAGCATATCAGAAAAAGAGTGGGGGCCAATAGGAGGAATACTTTCAGAAAGTGAAGTGAGTAAAGTCTGAGCGGCAGCAGTAGGCGTTAGCATGCTCGGAGGAGTAATTATAAGCGGTTGGGCTTGCGAATATTGGGAAAATCCAATGAAATAAGCTGGACCAGAAACAGAGGGTGGAGGGCTCAGACTAATGGCAGGAGTTGCTGACTGAGCAGGGGCGGACGTGAAAGAATGAGATGTAAGAGAGGAAGGAGCGAAATGTACCTGCTAACTGGTCAGCGGTGGCTCCGGGATCATTCGGGACTCACCTGCAAACTCTGGCATTTGACTAGCAGTGGGTGTTTCTCCTTCAGCGGGTTTATGTGAAACTGTCTCGATAACACTTTCCGTGCGTTGCCTTTTCGCGGGCGGACACTCACTAACCTCGACAGTCGAATCCTTCTGCTGAGGCATTAGCTTGATCAATTTAGCGGCCCATGTGCGTGTAAGCGAGCCCCTTGATATGTTAAAGCGCACATTAGTGCCCACATAGGCGGCATGCTCGGAGGCATTGCCTCCCTGCACTGAAGAGGATGATACCGCCATTTCTTCCTCCTGCTCCTCAAAGCCCTCTGCTTCGCTTCTGTTAGCACAAGAGATTGGGCTGGGATGGCCTTCATCCCACCATCTTTCAAATTCCTGGTCGTCCTTCAATTGATTATAAGGAGCATTCAACTGTGTTGTTTCTTGGCGGTATCTCCAGAAAGCTTTTATTTTTTCATCGCTCCATTCCTCGCCCACTTTCAACTTGTTATACATGCTGCGCTCAATTGAAAGGTTTTCATTGGCCACAGCCACTGGAAAGTAGAACTTGTGCCATGGCCCCCTGGTATCCAGCGTAGAGATTTGTGCTAATTCAACCAAATCTTCATCTTTATCAGTCCGGTTATTATGTCGCTTCTCCTAGTATGGTCGGGGAACATGTGTAACTTTCATATGCAGCTCAGGTAGGTCATTGAAAGGGCTGTAATCCCACTTATCATTTACTATTACTAACCCCAGATGTGCTAGCTTGTCCCCTAGCAGCTCATGTGATTGTTTTTTAACAAGCGTTATTGACTTGAAACTCTTCGGGCAAGAGAAGAATCCCTTCCTCTTGACACTTTCGCAGCTACAGAATATGAAATCAATGATGCACACCTGCCAAAAACCCTCCAGTGCAAGCACTCTATCAGTGATGCAAGCCGGGAGCAGGAAAGGCTTACCAATAAATCCCCTCATTCAAAGGGTCGTGAAATCCTTGCCCAAGAACCAGTCACAAGCAGGGGTGTAGCCTTGCAGAAATCCAGTCTGCTCAGTGTTAAGCCAGACGATATCACCCTCTCCGATCAAATCATTCAGGACTGGGGCTATGAAATAGTCCACGAAGGTATAGTAGTCATATGTTGCGGAAAGGTAGGGTGTCCATGTAGACACCGACTTTCTTTTGTTTTGCTCGTCGAAAATTGATAGTGGGACAAATCGGGCGAAAAAATCTGGATTCTGATGCAGGAACATGTGGAACAGGTAGGAAAGAAATCTAAATTTCTTCTCTGCCTAATAATTCTCTATTTGCTATATCATTTCTTCGACCATGAGATGAGCAAAATCATACCAGAAAAGTTCATGCTGCTTGCGAAACTGTATTGCAGGGCCCAGCTGAAAAGCCTCGATCTTTTCATCAGAATCTCGGCCGCAAACAAATGCCAGCATGGATATGGGGTCTTGGAGGTCATCGCGGAATGAACGACGCGATAATGGGATACTCAGTGCTTTAGCAGATGCAACACCTTTCTTATTAGTCTCTTCTAACAGGAAATCAGAACCGGTTTTCATCATTTTCCATATCTTTTCCCCTTTGCTTGGGCGAAAATGCTCGATATTCTCCTTTCTTCTGCCGGGATCAGGAATACATAACATATGCTAGATGGCTTCCAGGCCGATATGAATCCTTAAATTACGACCTTCAATGCAGTGGGTATCTAGATTATAGCGTTGAACAGCCGCATCGACCACCTCCGGGCAATAGTGCACCAATGGGACCATGTATTGTAGAAGACTGCTAAGTCAGACTCTACTTGCCATGGCTTGGTCTGCCCTTGGCGCTGATAACCTTGCGCAAGCCGCCTCTCTAAGAGATTTAGGGTTCCTGGCAAGCTTTGGGTCATAGATATTAGCTCACTTTTCTCTAACCTTTTTCGGGTTATTCCACTCTTTGGGCCTCTCTAGCTCCTCTGTGTTGGATCTTTTCACCTTCGTGGGTATCCAAGAGTGGCATATGCTACATCCTCGTATACGTATACCTTGGCTGAAGAACGAATAGCCAAATACAGTTCCTGGCTAATCTCCTCTTGCATTGGCTAAGCTGAAATTTTGACATTTTTCTTTCGCGGCAGAACTTGTAAGCTCCCTGGCCTTTGAATACGCTTGCACTGGAAATACAAACAGAAAACACTTTGCACCCTCCTTAGCTTTTGAAAAAAAGAATTAGAAACATTAAGCATTTTCATGCAATAATAGCAACTTTCCTCAAGGTGGTAGGCGAGCGCAAGCCCATTGCATTTAATTCAGCATGTACCGTTAACTCCACAACTAATGCAAGATGAGCTGATTGCTTTTTCGAGGCGGCCAGATTTCATCATTGCTTTCAAGAGATCGTGTGATACGCCCTGATCTCCTTGGAAATTGAGCTTGCAACTAGCCTTCTCACCTTGTGCTAGCATGTACCGGTAATTAATATCTCGGCCGGAATGATTACGCCAAGCAAATGATCACCGCCTGAAAAAGATACGAATATCGCCTCAAGTTCTAGGATGTGCTTGAGATTTGACACCATAGCATACGGCCATACGTCCCTTCATCAACAAGTGCCACCTTTTTAAAGCTCAATTAATTAACTTGATTTAATTAAGCATGCCTTGAGCCGTGCTATCATGCATGTACCAGCCCAAAATGTGAACAAACGCAGACTCGGCCTTCGAGATTGTGGCCAATATACATGACGTTGCTTATAGGCAGATTGGCATACGTCTTGTCAATTTTTTATAAATAGGCCAGTAGATAGCGAACAAACACACTTAGCATTTAAGAAGTGATAGGCGAGTAGAAGACTGCTAAGCAAGTCTTTTCATAGGTTAGGTGGTGAGCAGATTTCAACATTACTTAGTAGACTTAGGAATAGTGTTAGGAGAGATGGATACCCCTATTCGCCTAACCTCGTTCAAATCACAGACGACGTTTGTAGGTGAGATCTCCACTAGAAGGCTCAAAAGAATGACGAAGAACAAGCACTCGCTGGTTCTAGTAGCCATTAAGTGGGTTCTAGGCAAGGACTGTGTTGAATATGAAGATAAGTATCGGGTGAATACTGACGTGTGGTCGCACTTTGTAGCGTCCATGCTAGACATTTGTGTCCCTCAGCCGCTTATCTTGAAGCTGGTCAAAGAAATCTTCCTGAAGAAGTACCTGAATGGGCTCGCCGAGGTTGTTACACATGTTGCATACGGGATAGGCCTGCCAACAGCCAGCGACCTGCGTCGCTTTATCGAAGAAGAAGTTGCTGTCGTTTGGCTGCCATTCCTGAGCGGATTCCGCCTGCAGACCCGTGGCCAGCACCAGCAAAGGGTTACCCAAGCCCTTCACTTCCTGTTCAGGAGCTACAACGTGATACCCTTCTACGATGTAGAATGGTACACTGACTTTAGGAACCTAGTGTATCCACCACCGACGACGGTCGCATTGAATGATGCTGCCAGTGCTGCCGAGGAGCCCATGGACGAGGAATAAGCGGACGCTGCCTTAAATGCGTCGTTCGCTGCCAGCCATTCCTGCGGATAGATGAACCCCTTGTCTTGCTATCTGTTGATGTAACCCACCTGCTCCATATAAGCCTGATAAAAGGCCATCATATATATATACTCTAATACTTATACATTTTTAAAATCGGCATCCATGCCATTTTGTAACCCAGGAACATGTATATAAATATATACGTCTCTTTTTAAGTGAAATCTATGCTCCTGTTTGCTTCTGTGTACAATTTTCTGGGTTTGCAAATCTTGTATGTTTTTTCTCCATGTATGAGCATACTTTTGTGTTTGAGAAACTCCGGTGTTTTACCCACTAATGATGATGAGCGAACGCGTAGCAAGTCAATTGATTTTAGCAAAAGGATAGGCCAAAAATAGGAAAGGAAAATAAAAGCGTTATTTACAACTATACAGGGTAGGGCTTGATGCTTAATGGAACAATTTAAGGTGAATCCCATTAACCGGGATTCCTAGAGGCTCTTGTTCCATATTTTCCAGCTCGAAAGCATTGTGTTGCATACACCGAATGATTTTGAAGGGTCCCTCCCATAGGCTATCAAACTTACCATGCTGACCTGGCTTTGCAACCCCGCTTTCATATTTTAGCACTAAGTCTCCACTTTTTAGGCCTTGGTCGGAAGCCTTTTTGTCAAACCACCGTTTGACCACCTATTGACGGCCTATCATTGCTTTTAGGGAATTTTCCCTTTTTTCTTGTACTTCCAATAGTTCGGCAAGCTGAACCTCCATGCCATCATTTTGTTCTATCTCAAGAGATTTCAACAACCGTATCACCGGGATCTCCATAGAGAAAGGTAACAGCGCCTCTTTCCCATATACTAGCTCATAGGGCGAAGTCTTGAGGACTTGTTTAGGAGTTATGCGGTTGGCCCATAGTGTTTTTCAGAGATTTTTATGCCATTCCCTCTGGTGTTCTGAGCCAACCTTTTTGAGGAGTTGGACTAAACTTTTGTTTGTCGACTCAGCTAGGCCATTTCCCTGTGGATAATAGTTTGATGATGTTTTAAGGAATATGCCATTTTTTAATGCAAAGTGACATACCTTTGTGCCTACAAATGCTCTAGCATTGTCCGAAATGATTGTCTTCGGAGGGCTGAACCTTGTCACCAGAGCCTCGGGGAAGTCTACAATCTCTGCTTCCGTCGCCTCCTTAAGGGGAACAGCCTCCGCCCACCTTGTGAAGTAGTCTGTAGCTGTTAAAATCCATTTATGTCTGGAGCTAGAAATTGGGTTGATCATTCTGATAAAGTCCAGGCCCCATTGCGCAAATGGTTCATCCACCACGATAGGTTTGAGGGGCATCGCTGAATTCTTCCTTCTGTTGGAGAAG
Source organism: Sequoia sempervirens (assembly GCA_007258455.2). Classification (NCBI taxonomy): domain Eukaryota; kingdom Viridiplantae; phylum Streptophyta; class Pinopsida; order Cupressales; family Cupressaceae; genus Sequoia; species Sequoia sempervirens. The sequence goes on from VDFB02379711.1 coordinate 57,518,794, forward strand.
AACTGACATTTTTTACAAGTCTTTACCAGAGAGTAGGAATCATTGAAAAGTGTAGGCTAGTAATATCCAGCCCATAGGACCTTGATGGCGGTAGTTTTAGCAGAGAAATGTCCACCTTCGTCGCTATTGTGAAATGCGTCGAGGATCCTCTGTGCCTCCCCTGAAGTAACGCATCGTAGGAGCATACCATTAAAATTTCTTTTGAAAAGAACTCCTTCTATCAGTGTGTATCCGCAATTCTGAAGCCGATAATACCTTCTTTTTTGGGATGAGAGGCCTCGTGGATACCTTCCGGTTCGTATGACGTTTGTTCTATCTTTCAGCCAATCATCCTCCGATCTTGATCCATTTATCAAGACAAGCTTTGGCTGTTCCTCTTTAGCAGGCATCTCCTCATCCTGTGCCATATACTCACACAGTCCTCTGCCTTTAATTGTCTTGGTAGGCCTGACCTCGATGTCATACTCCAGGATCTTGGTGATCCAATTAGCCATTTTTTCTGTGATCTCTCCCTCCATGATGTATTCCCGCACACTAGAATGTGTGACATATATACCAAAACTTTGTTACAGGAAATTAAATAGCGAAACTTTTTAAGTCCCTTTACTATTGCGAAAGCCTGTCTTTCAACGAAGTTATAATTTGCCTCATATTCCTTTAAGGTTTGGGAATAGAACGCAACTGGATGCTCTCCCTTCCCTTCTCTATCCTTTTGAGTCAGAACAGTAGCGATACTGGACTTGCTACTGAAGGCATACATTATAAAATATTTGTATTGATCTGGATTAATTAACACTAGGGCTGCGGAGATCGCTTCCTTGACCTTTTCAAATGCCTCCCGAGCCTCCGTTGTCCACTTGAAAATTTGATCCTTTTTCAGCATTAGGGTGATCGGCCTAATTATTCCCGCAAAATCAGAAATAAATTTACTGACGAAATTTACTTTGACCAGAAAAGATCGGACACCTTTCTTATTTACCGGGAGAGGAAGTTCCTTTATAGCCCTTACTCATTCGGGGTCAATCAAAAAACCTTCCTTCGACACAACATGTCCTAACAGCTTACCTTGAGGTACTCCGAATACACATTTCCTTGGATTTAAGGAAATCCTGAACTCCTGGCACTTTTGAAAAACCAACTCCAAATGATCGAAATGATCATCTTTAGATTTAGAGAACACAGTAAGGTCATCCAAATAGATTAGGACAAACTTATTGATTAGTTCACTAAATGTGACATCTATAGCTCTCTGGAAAGTTGCCCCTGCATTAGATAAACCGAAAGGCATTTTAGCATATGCAAATGTTCCCCACCTGGTGGTGAACATAGTCTTGTGCTAATCTTCTTCTTTTACTCAAATCTGGTTATAGCCAAAGAAGCCATCCAGCAGAGAGAACATCTCCGATACTGTGACAGTTTGGAGGATCGACTCCATTGAAGGCAATGGATAGTGGTCTTTCAGAGATGCTCTGTTTAGGTCTCAGAAATCCATGCATAAGCGGATATCACCATTCTTCTTTCAGACTAGTACCAGATTTGATACCCAAGTACTATGTTTAATTGGGAAGACAATACGTGACTCAATGAGCTTGGTTAGCTCTTGTGCCATCAAGGCTTCAATTTTAGGGTTGACCGGCTGTTGTTTCTATCGGACTGGTTTTGCACCTTCTGTTAGCTCAATAGTATGTTGAATGATGCCAGGATCATAACCTTCTAGACCATCGTAGGACCAGACCACTACTCTATATTTCCCATAGAAACTGATAAGCCTTTCTCTATCTTACTGTGAGACATCTTTTCCAACCTGAAGGTTCCTGTCATCAAAAACCCGAAGGTTTTCACAATCACCTTTTTCCGCCACGAATTTCTACTTATCATTTTAGGCGTCACTACAATCAAATTTTTTTTTGAGAGTAACCAATCCTTTCGAAAGCTTATTTGACTTTAGCTGCATAATTTGTCCTTTGTAGACCTCGACGATCTTTGGTTGGAGTTGATCAGCAAATTCCCCTGAGTGTTGAATAAACGAGGTGATGTGTTCTTTGCTCTCAAAGACTTGCCAACTCTGGTCATTGTCGGGTATTGCTGGTCTAACAAGCACTTGCACTGACTATTTGTTCCGAAGCAAGTCAAAGACAGGATCAAACTGAGCACCGATTACCGCCATGCGATCTGCATCGCCATTCTGTGCTTGGGGAATGGTCAGGATGTTGAAAGCTTCAAAACTTTCTACAAGGTCCTAGATTCGATGCTGATAGGATCTCATGCGGATATTCTTTGCTGCTGAGATTCCTTAGACCTAATTAACCACTAGTTCTGAATCTCTGAACATAATCAATTGCTTGATACCCATTCGTTCCGCTAGGCTTAGGCCTTGGACTAACCCCTCATATTCAGCCTCGTTATTTGAACAGGCGAATTGGAATTAGAAAGACCTCAACAACTTTTCATCCTGTGGGGATATTAGACATACCCCTGCTCCAGCGCCAACTTTGCTCCTTGCTCCGTCAAAATACAATGTCCATAGCTCACTTGTTTGGTCATCGTCGGGTTCTTTGACGACCTTTGGAAGAACTTGGTCTTCATCATAAATCACATATGTGCCCAATCCGGTAGCATGATAATTTCCAAAAGGATCATTGTTTATATGTTCACTCAACAGAGCATCTTCCTTATCACTTCGGTCTCCGCTCACCTTCTCCTCCTCTAGCAGTTCGACATTGTACATGTCCTGCTTGGTGATGGAGGTATGTGCAGCTTCAAAGTTAATCAGGGCCTCATTCACCACATGTTTGGAATGCAGAGCCTCCAATTCTATCTTCATCTTCGCCCCATGTTTGGTCCTAAGTATTAGATGTGACCAATCTAAAGAAAAATAGCTGCCCACCTTCAAAGTAAACTCTTGAGAAAGACAAAGACCAAACATTGGTGGAACATCTATGATCACTGTATCTTGCGGGACCGTGATACTTGGGTAGGCAAATAGAGTTAGCATAAGCGCTTTGATGACACCCACAGTATCAACCTTATTTCCATCTGGCTACATCACCCATTTCTTCATAGGTTCGTAGCTCAGTCCCAAGGCTTCGACTATCAGTTTTGGCATAACCGTTGTATTAGCGCCAGAATCAATCATAGCGTTGTGTAATAGTTTCTCCCCTATAATGAGGGTCAAGAAGAAGGGTTGAGGTTTTGGCCTACCTCCGCCATGCGTATGGGATTCCTTCACTTTGCTTGCGAGAACCTTAGCCAGTGACATTTGATAAACCGCCTCGGTACTAGCCGAAGGCTCTATTAGTGCTGGGTCCATCTGTTGCTGAAGTGCCTTTTGGAGTATAGTTTTCCGTTCCGGGATAGCTAGAATGTCCCATAAAGACACATTAGCGGATGATTTCTTCAACTGCTCCACCACATTAAAAGGTGAGGAGCTCAGAGATTTCTGCTCCTTTGCTCTTGTTATAATAATTTTGTTCCGCGGTTGAGAAGACAAAGAGATGGTCAGAGTGCCAGGAATTTGATCCGAAACGTCTTTGTATTGCTGGTTTTCTGAAAGTGAAACAATGGGCTCACGGGTGAATCTCCTCTTGGAGCGTGTGTTATAGTCGGACTATACCCGCGGCGTTTCGGATGTGGACGTGTCATTTGCAAACACCATTTCCTCGTCTTCCATCCATGAGAAGAGTGCATGATCAGGAACAATATCGGACTCTTGCTCTAAGGACATTCCCTGTATTTGCGTAGTAAGGACCACATTCTCCATTGCCGAGGCATATATATACTCTTCATTCTCTATCGCAATACCTTGACTACGTTGCTCTGCTACCCTTTGTTGTAAGTTACCACGCGGACAATTTCGGGGCATATGTGCATCGTTGCAAGGGAAGCACCATGGATTGATGTCATCAATAAGATTGTTTTGTCCTGTGGTTAATTCTCTACTAGAGCTTGGCGACGCACCTGCCAGTGGTGTAGGCACCAGAACCATTTGGTTTGTAGCCGCCATAGGTGAATTAGTGCGAGGCACATTCTGATATTGATTTTGTTGATAGGTAGGCCACCCACCTTGATAGTTCTGATATGCAGGCCGTGGAGGCATTGCTTGGTTCCGTTTGAGAGTTGTTATATCATTCGCCATAGTCCGCAACATCTCCTTGAGGTCGCCCATCTCATTCTTGGGAGCACCCGATGTAGAGGCCAAGTTTTCAGGAGCGGCTGCATATGAGTACACTGACTGGGGAGTCGCTGGCGCACTGGTCGACGCAACCTCTTGTACTACGTTTGATATCTCAGGAAATATCAGCACAACAGGTCAAGGAGGCAATTTCCCGCAGTCTATCAAGTGATTCTCTACTTTGATAGCGGTGGCATATGCATCTGGTAAAGTGGCTCCTCCCAAAGACTTGATCATCATAGAAATGTCAGGATTGATGAACTTCAGATAAAACATGAACGCCAATTCTGGAGTTGGGCGGATAGTTACAGGAATCCTCCGCCAACTTGAGTGAAATCGGGCATTGAAGTCCGTCAGAGCCTCCTGGGGTGCTCGTTTGATGATGGATAACTGATAATATAGCGAAGAACGATCTTCGTCATTTGAAAACCTTTCATAGAATGGATCTCCGAGGTCATCCCAAGTGCGAATTGTATTAGGAGTCAGTGTTTGGTACCAATCCAGAGCTTTGCCTTTGAAGGACGTAGCAAGGAGCCTCAGGGCTACATTCTGCGCTGTGATACCGTGTACCAAACATACATCCGCTACATCCTGCAAATGCTCTGCTGGCGTTTTTGTGTTATCTCCGATGAATTTGGGAAGAGCTTTTAGGGCCGAAACTGGAATAGAGCCCCAAACAGCAGGCGCTACCGGAGCTACCAGGGGGCTTCCAGCATCCCATGCTACATAGTTTCTGTTCGCAGTCGACAACATGGTGAGAGGAAAGGGTGGTGGGAATGGAACGGTTACTAACTGATTTGCGGCCTGGACTGTCCCTAATGGAGGCACTAGTAAACCTGGGTTATTTGTAGTTTGGGATCTAGTTACAGGCCGATGGCTCATACACCCCTTTAGAGGACAATTTCATTAGTTTGGGTCCCACCGGGCGTGCCAGAAAAAAGGACAAACTGTTGATGCCAAAATTTGACGAGATAACAGTGCCTTATGGGAAACTCAGTTCAAGGGGGACCCCTTTGCACCAAACTGAGTGACCTTCGGATTTTAAAGAAGCCGACTTCTTCTATAATAGTTTTTTGGAAAGGGAAAAGGAAGCGGATATAATGAAACAAATATTAATCTAAGGCGATGCACCAAAGCTTACTGATAGGCACGATAAATCATAGACTTAAGGGCCTAAATGTTATTGTTACGATCCAAAACATCAGAAACTTGAAGCTATAGCATAAACAATTCATTTAATTGACATAAAATAATATCGCATACATTCTTACTGCTAAGAAGAGTCATTAAGACATGATTTAGATAAGCAAGTTTGCATTCAATGTATAGAAGTCTCCTCAAATGAAATGCTTAAGACAATAAGAAGCACAGTTTACAGTTTAATCAAAACATGAAAAATAGAAAGGCCGAACAATAGGCATAGTCTGAAGTTTCTTGCGAATAAACATGCAAAAGAGGCTTGGTGTCTCTTGCTAAAACTAGTATTCTTTCAAAAATCTTGGACCCTTTCTCCTCGACAGACAGAGTATATATAGCCAGAGAGCAAAATCCCACCGCTTTGGATAGCCGTAACAGAAAGATCCCACAATCTCCCATAATGATGACCGAATAAGAATATTCCCAATGCCGTTATAAGAGTAACCAATCAGAACACAGCATACAGTCAATCGGTTGCAGGCGTGCCCTTTGTAATGATGGCAGCGGTCCCAACCGAGCTTCGAAGCGACAAGTGCCGCCCACCGCTTCAGAGAACCATGACGAGCAGCACCCGATAACACTATCCCACTTAGCCAACCCATAGCTTGCTTTGATAATCAGTGTAAGGCATGTGGAAACAAATCGTGGCCCAAATGAGAACTCCTCCTAATGCTGCCGAGAGCCCGCAGAGAAGTGACACGTGTTCAAGGGACTGAGGTCACTTTGAAAATGGAGGGAAGGCCATATGAACCGGGTGGCAAAAGATGCGTGGCCGCGTTTTACAACCCGCGGTGTTCTCATCCCTGCTACTGTTTAAAAGCTGTGAACCATTGACATGTGGCTGAAGGTAGGTCCCGCTAGGAAATAAAGAAGGCCTATAGAAATATTTCGCAGCCCGCAGCTGCATATTCTATCCCTGTAAGGAAAGTTTGCGATACGCCACCACGTACCAAGATGCGGGCCCCTCTCAGAATCTTAGGAGTGCTGGCCCTTTATGGAAGGCTTAGCAACCCGAAGAGAACACAAAGCAACAGAAAATAAAAAGCCCCGTAGGCGAGACACGTGGGCACCCAGCGCAGCATTTCAGGAGCCGAAAGGGGAGCCGCCAGCCGAAGTTGCGAAATGAGAAATGCGCAAAGGGAAAGATCAAAACCTGCCGGGAAGCCGAATAAACTCGGAGACGCACAGGCCAGTGCACGAATATGTATAAAAGGAAACCGAAGGGAGTTGCTTGAATCATTATTTCAACATTACCTTTTGAAGCTCACTAGGGACTCATTTACCCTATGGGGAATAGGTCTTGGCTAGGGTTCCCAAAAAATGCTTGTTGGGTTCTCTTTTACTATGTTTGCACTCCCATATTCTCGAGTTTCACTGTCAAACAATTGGAAATAAATTATGTAGAGGATTTTCTGTGATATGACATTTTTTCTTGCAACTTTGACAACTTTGCAACTTACTTCAATTTTTCTCTTCAAAGGATCTTCAACCTAAAATATGTAATCACACATCAAAGAGATAAAAATGTTATTTGTTAGGTGAATAGGGTTTGCCTTGGTCAAACCTTGTTTTGGAAATTAAACCTTGTAATTAAATAGAAAATCGTGAAGGAATTATGAATGAACAACAATATGTAACAACTCACCAAACCTTATTTTAACCTTGGATTGTAAATCTGCAACTAGCATGAATTGGCTTCAAAGATGTAGATATTGATCATGAAACTTGTCTTGAAATAATGCCTTTGATATGCTTGTGTAGGACTTAAACACCACATCACCATATTAGCTCAAACAACATGCATGATGCATTAAATATTTTACATGACAATGGAATCTTGATTGCTGCAATAATCTTCAATAATTATGCCCTTGAATGCCTTGAAATTTCTCTTGAATGCTCTAACAATGCTCTTGTGAAAGTAATATTAGCTTGCTTGAAGTCTTCTAGGTGTTCACTTGAAATTCTCTAGGTGAAACTAACTGAGATAACCTCCTATTTATACATATCTTAAAATTAATTCTTGAAATTCAAATATCACATGCCAACATCTAAATGCACATTTGAAATCATTGAAAAACTACAAAAAACATAGTTTGAAATTAGGTCCTAGCTGCAAGGGTGCAAGTGACGACTCATTCACCCTATGGGAAATGGCTCCTAGGCCACTTTCCTAGGACACACATCAAGCTTAGTGTCAAACCTCATGTCATGGAATTTATGAATGTCTAGTTTTATCCCTCAAAATTTGCAATTAATTAGGTTTGGATTTGAATTAAAGGGAAAAATTAAGGAAAATTAACCTCAATCAATTAATGAAGCCCTAGATTAGTGTGAAAGTGTAAAGGTGCACCTTACAACACCAAAAATAAGGTACAATAAAGTCTATTTTAATTAAAAGGTCCATAAACACAATGTGAATATGTAAAATATATATTACAACAATAAATTAAGACATCATTGAGCTTGTTTTATTTAATATTATTTTCCCAAATTAAGTGTGAAGAAGGAATAATTTTTCCCACACTATAATGTATTAAATTATGTGAAAAAAATTTCATCATCAATATATTGAGTCACACTACCTAATCCATCGTCAAGATAATAGAAAAAAGAAAAGAAGTTAAGATGATCCTTCACTTCGCTTCCTATTCTAGCCATTCACAACACTATGCAATTGGCAAGTTAGCTTAAAACTATCCAATCCAGGCATAATCTGAAGGAAATGAAAGATGAGAGTGAGATAAACGTGGCAATACATAAAACAATTTTTTTGTGGAAAAATTGTAGATGCGCTATATATCATACAAGGCCACTATTAGCAGCCTATCATTTAGTCGTACCAACCAGAAAATTGTGTAGTATTTAATTCATTTGAATCATTGGCCCTATTTAATGGTCAAAATTATTCTATAAGTATGTTTATAAGACATTCATTCTATACACACATTTTCTTTTTTTTATCATTTTGGGTCATTTTTATGGTCACGAGATTGACCTGCCATCAATGGATCTACTTTTTAAATTTTCTAAATTTAAATTTAAATTTGGTAGATTTATGTCTCCTTAAATGGTTGTCAATATATTATAAAGGGTAAAGGAGTTAGAACATGTACACCTAATTTTTGATGGTCCACGTGGAGTGTCATGTGGACCAGTAAATTTTTTTTGCGAGTTAGGGACATAATTATATGGTGAATAAACAAAAAAAAACATTTTTTAATTTTTTTGTTTGAATTTGACATGTGGGATGACACAATTAGTCCATCTTAAGAAAATCAAATTTTTTCCATGTGACGGAAATGTGCTCAGTTGGACATCTAGTTGGTGTGTGGTACAACATACAAAGTGGAGTGGCTTGCCATGTTACCAAAAATCAGTCTACTACCCTTTCACTCCGCTTGCTCACATTAATCTCTTGCTACCCCTTGCAACTCTTATGTACAATCATTTTTAATGCACATCCCCTCCTACTACTTCCCCAACATATTGTGTAAAATTTGAGCCAACCTACATTCAATTCTCCTAGTGCCTCACACAACTTTCCAACTTTAGAGCCTTTCAATCTACCATCTTCATGAATATTCTTCACATTGATGCTAGAACATGCTCACTTGAGGTATCTGCAATTTTTAGCTTGCCACCACAACATGCTACACTCAGACTCTGGTGATGGTTCAACCAGGGTCCTATTAGAATAAATCTTTGATGTCTTGAGTTCCACCATGCAATGTCTCATGTTTGTTGTCATGTAGGTAAACCTGCACGCATGTCGTTTGTATATTTGATTTCTATTGTAGCTTGAAATAGATATTTTATAGTGTTTGCATGTAGGTAAATTTTTTTGAAGGTGGTTGTGCGCTCCAAAAATATTTGAATGTCCAACCTCAAACTCCATTTGAACTAGGTGAGCAAGCTCACTAACACCTTGCCATTATTCAATTTTCAATTTTCAATTTTTTTTTTTTGTGCTTGTTTTTTGTCTTTTCTTTATTGCAAAATTCATTGTTGGTAAGAATCTTTTGTGTTTATGAAAACTATGTATTTTGTGTTCATAAACACACTAAAATGTGGAAATTAATCTTCTGTTCAAGAATTGTTCTCTTAAATTTTTTTTTTTTAAATTTTTTATTTACTTATTTTTTTTATTACAATAAAAAATTGGTTGTTTTGGTGCCATAGATAAATCTGGGGTTATTTTTTATAATAGTAAAAAATAATATTGTTGGTTTTTTCATTTCCATAGATAAATATGGGTTGTTTTTTCATTACTATAACAAATAATATTGTTGGTTGTTTCAGTGCCATTGATAAATCTAGGGTTTGGTTATTTATCTATTTCATTGGTTTATGGTCTTGGCTTTATTGTCCAGATTAGGATTCACTATCTAAAATGGCTAACAACCCAAAGGGCTCACTACCACAGAGATAAAAAGAAGATAGAAGGGATATGTTACAGAGAGAAGACATTCTCAATGTAATAGAGAAATCGACCAATATTTTCTCAACCACTAGTAGACATGCATGAATGATAGAGTACACATTTAGCTCACTGCATTTGAAAACTCCAAATTTAAGCCAAATAGTGTTCTCCCATATTCGCATCACACACACTCACTTAGTGACATCAATATTGCATCTATCTACACTATTTCTTTGCACTTATCTCTCTTTTTGTACATAATTTCACCACTAACTCATCCTGTATTTATACTAACTTCAAATTTGAAACATAACCAAAGTAGTCCATCCAAAATTAAATTCAAATTAGTTCAGTGCCAAAACATCCTAGGTGGAATTAGAATGAGGGTGACCCAAATACATGCTTAGTGAGGACCCAAATAGATCAAACACACTACATCAATTCCAAAGATAGTGTTTAACACAAGATCAACCAAACCAGTGTAAAAAACATAGAAAAATTACGCACAATCCTTCCAGATATTGAAATGATCTTCAATACAATCATAACAACTCAACTCTAGAACTATAAGTCATAAGAATTCACCAAAGAGAAATCCAGACCAATAACATTTCTCCTGGACCTCAACCAAAACACATAAAACCATAGTTTACAAATGGTGAACATAAATTGCACTGTATAATGAATCAAGTGCCAAAACTCTAGATATAGCAGCTTCCAACAACCATGACCAACATATCTCAACCAAGAAAAAATAGGAGCAAATCTTAGAGAAAAATCTAGAGTAACCATTGAACACCTGCAACCTTTCTTCAATATAATTTTCTCAATATCCTCAACATATACAACCAATAACCTACAACCATGACATTAATGACAACAAAAACTAGTTGATAAAAAATTGACCAATTGACATCAATGACAACACCTTCATTCTTTTCCATTCTTGCAACAGATCTCTCTAGTAGATTTCAAATTCATAACTTTCACAAGTTTAGTATTAGATAGACCACTTAAAAGAGCATACCTTGCTTTACCATTGATCTCATCATTAGTAGATCCATACCACTTGTAGGCATAGTATATCCAATCTTAACAAATTTCCAAACAAAAATTCCAAGAGATATTAGGGAACTTTCCATCATTTTCTTCCAAAAGCCATAATCCAATTCACCAAACCAAGGAGCATCCTTCTTGTGCACCATCCTATATCTACCTCAATTAGTCAAGCTTTCTTTCAAGGAACATTGCTTTGATACTAGTTAATTATTGTACACAAGACAATAAAGAGGGGCGGGGTGAATGAGTTGTACATTAAAAATAAAAAACCCTCATAAACATTCAGATCCACATAAAATTAATTAACCCTTAATCCAAAGTTAAAATGATTTAGCATGAAAGAAAATGAAAAAAACTAAAACACAACACCATACACAATACAACACTAGATTTACATGAAAAACCTAAGAAGGGAAAAACCACAGTGAGGATTAGCTGACAATATAAAGTGATTGCAACACTGAATACAATAGGCTCACTATCGAAGGGCTCACTACCCAAGAGAAAGAAGGTCTCACTACCAAAGGCTCACTACTAGATTACAAAAATGAAGAAAGGAGGGTGTTACAATGATAAATCCATTTCAATGCAACCAAAAAGATCCATCATAGCATCACCAACACATTCACAGCCTCTCTAAAGATTGTAGACACCTTCTATTCACTACTTCCAATAGTCTAACTTATTAAGCTCACACTGCACTTCACAAATTCACACTTCACAACTCTACAATTTGTATCACACACTTCACCACATAATTCTCCATCAACTCATCACTTATTTATACCATCTTCAACCTTGAAAAATTTCTCAAAGGCTGGCTATGCATCTCAACTATATAAATTCTAATTAGGTCAGCACTAAGCATTCCCATAGTGGAAAGGAATTAAAGAAAACCACAAAAATTATTAATTCAGAAACAAATCTTACATATACTCCATGCCAAACTTCCACAATTACTAAATCAAATGCACAATTAATGTAAACACCCAAGGTCAATCAAACTAGTGTAAAAACCATTAAAATTTAAGTACATGCTTCCTCAAATATAAAGATGACTCATATACCACACACAACACTTGAATACTATTTGGAATATTCCACAAAAACTATGAAATATAACAAATTCCTTTACAATAGCTTTAACTTGAAGAATGTGCACACCTAGTACACTCAGACAACCTTCCATACACTGTAACTCAAGAAATCAACTTTTGATGAACCAAGCCACAACGGAAATAGATTGAAGGTAGATATGATCATTATCAACACAATTCCAAAAAATGTAAGCCCAAAAACCAAACTACAGATAAATGTGGAGCAAAACCATTTCTCCCAGACACCACTGCAACATATAGTGTACACATTGGTGAACACAACTTCTTTTCCACAACAATTTAGACCAAGAAATTTTTTATATAAAACTTACGAACACTTCTAATCAAGATATCCAAACCACACAAGAAGATCTTCAAACATGAAGAAATATGAATCAAAACCAGAACTCCACACTATACACTATAACGTCCTCTACAACACACTATTTCCTCTTTTATTCCAATTTTCTCAAAAGAACTTGCAAAAAAACACCAAAGAAACATACTCATCATCTTTATAACTTTCTCATCATTACTAAACCAACAACATATACCAACAAAATCTTATCAAAGCAACATTAGAGGTGGACACCAATAGCACTTGCCAATGATGTCCAACATAGTGCAACTAATCAAAGCATTTACACAACAAGTCATCAATGAAACCACTAACATAAGCCATAAATAATCTCCCAAAACTTTTTGACATCAATGATAATGCTAACTAGTCATCCTTGCAACAAATTGATGACTGAGAGTCCATCAAGACCTAGTAAAAAATAGATTTGAGTTGCATAGTGGACGCTAAGATCCTTTTACAATTGTTTGAGTCCCACTTGGTGTAGTAGATAATATTGGTTAATCTAAAGACCATTTTCAAGAGTGTATGCACCATACATAACCAAGTGCACGAAATTTCTTGTAGGTAGCAAAGAGGGTGGATCCTATTAGGAAATCTCTATGATTCGATTGATGAATTCCTATGTATTCTAAGTTAGTCTTTAAGCTACCACAAGGGGTGTTAAAAATATGAGAAACTTAAAAAAAGAAATAAAGAATAAAAAAGAATCACACTAGATAGATGCAATGCATACCACTAGAGAACAACTTAATAGGACATATTGTAATGATCAATGGAAATAAATGTGTACATAATAGTTACATATGAATGCAGAGAAGACTAAGAATGATCAATGTAAATAAAAATGTACATAATATTTAAATATGAATGAAGAAAAGACTAAGAATCATCAAAATAACAAATTTCTTTTTATTAAGTTAATTTATCAATAAACCAAATTACATGAATATAGCTCTTCTAAAACCTTACATAGAGCCTTCCTTATAAAATAGCAAAGAGATAGATGATAGTCATAACCTATCATGTTAAAAATCCTAGATGAAAAGTATAAATTGAGAATTGAATTTTACATTAGACTCAATATCCTGTCTATAAAATCTATAATCTGATCTGTAAAGGAGCATGTAGGCCTATATTTATAAAAGAAACATTCAAGCAACAATAATTTTCCCACCCAAAATTTCATATTTTGGCAATTTAAAGGTTAATGTTTATGATTGGACATAAATTTGAGGTCTTTTGGCACTTGGTTAATTAAGTCAACCACTTAGTACTACCATATTATGACCATGGTACATAAAAATATTTACCATGTGTTGTATTGTCAATAGCTATCAATACATAGGTCTTCTTTGGTAGAGAGTTGAAATTCTAGATGTGATATGACCTACTTCAACTAATATAGAAGTATAGACCTTCAAATGATGTGGAATTGCTAGGAGTATCATATTGCATCTACTAGATACAAGATGAATTAGCACTACAAAGCAATGGTCACATGTCACATGGGCTATTAGACAAACTTTTTGGTGGTAGATCACATAGATGACAAGAATTTTTTTTAAAAATCACTTTATTTTTTATGACTCCCTAGGGAAGTGTCATTTGGCATCAATTAAGTTATAGCAAACATAAATTATAAATAAATAGGTCTCACCAATACTAATGTGTAGATAACTCTTGCACTTTACTACATGATAGTATTTCCTCATTCCATGTTGAAATGTGGGGAAAGGGTTCCCTAAATAGGTCTTTAAAGACCCACAATAGGTTTCTTTCTGTAGGGAAATTTCATTAGAAAATAGATCACAAGGTGTAATGATTAACTTTCAACCTTAATGGTGAGTCAATCATATCTAGATCTCAGTCCTTTTAGACAATAGGGAAAATTTGAAACCTAATAAAATGATTTAAATTGTTCAAAATAAATGCACAATAATACATAGATGATAAAATGTAAGATTCTAAAGATACAAAAATCAAATTGATAATTTTTAGGTAGATTTGAGAAGGGTCTGGAAACATGTACGTAGAATAAAAAATTGATTTTGAGCACTATTGAAGCACAGGTTCGCCTAGTGGCAAATGTGTCCTAGTTATGGCTTCCAAAAATACTTTTTACAATCCTCTAGAGTAAGATTTGAGGTGCTATTTTTTATAGGTTTCAATGTTAAAAAGATGGAAATAAATTTTTCACTTCAGTTTTCATGATTTGAAAACAATGAATAATGTACCATAGAAAAAAGACATCTTGCTTGATTTGGGAATAATTGATGATAAATTAGACTTAATGAGGCCTTGATTTGGTAATGTGAGGTGTTTTACACATCCACACTAGGTCTTGGACCCTTGCAAACTAAATAAAATGTATTTATTGATGTCTTGTAAATGTGTTGTAAAGTGTTATAAAAGACTTTCACACCTCTCTAGACTTAATGAACCCATTTTCCCTTAATTCAACACTATACAATGTATAAATAATAGCATTATTACATCAATATAGAAGGCTTGTAAACTAAACTCAACTTTAATCTAGTGTTGTGATGTGTCCTACACATTCACATTAGATGTTGTGCCTTCCTAGGCTAAGTGGACCTCATTTTAGTGTTGTAAAGTGTATTTAATCACACTTTCACATTGAATTTTGTGTCTCAATCCCCAATTCACCTTTACATCATCATTAATAGGCCCCTATTGCCCCATATTGTGCATCCTGAGGTATAAATTGATCAAATAATTGACCAAGTCATCATTTAAACCTAATTTATGCATTCCCCAACAACCCAACTGACAAATGGACCCCTCTAGGACTAATTTTCCATCTGTGGTGAATGAGTCCCTACCAGGTGGGACTCATTCACCCAAGGTGGCGAATGAGTCCCATTTGGGTCAATTTTGACTTTTGAGTGGGAAAAAATAGGTTTTAAGTTTAATTTTTCTTCATGTTGACCTTAGGGATCCAACTTATGGGAAAATAAGGTGAATTGCCTATAAAATCAAGTCTCTAAACCCTAATTTACATCTCATAACTCATTCACACATCTCTTATCATTCATTCATCATCTATCTTCTCCTTCAAGTTAGAAAAGTTAGGGTTTTCACATTCTAAGTCATCAAGAAAGCCTCCAAGGACATTCAAAGGTAGATTCTTCATGTTTTGCTATAGAACTTCAAGATCAAACATCATAGAAAGGTATTTTCATTGTTTCATGCTTCATTACATTATTTCATCATTTTGAATTAATTACCTACAAGACCAAGGAAAACCCCCATGCCCTAACATCCAACAAATTTCTCCTTCTCTTCTTGTGTGTTTGCAGATTTAGGCATCTTGGAAGCTTGGGAATCATTGAAGATCAATTTGTAAAGTGTAGACACATAAAATATACATGCATCTGATCTAGATTCACTAATTTCAATTCGTCCTTAATCATCCCTCTACTAACCATTTTAATCGAATAATCTTTATGTAATTAAAATTCATCATATTTCCTCTTTTAATTAAATAAATCAATCTTTATTTAATTAAATCATATTTCCCCTTCTAATTAACTTTATCTAATTAAATATATCATTCTAGCTAATTAAATCATATTTCTTCTCTATAATTAAATAAATCAAGTTTATTTAATTAAATTTTCCTAAAGTTATCTCTTTAGTTAAATAAATCAATTTTATTTAATTAATCTTCTAAAGTTCTCCATTTAATTGAATAGATAAAATTTATTTAATTAAATCTCTAATGTTCTCTATCTTCTCATTCAATTTAAATAAATCCAAATATTTAAGTTGAATGTCACATTTAGCGAACCTCCATTAAAATTAATCAAAGCATGATTAATGCTAATCCTAATCACCCATATCCTCTAGCTCTTGTAACTTGCACAATAAATCAATTTATTTGATTTATTATTTCTTCTATTTTCATTCAAAATGGCATCTTTATGGAATAAAATTCAAATTTGAAATCTCCCCCCAAAAGGGAGTTGTCCTCCAACATGGCATTAACTCCTCTTGCATTGTCTCTTACATGTCTCCAACTTGGCATTTAGGACTCTTTCTTCTTCCTCAACAAGCCAACTTTCAAAATTTCAAATTTGCACCTAATATCATTTATGGGAACAATGACCAAAATGTGATAATTCCTTCCTCCATTGACATGTTGACAAGTGGCATTTTTCCATTGGTTTGTATTTTGTACCACATTCTTCCATTCTTCCCATTTCTCCATCATTCTTTCCTATAAATAGAGCATCTCTCTATTAATTAGAGATCCAAAATCTTATGCACAAGTTCATTATTGTCATTTTAATTCATACCATCTTCAAGGAATTCTCATCATTTAGCTTGTCAAGGGTTGGGAAAGGGTTACTTTTCATATCAAAGTAGCACTAATCCACTATGGAATAGGTATGCACCATTCTTTTTTATGTTCTCAATTAGCTATTTTATTTACATTATGAGGCATGATGGATTATTTCATAGGAGCACTATTATGTTTGCATAGTTTGAACTAACCCATGCTAATGTGTGTTGAAGTTTAAACAGTTTTGCAAATTTGTGGTGTTTACATCTGGCGCTATAAGGAGGGCCAACTCTAATAAGTTTAAGCCAAGACTCGTACGCCACCACTAATGCGAGCGTTCAAGCCTCGAACAAAATGTTGTACCAACATCCCTTCAGCATGACTAATCCGTGCATACTGTTTTAGTTCATAGAAGCGCCACTCATACTATTCTACTAACATTTCCATTTGCTTAAGATCGTGGAATTCATCTACCCTGCGCTACCTCCAATGATCTGAGAGGAAGCAAGCCTTGAAACTTTCCAAGAAAAACTCCCAAGTGACCATATTGATATCCATATGCAACTTCTATTCCTCAAGCTGTCACCAAGTGGACGCGAAACCCCACAAATGCATAACAACACATCGAGCCTTGGTATTACTACCATAGGAGTTCATTGTGAAGCATCGACCCAAATCAATTAACCATGTCTCAGCTTCCAACCCTCCTCCAAAACCATCGAAGGTAGGTGGATGAGCTCTCATCAAGTCCCTCATATGGCCTGCTAATAAAGCATCCTGATCAACTGAAGCTCCCCTATGCCTTGGAGACCTTTCTCTTTCTCTCTCAACCCACTAATCCCCATCAGGTCTAGGACCCAATCTATCAAGAAGCTCACCCAGAAAATGTTGCAACTGACCATCCAACCCCAGTTGTTTTGTGTTCAGTCCACCACCCGACGGATTGTTCTGAGAATTCTATTGCTCCTTAGATTCAGGACCATGAGAACTTGGTGGTGAAGGACTTGGTTGGTTGGCCCCATGGCCACCACCTCGGCCTCTTCCTTGGCCTCTACCTCTACCTCTACCTCTACCTCTGCCTCTAGGCATGCTTCTGCACAACAAGACAAAGGTGGATATGAGCTCAAGTGCCAAAATGCAAAGGTTGCCTAATGGACATAACTACCTAGAGACCCTAGCATTTGCAACCTTGGCTCTAATACCAAGTTGTAACACCCATCGTGCAAACCCCAAAGAACAACCACATAAAAAGCACACAAATTTTTTTTTAAAGGAAAAATAAATAATTAATATGTACAAATATTAAATAATCATATACATAATCATATACTTCATTTCATTATAATACAAATATATAACCAACTATGTCCTTTGGGGCACGCGAGGTCACATCGAATTAAACATTACAAAGCATCAATACATAAGATACCATTCTAACAACAAGGGAATTATTAATGACCACATTAAACATATACATAGATTCCATCATGAGGAATCACATAGCCAAATTAAGATACAAAGTTGATAACTACATTACAACATCTTTTAAATATACAACATATCCATAAACATAATTTACATCATGATTCCCAATCATGTGGGATGGATACAATATAGAAGATTATCAAAATGCATAGAGTTCAACTGGTACAAATCTTCAATAGGATGAGACTAGCCAACAATCGCTGATGGGGAACCCAACGGTGTGTGGAGCACGTTCCACCCGACCACCCCCATGCTAAGAGCTGACAGAGAAATAACTCTGACCAAGACTATCAACTGACAAGAACCGATGTACAAACATACAAGAAGTACCAAACATAGAGCCATAACACAATACTCCAAATTGCAATGAAACAAAACAATAACATCATATCACAGTACCATAAGAGTACAAGGTCATATATCAAATATCAATGAGATCATACAAGACCACAAAGTACACTATAGATGTATCAAGAAAATATTCCAAAAATCAAAATAAATCCATTTAACAACAATCTAAACCAACTCCCATAACATACTTCCATAACATATTTCCAGAGGAACACAATAAAGTAAAACACTTGGTCAACTAGGGGAGAGTGTCATCACATAGTCCTACATGGGCTATCCTGTGCTCTTCCTCCCAACTGGAGGCGCCGGTCCCATCTATGGCTATCCTGTGCCCTTCCTCCCAACTGGAGGCGTCGGTTCATAGGGTGACTCATGCGGAGCCATAAACCTCTCGTGAAGATGAGGTCATGACCTTGCCGACCACGACCTTCTCAGCCTTCCATTAGTCTGCGGAAGCACTAATGAAGATGAGGAATCCATTTTAAAATCTTATAATGATATTACTACCCAACCCTCCTAAGTTAATTATTAGGTTTTCACTTGATTACCAACTCACTCATGGGTTATCCTATGCCCTTCCCCTTAAACGGGGCGCTGACCCCCATGAGGAGCCACCCTCCCTAGAGACCCAACCAAAGCCAAAAAGTAACAGGGGTTGTACCAACCCAATCACATGAACATCGAAATACAACAATAAAAATAATTCACGAGGGACAACCCATCTCGCAAATAAATACCATAACAAAATCTCACAACTCGGTACACCCCATTCGTAAAAATATAACATAACAAAAACTCAAGACAAAAAGATATAAATTTTGCAAAAATCACAAACCTCTGGAAGACATAAGTTTTTAACACAAATGGGGTTCCCACATCAATGAATTGACAATTTTCCGAACCCAACTAACTTACAAAATACAACTTTACACAGGTACACAAATAACTTATTTAAATTCCACAATAAATTTTGTTTTTGTAGTACTCAAAGATTAAATAACAGCACTACAAAAATATATAAATTATCTTTTAACTGATAATATCATTTGGATATTTATAATTTAACAAAAAAAACAAATATAATAGCAATTCTTTTTCTATTTTCAAAATTTTATTACAAAAATAAGTTTCTATTTTTTTTTTTCAAACCAGAATAGAAATAGTCTGATAATATACAAAATATAATGACCAATTACCAGTTAAAGAAATGACTTTCAAAATATATCTAAACGAATTTAATAAACATATATATATATATTTATTTATTTATTTAATTAAAATCCCGAATATTAATACATAAAGATTTATCATTCAAAATTTATAAAACAAGTTTCAAGTTTTAATGAATTTTTCGTCGCTGTACAAGGTGTACATGTATGTGATGCCTAGCCCAGCAGACAGTCTATGGACTGTACGCAATAGTCCGAAGGACTGCCGTGGATAGTCCCTAGACTGCCGCGCTAAGCCATAGACGGTCGAATGGTGGGTACGGCCGAGGCTAAATCACCATTCGGTCGGCTGAAAACAAAGTTTAAATCAAAATAAAATTTATTTAAGCCATTGGTATTACGACCGAACATAGGGTTTCAATGGATTTTTATTAAATAAAAATATATACATATATATAATTACATTTATATGTGTATATATATATTTATCTATATATATACATATACATACATACATACATATATATATATATATATATATATATATATATATATATATATATATATATATATATATATATATATATATATATATATATATATATATATATATATATATATATATATATATATATATATATATATGTATTTATATATTTCGAATACAGAGCCTGAGAACATAAATGTATATATAAGCAAAGCAAAAATATATAGATCCAGAGTTCATATTAAGAAAATTATTTCTTTTCCCAGGACAATACAATAGTAACAGTGTTTATTTCCAAAACCCAACCAAAATTCATTTAATTAAACAACAATCCCAAACCCTAGAACAAATTTCTTTTGATTGAATAACAGACCAGAAAACATTTCTAAAGATCCCAATATTTTCTTTTCCACACACATTTAATTTCAAACCCCAAGAAGAAATTTCATTCACAACGAACAATTTTTATTTCATTTGTTGCTACAAAAAGAAATTAATTAAAAACGAGAAAAGAACCTGGTGTCCTGTGCATGTAGAGAATCTGTGGAAGCTTTATCCTTTTTGCAGAGCTACTCCTTCACTACCAATTGTTTCCAGCAACAGATCCAAAACCTCCCTTAGACTGAACCCTCTTCTTCAACAAATTCTTCATAATAATAGAAAGAGAAATAATAGAAAGATGTATGCAAAATTTCTCCAAAATCCAAAAAATAGAATGCCCTCCCCACACAAAGAAAAACCCCTAAATAAAATCAACACTCAGAAAGCCTTTTCAATTTCCTCTTCCTGTGAATACCAGAAGTCACTTCCCAGAAATGAATAAAAACAATTATTAATCCAATAATTCCTTTTGTTGCCTTTTTACATGCATTTGCATTTCATCATTTTTTTTTTATCATGTATTTGATTAGAAATTTAAATATATTCAAATCCACAAAATTTAACTTTTATTTATTTATTTATCATCTCCACAAACACTATATTAAATAATCACATGCTCATTAAAATAATTGAAATCAACCATTTGCAAGATTTTCTCAAAATAAATTTAATATTTTCACAACTAACATTTATTTATTTATTTATTATTTTATGCTTAATTTTATTAATTGTTTAATTGTTTAATTATTTAAATCACAACAATAAACCATACACCACATTAGATACATCATAAAATCATAGTTAATGTAACAACAAAATGGCTATGACCAAGACACACAAAACCAATAAAGTACAAGATAGTTGACATCTTGGAACGGGTTACTCCCATGTCACCTTTGTTCAACTTCCTTCCGTTGGGTTGGTTCAATGCTAGCCCAGACCTATCGAAATAGGTGGAATCGAGTCTTATTTCTGCAAAGCCTGCATCCAACAAGGTGATACACAACATACATACATATAATTAATTACAAAGCATCGTGAGAAGGATTTGCAGTGTAGCAGGGCACTCGCGAATGAGTGATGCTACCTGTCCCCTCACTAAATCATATCATCATTTATTGCATTATTGAATTACATTAATTTGTGCGAACATCATCAATTACTATTATCTAGCCTACTGCATTCCAATTAACTTCATCAAAACAATCGTAATAAAAATGTCATTATAATATCCATGGCATCATAAAAGTAATATAATCAGTAACAATCTAAGCTACCACAACATAATATCAATAGTATCATCAAAACCACCATGTGCCAAACAAAACCACAAAGAATGTCAAGAACAAACAACAACATGAGGGGTATTACACATAACACTTTCAAATAATTAGTTTTAGGTGCAAAATTATTTGTTCATGAATTATATTTTTGTTACATGTTTACTAATAAGATCGACACCTATTTTTTGTAAAAAAAATATACAAGAAAGAGTACCAAATGTTATCATCTATAGATTAAAAACATAATAGATTTAATAAAAATTATAAAATTAATAAAACTATTGAATTATTAAATGAGAATATATATTAAACCATGAAATTAATAATTTAATAAATTTATAAAATAAGTAAAAATTTATAAGTATAATATTATAAAATAAGTAATTATTATAAAATTATATAAAAAGTATTTTACAAAATCATAAAATTTAACAAATTAGAAGATTAGAAAAATATTTAAAATATTTAAAAATTAAAATAAACTTATTTGTGGTTTTGATTTTATATATTTATCTATTAAATTATGTGAACACTTTTTTTTCATCAATATATTGAGTCACACAACTTGATCCAAAAGATAAGACGATTCTTTGCTTCACTTCACTTCAAATTCTAACCATTCACAACTAACAACATCTATACAACCCCTACAATGCATCCATACATGCATCATGGCCCATGATGTTGCAATAGTTTGAAAACTATATTTATGATTTTAAGATAGCCATTCAATTCCAAATAATTTTTAAGGACTCCATTACACTCCAGTCCAACATCATTTAATGGTGTACTCTTGGTGGACTTCATCTACTTCTATGAGCCATCGTACTTTGGTCTCAGGTTATTATTGGTCTTCCACATTATTATGGTTTATGAGAAAATAAAACCACACTGCATTAATGAGAATTAATGCATCATTTTATTTCGTTAAGTCAATTAGGAGATTCAAAAAAATTAAATTTCATTCATATGGATTAGTTTGCATAAGGGAGAGAGGTGTGAAATCATAGATTGTGAAGGATGTTTAATTCCATGCTATGGAGTGTATTTAGTATTTTTACACATAAGTTTAAGCCAATTTAATCTAAATATTTTAAGTTTAGATTATTTATTACTTAAATTTATTTATTTTTAAATTATATATTAATTTAGAGTTATTAAAATAAGTTATTTTAAGAAAGTAATTGTAATTAATAATATATATTTAATTTTTTTATTTAAGAATGCATTTAATTTAAAATAGTACATTATTTTGGACACTTATGATTTAAAATGACTATTATTTAATGTCAAATATAAAATTATAAAATTATTTTCATAACATTACTTTTTATAATTATGTTATTAAAAAAACATAATACAAAATTTAAAATGAATAATAAAAGACATAAATAAAATATAAATTGTAAAATATAATGTATAATATAAAACATAAGCTCAATTTTGAATTTTAAATCTAAAATTTAAAGCATATAATTCAACAAAAAAATATAGAATACAATAAATATAAAATTTAACAAAATATTTTTTCAATAAATAGTTAAAAAAGTATATTTAATATATAGTTTTAAAAACATATTCAACTATAAAATAATATATATTTAATTTAAATTTACTCATTTATAATATCTAGTGATTTATTACATAGTTTTTACTATATAATTATCAAATATAAAACCATTTATATTATGTATTTATATAAACATATTATAAAATATACTAAATGATTTAATTTTTCAATGCAATATATAGAGTTCAATTAAGCATAAATAAAATATAAAATAATTAAAATTTGTATAGATTAATAATGTTAATATTGTTTGTAATATATTAAATATAATTTTTAGGTGCATATTTAATTAATATTACAATTGTAATAATTTTTTAAAAGTATATATTAGGTTAATTATTATTTTCATTACCATCTACATTTCAATATATTTTGGCTTTGCATTTAGTCTATTATATTTTCTAATACATTGATATTTTATTCTTATATATATTATAGTAATATTAAAATCTTTACATATATATAATGTGTATATAAAATAAAATATACAGTGTTTGAAAATCTTAATTCTAATTCTATTTTGTGAGAATATTATTATGTGATACAACCTATGATATGCTCATGTCATCCAATCTGAATGATCTCTTGTTACTATATCTTTATGCAACTACATGTTACTTAATTACCAAATAAAATCTTATATGGAACTTGTAAATGATTTGATTGTATTCTCTAAATAAAATATATTTAGTTGTTCATTATGAATGTATATTGAGATATGCACGCAATATTAGGCAAAGAAAATATTTCTAAGATGTGCTAAATTTATTGAAATATGCATGATCTCTCTTGGTAAATAATAGTTGGAATGGGCTATCATGCTATGAACTAGTGATATAAAGAATAATCTAGGAATTAAATTTCCATTTTGAAAAAATAGATAAAAATTTACTGCATATAGCCAAAATGAGAATTAAGTCATAGAATATTTTGTTTCAAAATATAGGTAAAAAAATTACTGTCAGATTATATAGAAGCTATTAATAGTTTCAACAACAAGGTTAATAAAGTATTTTACAACGCGGTGCAAACCATAAGAAATTATATCATTCAAAACCATAAAAATTTGCACCATTCTCTTTTGGATCTCTTCTAGTAATAATTCAAGTAGAGCGTTTTCAAAGTCAAGACTGAGGTGAGCAAAAGATTTTGTGGAACAGAAAATGGTGGAGGCATCCTGATAGGGAGGTTGGACGAAACTATCACAGTTTCATGCTCCAAGTCTTGTTGGA
Organism: Sequoia sempervirens; assembly: GCA_007258455.2. NCBI lineage: Eukaryota > Viridiplantae > Streptophyta > Pinopsida > Cupressales > Cupressaceae > Sequoia > Sequoia sempervirens. Next base: position 57,543,366 of record VDFB02379711.1, read on the forward strand.
AGACTTCTAAGGTGTCTCTCTCCACCACTTCAACCTATAGGACCTTTCTTTCCTTAGGATCCCCTAGTTTTTCCTTACCAACCTAAACTACCAATTAAAGAACCTCCTACCAAGTCAAGACTTGGTGTAATCTTGGAACCCTTACTTTAGCCCTTAATCCACCCTAAAGGCTAAAAATCCTCCAAATCTTGAATTTAACTTTGCAAGGATGTGGATGTGTTTCTATTCACTTTAATCCATCCAATTTTGGTTATTGAGAGTCCACCTGACTCCATTCCTTGGTTGCTTCCACCAAACCCTCATTTAGGTCTTGAAAGGCTATTAGCCCTAGGAGCCCCAATTAAGCCTCCTTCTCCAAGAAAACGGGTTAGTTCTCCAAATATTTCCAAGGAACCCCCAATATTTCTTTGAGATTCTTGGTTCATATGGCCACCTCTCAAATATTTTTGGGGTCTTGGGTCTCAACTATCTGTACAACGCCCCAACCTAAAAATTGCCAAAATTAGGTCTTTTAAGCCCTTTCCTGGCTTCTTTGAAATTGCTAAACTTTACTCACATCAGATGGATTGATGGAGCTTCCTCCTCCATGCTATTCTTTTGTAAGACACTCATCTATCTTCTCCAAGCAATGATTTTTCAAAAAGTTGACACCCCTGCAATTTTAGTGCTCTGCACTTAGGTCTTCCCTAGCCGGGCACTTCCCTGGCTCGCATAGGTCAAGACTTCCACAGTGGCTCCTGTGCTTTCAAAAACCCTAAATCCTACCATATATACATACACGGAGTCTAGTCATTGTTCCCAAAGGGCCATACAATTTGTACAGTGGGAAAGTGAACTAATACTCCATTTTCTCAAAATACTTGGTTCAGACCAGCAATAGTGTGGAAACAAAACTATTTACAAACTAAGCTTAAAACTACACAAAGAAGCTATCTAATGCTACAAAAAACTTGAAGAAACACTACTCTACATCCTACATAGATTTTAGTGCTATGATCAATCCATTAAGCAACACTACAATGCAAAAAATAAAAAAATTCTCACAAAAACATAGTTGTTTCTTCTTGAATTCAAAACTTTAACAATTTCAAAATGCTTCCCCCGCTGCCTCAATGTTGAGACATTCCATAAATAGAGCCTCCAATTCAGTTATCACTCCCCTGGGCTCTTCTTGGCTGTATCAAACTCTAAATGAGCATTATTTGCAAAAATTGAAAAGAAAACTCCTAAAAGGTCAAAACCTTATCTAAGAAAAAGCCTTAGGCCTATCCAATGGTCAACATGACCTTGATCATATGTTCAACACCTAATCAAAAATTCCATTAAGGATTACATCCAAATGAACTAAGTTTTATTGCCTAGTTTCCCTATACAATACTGTCCTAGACAACCTATGAGTTAACCTATGGGTGCTCCTGCACCATTCTACCCCTCAACCAAACACTAAGGATTCTAGGGAGAGATCAGAGATAAATCAATACCCTGCTTCTTGAACATACCTTCATCCACCCATGTAGCCTCGGATTCTGGTTTATCCTTCCATTTGATGAGATGTTCCATGTATTCCTTATACCGAGTAGACTTCTTCGCCCTTGATTCCAAGATCCTTTCTGCTTGCAGCTTGTCTTTAGGAGGTAAGGCTATGTTACTCACATCCTTCAAGACATCCACACCTTTCTGATCCAAGTCATTGACTGGTCCTTTATACCTGATCAAATCAACCACATTAAACACTGGTGAAATGCCTAAGTCTGTAGGTAACTCCACCTTGTAAGCATTCTTTCCATACTTGGCTAACACCTTACATGGTCCCACTTTCTTCATCTGCAACTTGGTTGATGTTCTTTTCTACAACCTAGATTTGTTGATATGGACCATGACAAAGTCACCTACTACAAATTGGATATCTTTCCTAGACATATCCACCTTCGCTTTCAGCTTGTAAGTAGCCTCTGTAATTGTCTTTTTCACCTGCTCCTAAATCTCCTTCATGGTCTGAGAGAAATCTTTAGCATGGCCACTCCTATGCTCCATAGCTCTTAAATATCTAAGTTCTTACACACCTCTTGGGTGCATTCCATACACTATTTCAAAAGGACTTTTGCATGTGGTTTGATTCACATTGTCATTGTAGGCATATTCAGCTTGTGATATGACCAAGTCCCATGTTTGTCCATACTCCTTGGTGAGGCACCTTAGAAGGTTACTTAACACCCTGTTAACCACCTTAGTTTTTCCATTGGTCTAAGGATGGTAGGCTGATCCAAAAGACAAGTTAGTACCTAATATGTTCCATAGAGTTTTCCAAAAATGACTCATGAACTTCACATCCCTGTCTGAGACAATGCTCAATGGCAATCCATGGATCCTCACAATCTCTTTGATGAAGAGTTGAGCAATATAGCTAGCATCATGGGTGGTCTTGCAAGGAATAAAATGACTCATTTTGATAAACCTATATACCACCACATAGACGCTATCAAACCCTGTCTTAATCCTAGGGAGTCCTACCACAAAGTCCATGCTAATACATTCCCATGGTCTATTGGGAATGGGTAGAGGTTGATACAACCCTGCATTACTAGCTCCCCCCTTGGCTTTCATACAAACTACACACTGCTCCACATACCTTCTAACATCCCTTGGCAACTAGAACCTCTGCACTAGTTTCATTGTCTTGTTGATACCAAAATGACCACTAAGACTACCATTATGCTTCTCCTGGATAAGATTCTCTCTCATTGAACCTTTTGAAACACATAACTGATTTCCCTTGAACAAGAGTCCACTTGACAATGTATACTCTGAGAATTGACTATGAAAGTGATTCTCAAAATCAAAACATACCTTATATGCCTTCGACAAGTATTCATCTTCACCATAGAGATCCTTGAAACTGTCTATCCCAATGCTCTTTATCTGTATCTCTTGTACTGTCAACAACCTCCTACTTAGTGCATCTGCCACCATGTTCAATTGTCCCTTGTTGTGGTTGATGGTAAAAGTGAAAGATTGGAGATATTCCATCCATTTCAAATGTCTATTGCTCAAATTCTCTTGTGTGTTGATGTAGCTAAGTGCCTGGTTATCAGTAAACAGTACAAACTCTTTAGGTAGGAGACAATGCCTCCACTTTCTAAGTGACTGCACTAGAGCATATAGTTCTAGGTCATAGGTAGAATAATTTTTATTAGCTTCATTGATCTTTTCACTAAAGAAAGCTATGGGCCTACCTTCTTGGCTTAGCACTCCTCCTACTGCAATTCCACTAGCATCACATTCCACAGTGAATAACTTATCAAAACTAGGTAATAAAAGGATGGGTTGGGTTGCTACTTCTTGTTTCAGTTTCTCAAAACCTTTCTCAGCTTCAAGAGTCCATGTGAACTTAGTTTTTAAGCCACCTTTGATTGTATTAAGTACTGGTGCGCATATGCCACTAAAGTTCCTTATAAACTTCCTATAAAACTGAGCTAACCCATGAAAACTCCTTACCTTTGTCCCGGTGGTTGGTGTAGGCCAATTTAGGATAGCTTCCACCTTGCTTGGGTCCATCTTCAATGATCCTTGGGATACCAAAAACCCCAAATACACAAGCTCTTGTTTGAAGAACTCACATTTTTCTAGGTTGATGGCTAACCTCTCCCCCTGCAATCTTTTAAGAACCAACTCCACATGATTTAGATGTTCTTTTGCTGTCTTGCTAAAGATGAGCATATATTTAGATATACCACCACAAATAACCCTATGAAATCCTTAAGCACTTCATTCATGAGCCTCATGAATGTGCTAGGGGCATTAGAGAGGCCAAATGGCATAAATCTTCACTCATATAACCCATTAGTTGTCTTAAAGCTTGTCTTCCACTCATCTCCCTCTTTGATTCTAATATGGTGGTATCCACTCTTGAGATCCAACTTGGTGAAATACTGAGCTCCTCCAAGACAATCCATCAAATCCTCAATTCTATGAATAGGGAACCTATATCTGATTATAATTCTATTTATAGCCCTAGAATCAATGCAAAGTCTCCACTTACCACCTTTCTTCGTTGCTAAGACCACTAGTACTACACATGGACTGATGCTCTTTCTAATTAGTCCTTGGTCTAACAACTCTCGCACTTGTCTAGCTAATTCTCGGTTATGATCTGTTGTAAGCTTGTATGCTGCCTTGTTTGGCAATGAAGCCCATGGTATGAAGTTAATTTTATGACTAATGGCTCTCTTTGGAGGTAAGGTTGCTGGTGTTCCATCACCGACTATGTCCTTGAACTTCTCAAGCAACTTCTGGACTGCTCTTGGTATGATTATTTTGTTAGTCTTATCTTCCTCCTTGGTTTGCACCATGACCACATATCCTTCCCCTCCTTGTTGTAGAGTGTTGATAAACTCCTTTCCATTACTTAACAAGACACTAGGGGTCTTTGATTTTCCTTCTTCTTCATCTGATAGTGATTGCAGTTTGAATGTCTTTCCATCCTTCTTGAATGAGATAGTGTTCTCCTTTCCATCATAGATGGCTTCTCTGTCATATTGCCATTGTCTTCCCAATAGAAGATGGCATGCATCCATGGGTAACACATCATACATCAGTTTGTCCAGGTACCCTCCAATGGAGAACTCCACCATTGTCTACTCATTTACAAGAACACTATTCCCTTTGTTCAACCATGTCACCTTGTAAGGATTAGTGTGGGGTACTTTCTCCAACTTCAACTTCCTCACTGCCTCCTCAAAGATTATTTTATCAGAAGACTATGAATCCACTATAACCTTGCACACCTTTCCAAGTATTTTTCATCTTACCTTGAATAAGGCTCTCCTTTGCTTTGGCTCTTCTTTGACTGGTTGTCTGTACAAAACCCTGCTAAACATCAAGTTCTCCCCCATTTTTGACTCTATGTGACTAACCTCTAGTGACTTGACACTTATAGTGTCATCTTGAGCATATGATACTCTCTTTTTTGTATTTGAAGAAGATGCTTTCTCCAGGCACCTATAAGCTGGATGACCTACTTGACCACAGTTGTAACACTTCATACTAGCAAAGTATGAGTTACTTTTGCCTACTCCTCTTCCTCTATTTGAACCTCCTTGAGGTTATCTACCTCTTCCATAGCCTCCTCTAGAAGTTGTTTCACTTCCATGCTCTATGAGTTTAGACTCTCCCTGACTTCTTTGTTAAGTCCCTCTACCTTGGTATCCACCTCTATGTCCTCTTTGATCTTTGCCTTTACCTTTGCTCTTAGAAGCCTAGTCTTGTTTCCTCTTAAACTAATTTCTTCAATCTTTATAGCCAATTGATAACATTGGTGCACTGTTTTGGGACTTAGAAGAGTCATCTCCTCTTGAATGTTCCACTTCAAGTCATTAAGATACCTAGCCACCTTAAGAATTTCATCCTTAGTTACATTAGACCTCATGCAAATTTTTTGAAACTCCTCAGTATAAGAGTTCACATCTTGTTCTCTTTGTCTCAAGCTCTGTCTTTTTTTATGCAACTGAATCTGATAATCATCTGGCATGTATGCTTCTTTTACTTTGGTAACCATTCCCTTCCAAGTAGAAATAGGCTTCTTTCCTTCCTTTTCTCTCTCTGTCTGAATGAACTTCCACCATGTCAAGGTAGTACCTCTCAATCTTGATTTGGCCACCTTTACCTTCTATGCTTCAGAGACTCCATCACACTCAAAATGGTTTTCCATTCCCTCTATCCAATCCATGACTAGATAAGCTTCCATTTTCTCACTAAACAGTGGTATGCCTTGAAGTTCTTTTTCACTCAAAGCCTTTAATGCCTTCAAAACAGGCTCTTCTTGTAGAATAGTGTCAGGCTCAGGGATCTTTTCTTCCTCTGCAACCTCTTCTTTCTTTGGTACCATTCCTTCTAACTGCACATTACTCACTGCTTGCTCAAGTTGGGCTATTCTTTCCCTCAATAGCCTATTGTCTTCCTCCTATTCTTCGACCTTCTTGGCCAATTCTGCATTTGTCACCATGTCAATAGAACCACTAGACTCAACCTTTGACATATATTATTCTATCCCAAATATTTTGCTGCTCTGATACCAATCTGATAGGGAGGTTGGATGAAACTATCACAGTTTCATGCTCTAAGTCTTGTTGGAAGACTTCTAAGGTGTCTCTCTCCACCACTTCAACCTATATGACCTTTCTTTCCTTAGGATCCCCTGGTTGTGCCTTACCAACCTCAACTACCAATTAAAGAACCTCCTACCAAGTCAAGACTTGGTGTAATCTTGAAACCCTTGCTTTAGCCCTTAATCCACCCTAAAGGTTACAAATCCTCCAAATCTTGAATTTAACTTTGCAGTGATGTGGAGGTGTTTCTATTCACTTTAATCCATCCAATTTTGAATCTTGAGTGTCCACCAAACCCTCACTTAGGTCTTGAAACGCTACTAGCCCTGGGAGCCCCAATTAGGCCTCCTTCTCTGAGAAAATAGGTTAGTTCTGAACCCCCAATCTTTCTTTGAGATTCCTGGTTCATATGGCCACCTCTCAAATATTTTTGGGGTCTTGGGTCTCAACTGTTCGTACAACGCCCCAACCTAAAAATGGCCAAAATTTAGGTCTTTTAAGCCCTTTCCTGGCTGCTTTGAAACTGCTAAAATTTACTCACATCAGATGGATTGATGGAGCTTCCTCCTCCATGCTATGCTTTGGAAAGACACTCATATGTCTTCTCCAAGCAGTGATTTGTCAAAAAGTTGACACCCCTGCAATTTTAGTGCTCTGCGCTTAGGTCTTCCCTAGTTGGGCACTTCCCTAGCTCGCCTAGGGAAGACTTCCACAGTGGCTCCTATGCTTTCACAAACCCTAAATCCTACCATATATACATACATGGAGTCTAGTCACTATTCCCAAAGGACCATACAATTTGTACGGTGGGAAAGGGAACGAATACTCCATTTTCTCAAAATTACCTAGTTTAGACGAGCAATAGTGTGGAAAAAAAACTATTTAAAAACTAAGCTTTAAACTGCACAAAGAAGCTATCTATTGCTACAAATAACTTGAAGAAACACTACTCTACATCCTACACAGATTTTAGTGCTATGATCAATCCATTAAGCAACACTACAATGCAAAAAATCAGAAAATTCTCACAAAGACATAGTTGTTTCTTCTTGAATTCAAAACTTTAACAATTTCAAAATGCTTTCGCCCCTGCCTCAATGCCAAGACATTCCCTATATAGGGTCTCCAATTTAGTTATCACTCCCCTGGGCTCTTCTTGGCCGTATCAAACTCTAATTGAGCATTATTTGCAAAAATTGAAAAGAAAACTCCTAAAAGTCATAAAAGGTCAAAACTTTATCTGAGCAAAAGCCTTAGGCATATCCAATGGTCAACATGACCTTCATTAGATGCTCAACACCTAATAAAAAATTCCATTAAGGCTTACATCCAAATGAACTAAGTTTTATTGCCTAGTTTCCCTAGACAAGATTGTCCTATACAAACTATGAGTTAATCTATGGGTGCTCCTGCACCACATTTGAACGAGCCAAGTAGAGCTTTTTTCAAAGTCAAGACCAAGGCTATCAAGAGACTACTAACTATGGATTCACTGAATAAACTATCTCTGTGAAGAACAATCAGGAATTTCTATGATTTGTAATGCAATATCAAAAGGAAATACAAAGATATCTTACTTGTTGGCCATTTTTCACTTTCCTCCAGTAAAATAATTTGATAATCTCATTAGAAAGCATCAAATCCTTAAAAATGAAGGGAGAAAGGGACGTTTTCTCTAAATTTACAAATTTTAAGAAGAGGTGCATAGATATGTTTAGTTTGTTAAAGGGGGTTATTAAAATGCATGTAATTTTTTAGCAATATTTAAATTGGCATAGTCAATAGTTATGAGCAATAGTTATCTAGAGTTTAACTAGTGTAGTCAATAGTTAATTAGTTGTAGTCAATAGATAACTCACTTGGGAGCACAAGAGTCATAATGGTTCAGTCAATGTCTCATGGGGCGCTTCAACATTGCTATCTCTATGCTTGTGGCATGATGGATGATGGATGGGTGGGTGCAATCTCAGGGCTATAGAGCCACAACCACTATCAATTTCCTTAGTCATACCTACCAAAAACTTGTGTAGTGTTTAATTGATCTAAATCATTGGTCCCATTTAATGGTCAAAATTCTTGTGCAGGCACATTTATTACACATATTTTCTTTTTTTATCATTTTAGGCCATTTTTAAGCCAAATTCAACAAATTTTGAGTTGATGCTAATGTTTCTAAGTTGTATGTTGAAATTATTATTTGCAATTACAATTTTCTAATGAAATTCAAAGATGAAAAATGTAAAAATGCAAGGGTGATTCCATAATAGTGGTTTACAATTTTTGGCCAAACTAGACACTGAAATTATTATTTTTAACTAAATCTTCACATTCGGGCACCTATAGCGGCTAAACTGTGAGGAATTTGAAGATGGTGCAAACTAGAGTCTCATCAAATTTTGTCTATAGATTCTAAAAATATTTTTAAAAATTTTTGGAATCAAATTTACTTCCTTTTTCATCTCCCTACCTAAAATAGATTTTTTCAGAAAACAACATTTTTAAAAAGTGACGACACCGATAACACAACTTTTTTTCCATGAAGGATAAAATTCTAATTCTTTCAAATTTAGATTTTTAACTCTGATATCTAGTGCTTCCACTAGGTTAGATAGTTTTTATTGAATATTTTTCCTTAATCAAGTTTCAAAGTCAAACCAATTACAGATAGCCGACCGTATAACGCTGTAAATTTTTTTTGTATATGTCAAAATTTTATTTTATTTTTTTGTTGGATCAAGGACTTCAATATTTGGTGCACTCATATTTTCAATTTTTTTTTTTTTTGATAATCTTCTATTTTTCCACATGTGAAGAACAAAGAAATTCATTTTTGATGAAAAACCTATGTTTAATAAAACTTAAAAACAAATACATAACAAAAACCAAAACATATTAAAATTATATTCATTGGATAGATTTTTCTGAGGAATACCATAATCATTTGAAATAAATTTTAAATCAATTCATTTGATCCCCCAAAATCTAAATCAAAAGTTATTTTTTATTAGCATTTTAATAGGTGTAAAGGAGACGCATTTATAGGTATGGTTTAAAACTAGCGAGGTTCTATCCAAGGGGGTTTGATCTAAGGTGATTTGATCAAACCCTCTTCAATTGGAATCCTTAAAATGGAACTTTTTAAGGCTTAAATCATTATATTTTCTTAAAATATGTGATTTCAGCTAAAATTTGTTCCTCTCAGGAATTGTAAACCACTATTATGATAGCACCCGCAACCTATATTCACTTTTCCGCTAATACAATATTCATGAGTCCTAAATGAAATTCAACTAATGAAAATATAATGCAAAGCTAACCTAGATCTAGCACTACAATTTTCTCCAAATCAGAAATGCAAGTGTCCAAAGGTTAGGTTCACCAAAATGAATCTAAGGAAATAGGGTTCTACCTTTTAGGAGATGGAACTTAAGGGACCTATTTCACTCTCAGTTCATTAGGAAATCAAGATCCCTCGACCGAGTGACTCAATTGAGAGAAGGGATGTTATAATGGGTGGCTTCCTTAGGTGTGATTAAAAGGGGGTTCACCATTAAAATGAGAGTTTCAAAGGAGAAATGCAAGTATGTAAGAACAAAACCTTTGAAACTTAAGAGCATTAAATCAAATTGAGAAACAAAAATCAGACAGAAAGGAACATTGGAAAATTGATGGATTCCAAGCAAGGTCTACAACTCTAAAATTTTTCTTTTTGAAGTGCATTGGGACTCATACGCTAGGCTAAGCAATTCAGTCTTGCAATAGGAATCTACACAAAATTTGGAATCTTTTGCTAGAAAATTAGGATCTACAGAAAACCACTAAAAAGAGGTATACTAGGACCCATACACCCAAAGGAATGATTTAGTCCCAATATTAGGGTTTGAATGAAACTTCTATAGCCTCTAGTAATCTTTTGTAACTTGTCTTGTCTGATCTTCAAGTCCAAAAAGTTTGAATTCTAGTCTATAGGTGAGTTTCTTTGAAGATGACAACTTCTTGACAACTTTTACAACTTTCTTTAATCTTGCAACTTTACCTTCAGAGATAACTTGAAGAACCCCCCCCCTCGGCGAAGGTGTAAAATCCTGGCGAATCTTTCCTTTTATTTGAAAAAATATATTAATTTTCTTGGTGAATTTATGCACAATATTCAAAAAAATTGTAAAATCTTGGCTAATCTTAATAAATAATTGGGAAAAATAATAATCATAGTTGTAAATCCTAGAGAATAATCACTAAAAAATATTTTTTATTCTTTGTAATATTGAAGTAGGGACCTGGGGGTGGCAGCCATCGGTGGGGTCAAGGGGTAGCACCCCTTGCGGGGGTCAAGGGGGTAGAGCCCCCTTGTGGGGGTCAAGGGTTGAGGGGGCAATGCCCCCTCGCAGGGTCTAGGGACAGTAGCCTCAACGTGCTCCTATCACGATACAGGCGGGGTCGAGGGGCAGAGCCCCTCGCCACCAAGCATAAATTCACTATCGAAATCGCATTGGAGCACACATGGATTAAGTATTTTTTGAAAATATCACTCTAAAATTAAGACTAAATGAAAAGTGAAATTTTTATCATTGATTAGCTTTTTAATCAAATGGTTGCAGGTTGATTCTATGCCCTAATACACACGTTCCTTTTAAAAGGCTTATTGACTCCCAAAATTTGTTTTGGTCTAATTTTCTGCCCTACTACGTACGCGCCTTTGAAAAGACCTGTTGAGGCCTGAAAATTGTTTTGGTCCACACGATTAGGTTTAATTGTGTGGACCAAAACAATTTTTGGGCCTCAACAAGCCTTTTAAAAGGCATGTGTGGATTAGGGCGTGAAATCAACTTGTAGCCATCTGATTAAAATGATAATCGATGATTTGATGGAAATAAATTAAAGCCCTAAAATTAAATGGTAATTTATTATTGTGGTGATATTGCCCCAAAATTAATGGTATTAATATAATATTACTGGTGAATTTAATTAATATTTGTAATTATAGTATAAACTATTGGTGAATTGGTTCCAATGATGCATCGTTTACATAGGTGAATTAATCGAGACAAAATTAATTTTTTGTAAAAACTTAGCAATTCTACATCATTTTTAGCTTGTACTATTCGCCATTTTTGGAGGTCTCAATTTTAATTATTCGCCAATTGGCGAAGATTCGCCACCAAATTTTCCCCTATTTATCTTTAAAGGATCTTCAAACTCCAAATCACCTAGCTTTGCAATCATATGTGATAAGGGAAAAATGTTGTTTTGTTAGGGAATAGGAGTTTTCCTTGATCAAACCCCGTTTTGGTAATCAATCCTTGAAATGAAATGAAATAGAATGAAGGAATGATGAATGAACAATATGCAATGTTACAACTCACCAAACCCTTGAAATAAAAGTTGCAATATTGTGTGAAATGCTTCCAGTAGATGTGGATCTTGACTCTTGATTAAATGCTTGAATGCTTGACTTCAATGCTTGGTTGAATCATGAAAACCTACATCACAAATGTTAGCTCACAAACACACATGATGCATGAAGACATTGACATGATGCTTGAATCTTGAATGTAGCTCTAAAGTGCTTGATAATTAGCCCTTGAATGGTCTTGATTTCATAAAATTTCCTTGGGAATGCTCTCATCAATTGCTAGGTGAAATTATGTGAAATAAACTAGTATTTACACTTGTTTATGCCAAATTTCCCAAAATTACACACTACAAGCCAACACTAGATCTAAGATAATAAAATCCCACCAAAAATTTGATTTGAAATAGGTCTTGGTTAAAGTGAGACTCATATGCCACCTTAGGTGTATCAGTCCCTGTGTCTTAAACATGGGACACAAACTCCAAGAAGTTTCTTGTTTAATGCAATTTTTAAAATCAAGCTCTGAAACCTAGGTGAGACCAATATGCCCAAGGTGGCATATGAGTCCCAAGATCTAGAACACACAACCACAACCATTGAATCATGATTTTTCATTTATTAAATGTTAGGATTATCCTAAGAAAAATGCATTTGATTAGGCTTGTGGATGCAAAATAGGACCAAATAAGGCATAAAGAAGCCCAATTTTAGTAGGGAGGGCCCAAGCAAGTCTGAAAATGCAAACGGATACATTTTTCTACACTATAGGATGATGCCAAATTAGGAGTGTCATATTCCAACAACTAGATACAAGATGAAGTGGCACTTAAAAGTAATGGTCGCATATCGCATGGCCTATTAGATGAACTTGCTGGTGGTAGATCATATGGATGACAATAATTTTTTTTTAAATCACTCTATTATTTTTACTCCCTAGGGAAGATTCATGTGGGATCAATAAAGTTATAACATAAGTTATGAAATAAATACGTCTCATCAATACTAATGTGTAGATAACTCTTGCACTTTACAACATGATAGTATTTCCATCTGTCATGATATTAGGGATTTTCAATGAAGACCATGTTTTATCTTTGTAAAATTCTTATGAAGTATTATATTAGATGTAGCTTCGAGCATCAAATAGTGCAATTCAATGGGACTTGGAGAAATACTAAAAATACATAAAAAATACAAAACAAAAAAATTGTGAAAGTAGGATGGTTTACTACATTGATAGGGAATTCTTATTAGTCATAATGTAAGGCATGATGGATCAACAACCTATAGTGAATGATTGATTATAATTACTAATCTCAGAAGAGATTTCCAACTATACATGATCAACATATGCATGCATATGTGTATAAATGGATCTCTCTAAAGGTCTTCCAGTTGAGAGAAGATGGAAGTAGTGTGTTGACTATCAAATAATACTTTAAGGTGTAAAAATATTCATCAATGGTGTATCATGCCTCTCAATGAAACAAGAAATTTATCAACAAACAAAGAAATCATACATTGTAAGTCCCGCTTGGTTGGCTAGAGCCACCTCTGACCAGTATGTTATTTTCCTTGGTGTTCAACTTGGAATAGATGTCCCCTAGAATCCTTCAAAATGCATCCATTCATCTAAAAAAATTGCTACTCAACTTTTGGACAATTTCTCAAGCATTGATATTGTTAAGACTCTATATAAGCAAGAGTATTCAGCAATGCATGAAACTAGAATACATATTTTAATATTTCAACTTCCTCAACAACAAAAACTAGCTTTGAAGTGGTGGCTAAAAGTAGTCAAGCTATGATAGAAAGATACAAATTAAAAAAAATAGATTTCCACAAGCCTTAATCACCAACTTTGTCTAGTCATGATTGGACTAAGGCCAAAAAAGAAAGAAAAATGTATCGTCGTATAGAAATGATAAGCACCAAATATCATTTAGATTATCCAAGAAAAGTGAACTAGTAGTGAATTGTATTTTTGTTACATGTCTAACATCAACACCTAGTTTGTGCTAAATTTTTAGATAAGAAAGTGGATCACATGTTAACATTTATGATTAAAAAAATAATAAATATAATAAAACTTTAAAAATTAATTAAAAAGATTCAATTATTAAATTGAAACATATATAAAACCATGAAATTAATGGGGGCAACCCCGCTGGCCGAACGGTTGGTATGGTCATGCTAAGGCTTTGTGTTCGTCCCATGTAGGTCCAAGGTTTGACTCACGCCGGCCGGATTAAAGTGGTGATAGTCTTGTGCGGCCCCGGGTTGTCACCTCTAGTGGACTAGTCTCGCCTCAGCTCGCCTCCTCCGTCCCCCAAAACCTGGCAAAAAAAGTAAGCCCAGGGCAAGGGTGGTGGAGCTCGCTGGGCTGGGTCGCGGGGATACCACTGGGTATCAAAAAAAAAAAAAAAACCATGAAATTAATATTTTAATAAGTGAAAACTTATAAATTTATAATATTTTAAAATTATATTAGCGATAATTCTATAAAATCATAAAATTTAACAAATTAGAAAATATATAAAAAAAATAAAAATTATATATAAATAAAAGAAAGTTATTTGTATTATAGAGTTTGTAGATTTCTGAATTAAATTATGTGATCCATCATCAAGATGATTGGATAAGAAAAAAAAAGATAAGATGATTTTTTGCTTCACTTCACCTTCAATCTTAGCCATTCACAACATTACACAATCCCCAAGTCAGCTTAAGATTATCCAATCCAGACTTGAGATGAGTTTGGATCACTCTATCTGATCTGTCATCAAGAAGAAAAAAAAAAGATAAGATGATAATTTGCTTCACTTCACCTCCAAATCTAACCATTCACAGCATTACACAATCCCGAAGTCAGCTTTAAGACTATCCAATCCAAACTTAATCTGAACACGATGAAAGAGGAGCGTGAGATCAAGGTGGCGATGGGTACAACCGAATTTTTATGTGAAAATTGTAGAAGCGCCAGGTATATCAGACAAGGCCGGCCACTATCACCTGCCTATCATTCCGTCGTAACAACCAGAAACTGCTGTAGTATTTTAATCATTGGTCCCATTTAATGGTCTAAATTCTTCTGCACATTTATTAAACATCCATTCTATACAAAGATTTCACTGTTCTGCCATTTTGGCTCATTTTTGCAGTCGCTGGATTGACTTCCCATACTTGAATCTGATTTATTCTACGACTGGATGGATGAATTCCTATCAATTCTAAGCTAGTTCTAAAGCTACTATGAGGGGATTAAAAGCATGAGAGAAATTAAAAAATAAATAAAGTATAACAAAGGATCATACTGGATAGATACAGTATTTACCACTAGAGGAAAGCGTAATAGCACACAATGCAATAACCAATTGAAAGAAATAAGAAAATAAAAGTTAAAATGAATGAACACAAAGATAAGAATCATGAAAATAATAGCTTTCTTTTCATTTATCAATCATTACAAGAGACATATATAGAGAATTGAATCTTACATTGGCTATCATTTAATTTATGAATGAAAATATAAGTTCATTTTTATAAAAGAAAACACAAACAATAATAGATTTGTCACTTAAAATTTTATGTGAATTTAAAATGAATATAGGAAAATACTTCTATATGGATTTTGGTACTTTAATGGCTGATGTTGATTATTGAGAATAGCTTTGAGGTCTTTTGATTCTTTGTTAATGAAGTCTTCCACTTAGTACTACTATATTACAACCCTAGTACATAAACTCCATATCAAGTGTTGTATAGTCATTAGTTATCAATGCGCGCATAGGCCTTTTTTAGTAGAGAATTCAAATTCTAGATGTGATACAAGCTACGTTAGCTACTTTGGCTGTATAGAACTTTTTAGGATGTTGTAGGATTTATAGGAGTGTCATATTGCATTGTGTAGATGCAAGATAAAGTGGCACTAGCAAGAAATAAATTAATGAATAAGATTGTATAGAAAGAGAAAATATTTTTCTAGAAGAGTTAGAACCTTCTAGAAACTAGAAGCAACTAGAAGTTATTCAAGGAAAAAAACATTCCAGTTTTAGAGTTCTCTAAAATATTAGAAGTTTCTTGATCTTCGAGGTTCCAAGTATAAATATGAAGCTTTCCATAGTGAATAACACTACTATTGTGATAATTTGTTGGATTGTGTGTACTACAAAGCTAGATCAATATAATTTCTTTTAGCCATTTCTCATTGTTTTATGCTCTCTTTTTCCTTGTTTTTTGTTGTTATTTTGTTATTTGGGCATGTTCTTACACAATCATCATATATCACATGGGATATTAGATGAACTTGTTGGTGGTAGATCACATGTTTAACAATATATTTTAAAAAGACCACTCTTTACTTTTCTAGGACTCTTGCGAAAAGCCATGTTGCCAAGTAGTCATATTATAGCCAAGTTAAGTTATAAAATAAATAGGTCTCACCAATACTTATGTGTATAGTGATCTTGTACTTTACTACATGATAGTGTTGCCATGTGTAATGACATTGGGGATTTTTAATGAAGACCATGTTTACTATTTGTATAAGTCTTATGAACTATTATATTATATCCAATCAAGAGCATAAAATAGTGTAGTTCAACGCAACTTGGAGAAATACTAAAAAAAAAAATGAAGACTTCCAAAAAAAAAGTGGGATGGCCTATTAGTTCCATGATGCATTCTTATTAATCAAAATGTAAGGTAGGATGTGTAGTGTATAAAAATGTAGCCCTTTACATTTTCACACTTGTTTAGGCCCTTCCTGCTAAAATATTTATGCCTTATTTGGCCCTATTTTCCATCCACAAGCCTTATTTAATGCATCTTTCTAAGGATAATCCCAAAACATATATAATGACCAATCGTAATATAATGATTTTGGTTTGTATCCAGCCCAAGTTTAGTGATTTGGGACTCATACAGCACATTGGGTGTATGGGTTCCATCTAAGTTTTAGGGCCTAAACCCAAATTTAGCATAAAACACAACATTTATTGTAATTTGTGTTCCAATCCTAGCCTACTGGGACTCATATGCCCTAACTGGATTATGAGTCTTGCTTACCTTGGACCTAATTTCAAATTCAATTCTTGGCAGGATTTTATTCTCCTAGATCTGATGTCCTATTTTGCATCCACAAGCCTTATTTAATGCATCTTTTCAAGGATAATATAGAAAAATATGTAATTACCAATCATAATTTAATGATTTTGGTTTGTATGGCCCAAACTTAGTGATCTCAAACTTATACACCACCTTGGGTGTATCGGTCCCACCTAAAATTAGCATAAAACACAATATTTCTTGAAATTTGTGTCCCAAGCCTAGCCTACTGGGACTCATATACCCTAAGTAGTGTATGAGTCCTGCTTATCTTGGACCTAATTTTGAATTCAATTCTTGGTAGGATTTTATTCTCCTAGATATGATGTTAGCTTGTAGTGTTGTAATTTTGTGAAATTTGACATAAACAAGAATAAATACAAGGTTATTTCATATATTTTCTCCTAGAAATTTAAGTGATCTTATGAGAATTCAAGAGAATTCAAGATTTGATTATCAAGCATTTTGGAGCTACTTTCAAGATCCAAGCATCATGTCAAAGTCATCATGCATCATGTTTATTTTTGAGCTAACATTTGTGATGTACATATCTCATGATTCAAGCAAGCATTCAAGTCAAGATCCATAACATACAATCAAGAGTCAAGATCCACATTCATGCTAGCCATTACATACAATATTGTAGCCTTTATCTCAAGGGTTTGGTGAGTTGCAATGTCACATATTGTTCATTCATCATTCCTTCTTTCTATTTGATTCCATTTCAAGGTTTGATTACCAAAAAGGGGTTTGACCAAGGAAAACCCCTATGCACTAACAAAACAACATTTTCCCCTCTTTGATGTGTGATTTATAGATTTAGGTTTCAGATTCATTAAAGAGAAATATTGGAGAAAATTAGTCAAGTTGCAAGTTGTCAAAGTTGTCATCTACATTGCAAGATCACATAAAGTCACCTACAGGTTGTAATTCACTATTTCAAAATTAGAGATCTGACAGAAGAGAAGTTGTAGGTGAAAATTAGAGGATATCAAAGTTTTAGATCTACCCTGATATTGGGACTAAATCACCACTTGTGGTGTATGAGTCTGAGTACACCTATTTTTTAGGCATTTTCTATATATTGTCATTTAGGAGTTCTAAATTTTGTTTTCAACCCAAAACCCTAAACTAGGATTAAATCATCCCTACTAGAATGTGAGTCCAAAAGTGCACTAAAAATTAGTATTTCCAATATTTCAGACCTCAATTCGAGCCTCTTTTGTTTCTAGGTTCACCTTTGTCCTTTCTTAGTTCATTATTCTGATTTTCAGTTTCTTATCTTGAGTTGCATAATTAGGTTTACATATCATTGCATTTCTTTCTTTCCAAGCAATCGCTTAGTGGTGAACCCCATTTTAGTCTTTAATCACACCCTAGGACACCATATTGTAGATCTATTTCCCTCATTTCCATCCCTAGATTTAGATCTCTAACATTTCCTTAAATGAAATTTGAAGGAAATTGGTGGTTCTATGTCCTAAAACATAGAGCGACAATTTTCTACATTTCATTTTGGTGAACCTAGCTTTTAGAACACCTTTTTTTAAAATTTGGAGTGCATCATAGTCTTATAAATAGCTTACATTAACTTTTCATTAGGTCTTGCATTAGTTAATTTGCATCTAGGGTTTTTAACCTTGCATTTGTGAAAGTGCATATAGGTTATATTTTTTCCTCTTGAATCATTGAATTTCACTTAAAATCTATAATTTCACTTAGTCTAGACATCATTCAAACCAGAAAAGATAACATTCACTCAGGATTTGCTAAAATTAGTGCAAAACCCTAATCTAGGACTCATACGCCCCTCTAGGTTATTTAGTCCCATTGCAGGTTATTTTACCTGATTTCTAGGTACTTTGTGTGGAGTATTTTAGAACATTTGAATCCTTTAAAAAATTTGATTGGGACTCATATTCCCCTCTAGGAAATTTAGTCTCCTTTTAGATCTGAATCTACATTTTACAGTATTAGAAATTTTGTTTATGTGTTTCAGTTTGTTGCTATTACATTTTTGTTCTAGTTTGTGGGGTTTCTATTTCATTGGTTTCATTACATTTAGCTTGATTTGGTTCATTTTGTCAGTTGCATAATTTCACAATTATATTTACACCTTTCATACTAGCTTATTACATTTCATCATGGATATGTTCTTTGGTAAGCTTTGTATATCCTTGAAATCATTAGTGAATGTGTCAAGTTGCACCTTTGGAAATGGCCTTAATAAGATTGAACTCACTCATGCTCAATAAAATCCTAATGCATGTCATCCTTGTGATGTTGACATCATTGGATAAGATGATGATATCATGAACAACTTCATGAACGATTTCCTTAACAACCTTGAGACTAATGCATCCTTTTATTCATCCATGAAACAACTGCCACCTCCTACCATCCCACCACTTGAGATGTTTGGCATCTTACATCTTGAAACTAAAAAACACATTGAGCCTAGGTTCCCTTCATTAGGTGAACCTAGTTCCTCTTGTCAATCAAATATTCAACTATCCTACGTTAACAAATTGAACAACAATCCCATCAATCTAGAATAGACATATGAAAATGGATTCATGATCTTACAAAAACAAGTATGTGATAAAACAAGTGAACATGAAATTCATCAAATCTTTAGAGAAAATACCCACTGAGGATACCAAAGGGTTAGGATATCAAGATCCCCCTTTCAATATAAGTTTCCTCCTTGCTAAATAACAACTAATGCCACGTAATGATGATAAGGATGACATGATCATCTTTGGTCCTCCTCTTTAACATCTAACTCAAGAAATTGGTGAATCTAGTAAGTAATGCAGGCCTTACAAACTAAAGAAACTACAATTCCCTTATTCACCATCTGTAATTGAAAGAAATTTACTTCTAAGCCAAGGAATTGTTACATGACCACCCATGCGAGAAAATTGATTTACAAATCTTGAGAACACAAATGCATCATATTGTAGATATCATAGAATTTTTGGAAATAGTACTAATGAGTGGCATGCTTTAAAACAAATATTTAAAAATTTTGATATCATAGAAATAGTCCCTTAAAGCATGTCTTTCCTCTCCTTTACATATATAATAGTTGTAGGATAACCACATTCTCACTATTACATGATTTATATTCATTGAAAATCATTTCAAAATGCAAGGAGCTCTTTCTCATCACCTACCTTGGCCCATTCTTGTCTTGCACACAATGGGGGCAATAATTAGATTGCCTTGTCCTAGTAGTGTATTTTTCATTTTCCCTTTGGCTAGTTATCCACGTTTGGTATATGATGAACAAGATTTGGATGCATATGACCTACTATAGGTTGAATTGCACGTGCCTTACTAGTCTTAGCTTTATTTTATTTTTCATGTTTCTTTCAGGTGATTTCATGTGCATAATGTCATCCCTTGTATTTTTCTCTTTCATGTATATCTCTGTTTGTCACATTCCTCTATTTGTACCTACATTCTTCTCTATGTCATAAAAATTATCTTTTCTATATCTTGTGTTTTCCTTTTAGGGATGACACAAGGCATTGAGACATTTAGGTCTCTTCCATGTTGACCCAAAAGATGTTCCTTTATATTTTATTTGTCTTTTTTTTTCCTTATGGGGATGACACAAGGTGTCAAGACATTTATGTCTTCTCCACGTTAACTCAAAAGGTTTTTCTCTTTTTTCACTCTCTTTATGTCATTCTTCCTATTCCATGAGTATTTCAAGAATGATGACAGTTTTGAGCTCTCTGAAAATATTATAGCAAAGACATATTCACCTCAAATCCATGGAACCCTTATGTATTATTTTGGGATTTCATTTTGGGGGAAACCCCTTTTCATGACGTAGCTTCATTTAGAAACATATGACTTGGCATAGGGCTTTCCAAATAAGATCTCATGTCCTCTTTATTGTTAGCATTTATCATTTGATAGCTTAAATTAATTACTCACAGCATCGTGTTTAGGAATTTCTTTAAAGTGGGGGCATACATTGACATTATTCTTTTTCAACTCATGTTTCATTGTGCAGTCTTCTTAATTCATGCGATGCATCTTTCACTTTGTGGTGAAATTAGGTCTGTTTTCCTTCAAGAGCGTGATCTCTCTTAGCATATTATATTCCTCTTAGTTGCCTGATGGGACACACTGCATCCCCTAAGTTGTGAATCTTCTATTCTTTGATTGGTCCTCTCTTGGAGACATTAGGCACAATGTTCCCTAAGTTAAGACCTTACATGAACCAAACAAAACTCCTTTGAACATACTTTACAATATTTTGCATTTACAACATTTTTTATATGTCCACCTTGCATAACACACTTTTCTTTCTTGTTGTGCCATCTTGTTTGTTCATGAGTATCAAGCATCTAAAGCTTTTCTTTCCTCATGGAGCTAGAAGTTCATTATTGTGTTGCACCTTATAAAAGTTATCAATAGGTATAGCTTTGGTATGGCTTTATGTATGGGAGCCAAAATTAGGCGTGACTTTCCCATAGTCGCTTGTCTGTGTCAGCACATATCAGTCATGTGTGCATGCGTCTCACTAGGGGCTCACCTAGTGGATGGCTTGAGGTTCCACTAGGCCTTCTGAGCGTGTGTTTGTTTTGTATAGTGCACGTCATGTTCCACTTATAAAAATTCTTGGACAAACAAATTAGATCTAATCCACAACATGCAGGACAAACAATCGAGGCTTGATCCACCTCTATTTCTTTTGTTTTTGTGTTTTCTTCTTCTTTATGTCTTTGGTAGTGTATGCTTGTGCCTTATTTTTGATCCATACATTATTTTCATGCGTGTTCTTTTGTGCCTATGTTGGTTTTCCATACGATCTTGATCCTAGGGGCTTGATCATTCCTCTTGATTATTGTCATCCTAGCTTACTAGCATTCATACACTTGGACCCCTCTTGATGCGTGTTTTTCTAATTTAGTGTAAGTTTGAAGAAAGTTCATCCTCTCACTAAAGTGGGGGTAAATAAAGTGTAGAAAAATGTACCCCTTTACATTTTCACACTTGTTAATTGCATCTTTCCAAGGATAATCTTGACACATATGTAATGAACATTCATAATTTAATAGATTTAGTGATCTGAGACTCATATGCCATCTTGGGTGTATGGGTCTTACCTAAGTTTCAGGGCCTAAACTTGAATTTAGATTAAAACACAACATTTCTTGAAATTTATGTCCCAAGCCTAGCCTACTAGGACTCATATGCCCTAACTAGCATATGAGTACCACTTAGCTTGGACCTAATTTTGAATTCAATTCTTGGTGAGATTTTATTCTCCTAAATTTGATGTCAACTTGCAGTGTTGTAATTTTGGGAAATTTGGCATAAACAAGTATAAATACACTTTATTTCACAAATTTTCTCCTAGTAATTTAAGTGATATTATGAACATTCAAGAACATTCAAGAGTTGGTTATCAAGCATTTTGGAGCTGCTTTCAAGATTCAGGCATCATGCATCATTTTTTTTTTTACCTAACATTTGTGCTGTAGGTATCTCATGATTCAAGCAAGCATTCAATTCAAGATCCATAAAATACACGCAAGAGTTTAGATCTACATTCATGCTATCCATTACATACAATATTGCAGCCTTTATCTCAAGGGTTTGGTGAGTTGTAACATCATATATTGTTCATTCAACATTCCTTCTTTCTATTTTATTCCATTTCAAGGTTTGATTACCAAAATGTGGTTTGACCAAGGAAAACCCCTATCCACTAACAAAACAACATTTTTCTATCTCTTTGATATGCTTTTTGCAGATTTAGGTTGGAGATCCATTAAAGAGCAAGATTGGATAAAATTTGTTAAGTTACAAGTTGTCAAAGTTTTCATCCACATTGCAAGATCATAGAAAGTCACCTACAAGTTGCAATTTAGTGTTTTAGAATAAGAGATCTTATAGGAGAGAAGCTATCAAAGAAAATTAGATGATATAAGAGTTTCAGATCCACCTTGATATTGAGACTAAATCACCACTTGTGCTATATGAATCCCAGTAAACCTATTTTCATGTATTTTCTATAGATCTTGGTTTAGTTGTTCCAGGTTCTAGTTTCATCCCAAACCCCTCAAATGGGACTAAATCACCCCTACTAGCATATGAGTCCTAGTGTGCATTAAAAATTAGTTTTTCTAGCATTTCAGACCTCAAATCAAGCCTCTTCAATTTCTAGGTGCACCTTTGTCCTTTCTCAGTTCATTATTCTGATTTTCAATTTCTTATCTTGAGTTGCATAATTAGGTTTACATATCATTGAATTTCTTTCTCTCCAAGCCCTTGCTTGGTGGTGAACCCATTTTTTATTCTTTACTCACACCCTTGGACACCTTATTGTGGATCTCTTTCTCTCATTTCCATCCCTAGATTGGGATTTCTAAAGTTTCCTTTAATGAAATTTGAATGAAATTGGTGGTTCTAAATCCTAAAACATAGAGCAACAATTTTCCACATTTCATTTTGGTGAACCTAGAATTTAGAACACAATATTTTATAATTTGGAGTGCATCATAGTCGTAGATCTAGCTTACATTAACTTTTCATTTCGTCTTGCATTAGTTAATTTGCATCTAGGGTTTTCTTAATCTTGCATTAGTGAAAGTGCATATAGGCTGCATTTTTTCCTCTTGCATAATTGAAATTCACTTAAATTCTATAATTACACTTAGTCTAGACACCATTCAAACTAGAAAACATAACATTCACTCAGGATTTGTTGAAATTAGTGCAAAAACCCTAATCTGGGACTCATACACCCCTCTCTGTGATTTAGTCACAGTGTAGGTTGTTTTAACTGATTTCTGGGTATTCTTTGTGGACTATTTTGTAACATTTGAATCCCTAAAAACCCTAATTGGGATTCATACACCCCTCTAGGTGATTTAGTCCCATTTCATATCTAAATATACATATTATAGTATTAAAAACTCTACTATGTTTTAGTTTGTTGTTGTTGGTGTAAATAAGTATTTTACTTATTACACTTTACTTAAGCTTACTTAGGGAATGCATATCATTTTGGTTTTCACTTGTGACACCTATTTATTTACATCTTTAATCTAGGTTTGTGCATACATTGAGAGATGTGATTAGGACACTTAGGAAAATGTGTGTAGGAGAAATTCCACTCTTTGTGGTGTGATCTAGTTATCATATTTTTATCTCCACTTTTCGTATCATGATAATTCCACTTTAGGTGGGTGATCCACCTTTCATGGAATTATCTACTATTTCTTTCTACCTACCCCTACACATGATTGTGACAATTGTCTCATTCATGGCCCTTCATTGCATCCTAGCTTTCCTTTATAAGCAAGCATTGTACATACTTGTAATTGAACATCTTCATGCATATTGAGGATACAATCTTCATATTCTCTCTCTTTTGTGCTTTCTTTGGTCTCTTGATCCTATTGTTTCTTTTTATAAGTTCTTACATCGTATCAAACCAGTTGGAGGTCCTTTGCATAGCTATTTTTGGGAGATCTTAGTTCGTGTGAAGGTGGTCAAGAGGAAAATCTGACGAGTAGCGAAATTTTGGTATGTCCTAGACTAGATATGACCTAAAATTTGTATTCAAAAAGCCTTTTCCAGTTAGGATAGCCTTTTGTTTTGTCAAAATCTGACACTGATAGCTCCAGATAAAAAAAAAATGCCTATTTGGGTATTTTTTTCAATTTTCTAAAATTTATATAGTTTATGAAAAATTCATTTTTCAAAAATTTTCTTAATATTTTTTGAAAAACAAAAAATTTGGAAATTTTTTGAAATTTTTTTTAGAAAAAATGTATTTGGGTTTTTTTTTGTATAAATAAAAAAAATAAAAAATAAATATATAGTTGCAATCGCATATACTATGCATCAGTACCCGTGCAGACTGTAGACCTGTACCTGTGGTACCACATGTACCATAGGTCTCACAGGCCGATAGGTGGCCCAAGCTCATTAGAACTTGTCCCCACTCCCACGGCGATCCCATTTCTAATTTGTGGCCACTATTTTTTTTCTCTCTGGTAGTCAAAAGAAAAAGCCAACATACACCTTTTCAAATTCTGGTGGGCTTCATAAAAAAGCAGCATCAACATTTTAAAATCCATCAAAGAATATTCCTCACCATCTTGCAATATTCTTTAGTGACCTATATTCTAGTTAGTTGGAGAATATTTTGTTTGTTAAGCGAATATTCCAGAAACGTACTGACGACAACCTCTGAAAGCTTGGAGGCCGTCAATTTTAAGCTCATGCAGATGCACAATGGACCTCTGACCCTCAAATTTAATTGAGTATTTTTCTAATGTCATCATTGCATCAGTGATGACATTAGCATGCTAAAAAAATTTGCCCCCCTCTCCAATGAAGTTTTCAATTTTCCAGTTTGACTTCAAATGCCCATATCTTGCTCATTTTGGCTCCTTTTTTTGAATTTTTTTTTTAAATTTTGGATAATTTTTCATGTACTTCATAGCTATTTGGTTAGTTTCTAATTTTGGTGGATATAATTTCTAGTATTTTCAGTTTTTCAACACTATACCTATCCAATCCTTATTTCTACAACTTTCGAGGCTCCGTATAGGCACATACAGACTCCTTTTCAGGTGCCATTTTTTAAAGTGCATGAATTTTTGTCCACTTCTTGAATCTATAATTTTTTTGAAGCAATCTTGAGTGGATTTTGTACTTTCAGCATATGGTAATTGTTGGCCTATTCATCACTTGTATTGCATAGATATGAATTTAGGTCTTTGCTTCATTGTTCTAGTCTATTCCTAGCTTATTTGTCGAAAGTTGTAAATCAGAAATCATAAGTCCACTTAGCAAAGTTGCAAGTGCCCTATTGTAAATGCACTAAATTATAAAGTGCCAAAATCATCCTTTTTTTGGAGGGGGGGGGTACTTTGATTGAATGAATTTGGGGGGGGGTGTCTCTTGTGTGATTGTGCCTATTTTCTCTCTTGTGCTCTTGCATTCCATCATGGGTTCATCTAAAGTTCCACTCTTAACTGCACATAATTATGCTACATGGAAAGTAAATGCATGGAGTAAACTAATGGAAAAACGTTTAATTTACTACATTGATAGAACCATAACTGCACCTATGGATCATAAGGTAGATCCAACTACATATATGGATTTTCTCACTAAAACTTCTATGGAATTGGGTACACTTAGAAAGTTCATTTTAGATAATCTCATTTTCCATGGTTATAAATGTACTACAGCCAAGGAATCTTGGGATAAGCTTGCTACTTTGTATAGAAAGGTTGATAAGGTTAAGGGATACAATCTTGAAAATGATATCCTAAGCCTTGATCCCAAGAATTTTGACACCATTCTAGATTATGTTACTAAAGAAAATGAACTAAGAGCACAACTAAAGGATTGTGGTATTGAGAAAAAGGATGATCAATTGGTCTTCAACTTGTTGGACAAGCTTCCATCTAAGTATGCAACATTTGTTTCAAGTTTTTAGACTCAACGATTGGCAATTAGCAACTTCACATCACCATCTTTTGAGGCTCTCACAAATCTTTTGATTCTTGAGAAAAATAAGTTGATGAAAATGGGCATTCACGAGTCTTCAACTTCAAAAGCATTGGTGGTCAATCATGGGAACAACAAGCAAGGAAAAGGGAAAGGCCAAATGCAATATTCACCAAATCCATAAGGAGAGAAAAAATAATCCACTCCTCCACAACAAGCCTCATCATCATCCTCTTTAAAGAAGAACTCAAGCAAGAAGGAGAAACCAACTTGTGCATATTGTAAAAAGATTAGACATGAGGAGCATCATTGTAATGCTAAGAAAATTGATGAGTTGACCAACATCATCAAGAAGAACATCAATTTTCCTAATTCCTATAAGAAGAAGAACTCATCTCCTTCAACTTCTACTTCATTTTAGTCTAAGGGAAAAGGGAAAGCTTTCATGGCAAAAATGGGTTCATCACAATAGTGGATTCTTGATTTAGGGGCTACTCAACATATGTATTCTTCAAAGGGGTGATTTTCCTCCTTGGAGTCCAAGCTTCAATGCCTCACATCTTCATTGGTGATAATACAAAAGTGGAAGTTGAGGGGAAAGGTGCAGTTGAGATGGGTGATGGGACATTTGAGGATGTGTTCTATGTTCCAAAATTGAGCTCCAATCTTCTCTCCATCTACCAAATCACACATCATGGAGATGGTAAGCAAGTTGAATTCACTCCCAACATAGTTGTGGTAAAGGAACTTGCAAATGATTCTTTCTTTGCAATGGGTCGAGCTAATCACAATGCAAGACTTTACACATTCTCCAATTGGGTACCCCGTGCTCCTTCTACAACATATTCAAACTTACGATGTAAGATATGGCATGAGTAGTTTGGTCATCTCAACTACCGCTATCTACAATAGCTTCACACCAAGGATATGATCAAAGGACTTCCTCAACTCAATTTTTATGAGGGTGTATGTTTAGTATGTTCCATTGGAAAGCATCCCAAAGAGAATTTTGATAGAGGGAACTCTTGGAGAGCCTTGGATCTTCTTCAGCTTGTTCTCAGTGAAGTAGTAGGCCCGTTTCTAGTGCCATCCTTTGGAAAAGCTCATTATGTCCCCACTTTCATTGATGATTTTTCACGATACACTTGGGTCTACTTCCTTTGTCACAAAAGTGAAGTGTTTGACAAGTTTCTCAACTTCAAAGAACATGCTGAGAAGCAATATGAGAAGTAAGTCAAGATCCTTTGTATAGACAATGGTAGAGAGTATGTTAACAATAGACTTGAGTAATTTTTCACACTTGAGGGAATTGACTTATAGCATTGCATTTTCTACACACCCCAGTAGAATGGTGTGGCAGAAAGGAAAAATAGAACCCTTAAGGAAATGGCAAGCAACATGATACATTATAGGTCTCTTGGTCCAACTTTTTGGGTAGAATCAATTAGTTGTGCCATCTACATCCAAAATTAGGTTCCTCATAAAGCTTTGAAGGGTACCACTCCTTTTAAAGCTTTTTTTGCTAGGAAAGCTATCGTGAAACACTTTAGAGTTTTTAGGAGTCCGACATGGGCTCATATTCCTTTGTAGAAACATAGGGCATTGGATCCATATAGCACGCCTTGTATCTTTGTGGGATATGTAGATGGTATTAAGGCATACCGACTAATGGATCCTGAGACTCATGAGATTTTCATTGAGAGGAGTGCACAAGTTGAGGAAAGCTCACCTAAATTTAACTCTTCAACTCCTCCTCCTTCCTCCACAGTTTACAACGATGATAGTGATTTAGATGATGATGGCTCTCCTTGATCACTAAATCTCAAGGTTACACCTTCATAGGGTCCACTTTCAGTTGAGGAGCCTCACCCTTCTACCCCTACTAGACCTCATTGGGCTCGTCAAACTCTTGAGGCAGTAGGTCTGCTTGTTGGGGATCCTTTGGATAGTCGAAGGACTAGGTCACAACATGAGCATGAGCCTCTTCCACATGCTCTCATTGCGTCAACTTGAGATCCACAATCCTTTAAGGAAGCCTATGGGGTTCCTGAATGGGATGTAGGTATGGAGGAAGAGTACAATTCCTTGATGAGGAAAAACACTTGGGAGTTAGTTCCTCTCCTTAAGGGGAAAAAAATGGTTCGATGAAAGTGGATCTATCAGACCAAATATGCAGTGGATGTGAGTGTTAATAAGTATAAGGCATGATTTGTTGCAAAAAGTTTCTCATAGGCTGTAGGAGTTGACTACACTGAGACCTTTGCACCTGTTGCAAAGATGACTTCCATTCACCTGACACTTGCCAGTGTCATTTCACATGGTTGGGAAGTACATTAGATGGATGTTAAGAGTGATTTTTCTACACGGGGATCTTGATGAGGAGATCTATATGGAGTAGCCACAAGGTTTCATGTAGGATACTTCATTGGTTTGCTGGTTGAGGAAGTCCCTCTATGGCCTTAAGCAAGCCCTTAGAACTTGGTATTACAAGATAGATTCCTTCCTCCTCTCCATAGGATTCACCAAGTTTCATTCGGATTAGAATGTCTACATCTTAAGGAAAGATTATTCACATTTTATACTTGTGCTCTATGTTGATGACCTGATCATTATAGGGAGCACCTCATCCATCATTGATAGTGTCAAAACTGCTTTGTAAGATAGATTTTCCATGACTGACTTGGGCCTTCTTCACTACTTTCTTGGCATTGAGATTCAACAGTCTTCATCTAGGATTACATTGTCACAACCCAAGTATGCTCTTGATCTTCTTTCATGGTTCTGCATGACTAATTGTAAGCCTACATCGACTCCCTTTCTTTCAGGAGTCAAGCTTGAGGCTAAGTGCTCCACTCCACTTGTTGATGCTACTTTGTATCGTCAATTTGTTGGAAGTCTCATCTATTTGACTCATACATGCCTTGACATCTCTTATGCAGTTGGAATGGTCTCCTAATTTATGCAAGAACCCCATGAGCTTCATTGGAAAGCATCCAAACGCATCTTGCACTACATCTAGGGTACTCATCGGCATGGGATTCATTATGCCGTGGGTGCATAGATTGACTTAGTAGGATATACCAACTCAGATTGGGCTAGTGATTCTGATGATCACAAGTCCACCTCCAGCTACAACTTCCATCTTGGGTTACAACCTATTTCATGGCAGAGCAAGAAGCAACTTGCCATTTCTCTTTCATCGACAGAGGTTGAGTATAGGGGGGCTATTACTACCATCACTAAGGCCATTTGGCTTCAACACAGTCTTTCTAAGTTTGGTTTTTCCATTCCATGTTTGACATTCATTTAGTGTGACAATTAGAGTGCTATTGCAATATCTAGGAATCTAGTCTAGCATTGGAGGACCAAGCACATTGACATTCATATGCACTTTATCAAGGAGTTGTTTTAGGATCAAGTCATTGACTTGTCCTATTGTACGATAGTAGAGTAGGTTGTCTACATATTCACCAAACCCTTTACTAAGAGTAACTATCATCAATTGTGAGCTCTCTTGGGGGTGAGGATGTATCAAGGGGGGTCACTTAAATTCGCCATTCTCTTTCATGGGGGGGACTTTTTACTCATCTTGGGGTTTTTTCCTCCATTTATACATTTATTTGTTTTCTTCTATCTTTTGAGGGGGAGTTTTTCCCATGAGGTTTTCTCCCTTTCCTCACTTGTGAGAGATTGAATATCATTTGTACATGGGTACCTAATATGACCTAGTTGTTGGGATCCATCTTGCATGGTTAGCTTGAGTCTTCATTCCCCCCTAAGTTGCACTTAAGGGGGGGTGTTGGTGTAAATAAGTATTTTACTTATTACACTTTACTTAAGCTTACTTAGAGAATGCATATCATTGTAGTTTGCACTTGTGAAACCTAGTTATTTTCATCTTGCATCTAGGTTTGTGCATACATTAAGAGATGTGATTAGGACTCTTAGGGAAATGTGTGTAGGAGAAATCCCACTCTTTGTGGTGTGATCTAGTTATCACCTTTTTATCTCCACTTTTCGTGGCATGATAATTCCACTTAAGGTGGGTGATCCACCTTTCATGGAATTATCTACAATTTCTTTCTACCTACCCCTGCACATGATTGTAAGACTTGTCTCATTCATGGCCCTTCATTTTTTCCTAGCTTTCCTTTATAAGAAATATTTTTATATAATTGTAATTGAACATCTTCATGCATATTGAGAATACAATCTTCATATTCTCTCATCTGGGTATGTGCAGGATCATGATGGGAAAAAAACTGGCGATATCGTGGGTATGTGTAGGGTATGTGGCTGACGACTTTTTTTTACCCAAAATTGATGAAATGAAAAGGGTTTTCAAAGGGGATTCTCATCTTTCCACCAATATAAATTATTATTTACTTTGAATTTAATAAATAATTATTATTCATTTTTTATTTGAAATATGACTAAAGTCCTAATTAATAGGCTGATTAAAAACATCTATAGCTTTCAAACGGTATCACATTTTTTGAATTAGAAACATGTGTTACATTCTATGCTTCACATACTATAGGATTAAAAAAAAATGAATTTCATGAATTTTTGACCAAGTTACAGTGGTCAGACATACAGGTTCTTATATTTTTTAAAATTTGTAATAAAAAAATCATAATTAATTATTTACTTGGAGAAAAATTACAAACAAATATGTATCACATCTGGATATGAGTCCTCTACTTATATCTAAAATATTATAAAAAAATATTACCATATTATTGCATAGCTAGGGTAGTCAGACAAACACCTACTTCTTATTTTTTCCCTGAAATTTAAGTACTCTGCATTGAAATTTAAAATTTTCACCAAATAGATTTTTGTTTTTTAAATAAACCTAGTAGTTTAGAAACCACATTAAATTTTATACATATTCTATTCTTACACATTTTTTAAATAATATAGATAACTTATTCAAATTTTTACGTCAAGTTTCCTAACTTTGATTTCTCTAAATTTTTCACCACTTAAGGTCCTATTTTTTCCATGATGATCCTGCACATACCCATCTTCTCTCTCTTTTGTGCTATCTTTGGTCTCTTGATCCTATTTTTTCTTTTTATAAGTTATTACAATTTCTATTACATTTTTGTTTCAATTTGTGGAGTTTATATTTCTTTCATTTCATTGTATTTAACTTGATTTGGTTCATTTTGTCAATTGCATAATTTCAAAATTGTATTTACACCTTTCTTATTATATTTCATCATGGATCTGTGCTTTGGTAGGATTTGTATTTCCTTGAAATCATTAGTGGATGTGTCAAGTTGTGCCTTTGGAAATGACCCTAATAAAATTGAACTCACTCATGTTCAATGAACTCCTAATGCATGTCCTCCTCATGAGTTGACATCATTGGAGAAAATGATGACAACATGAACAAATTCATATACAATTTCCTTAAAAAACTTGAGACTAATGCATCCTTTTATTCATCCATGAAACAACCAACACCACCTACCATTCCACCACTTGAGATGTTTGGGCCTTTAAATCCTGAAATTGAAACACACACTGAGAATAGGTTCCCTACAATAGGTGAACCTAGTTCCTCTAGTCAAGAAAATGTTCAACTATCCTATGTTAAAAAGGTGAACAACACTCCCATTAATCAAGAAGAGACATATGGAAAAGGATTCAAGATCTTAAGCAAATAAGGATGTGATACAACAAGTGAACATGAAATTCATCGAATCTTAGAGAAAATACCCATTGAAGATACCAAAGGGTTAGGATATCAAGATACCTTTTCCAACATAAGTGTCCTCCTTCCTAAAGAACAACTAATGCCACGTAACAATGATAAGGATGATAACATCATCTTAGGTCCTCCTCCTAAACATCTAACTCAAGAAATTGGTGAATCTAGCAAGTAACGAAGACCAAGGTACAAACTAAATAAACTACAATTCCCTTTTTCACCATCTGCAACTGAAAGAAATTTAATTTTAAGCCAAGGACTTGTTACATTACCACCCATGTGAGAAAATTGATTTCCAAATCCTGAGAACACAAGCACATCTCATTGTAGATATCATATAATTTTTTGACATAGTAATGTTGAGGGTCGTGCTTTAAAATAAATATTTTAAAAGTTTGATATCATAGAAATAGTCCCTTAAAGCATGTCCTTCCACTCCTTACCATGTAATAGTTGTAGGATAACCACATTCTCACTATTACATGTTTTACATTTATTACAAATCATTTCAAAATACAAGATGTTTCTCATTGCCTACCTTGGCTCATTCTTTTCTTGCACATAGTGGGGACAATAATTAAATATCCTTGTCCTAGTAGTGCATTTGACGTTGTCCCTTTGGCTAATTTTCTGCCTTTTGTATATGATGAACAAGATTGGGATGCAAACGACCTACTATAGGTTGACTTGCATGTGCCTTACTAGTCTTAGTTTAATTTTCTTTTTCATGTTTCTTTCATGTGATTGCATGTTCATAATGTGATCCCTTGTATTGCTCTCCTTGATGTATCTCTCTTTATGACATTCCTCTATTTGTACCTACATTCTTCTCTATGTCATAAAAATTTTATCTTTTCTTTGTCTCATGTTTTCCTTCTTGGGATGACGCAAGGTGTCGAGACATTTAGGTCTCTTCCATGTTGACCCAAAATCTTTTCCTTTATATTTTATTTGTCTTGTGCTTTTCCTGATGGGGATGACACCAGTTGTAAACACATTCAGGTCTCTTCCATGTTGACCCGAAAGGTTTTTCTCTGTTTTCACTCTCTTTGTGTCATTCTTCCTGTTCCATGAGTATTTAGGGAATGATGATAGTTCTGAGCTCTATAAAAACATTGTATCAAAGACATACTGACCTCAAATCCATGGATCCCTTATGTATTATTTTGGGATTTCATTTTGGGGGCAACCCATTTTTATGACGTAGCTTTATTTAGAAACATATGACTTGGCATAGGGCTTTCCAAATAAGCTCTCATGTCCTCTTTATTGTTATAATTTATCATTTGCTACTTTAAAGTAATCACTCACAACATGGTTTTTTGGAATTTCTTTGAAGTGGGGGCGTACATTGACATTATTCTTTTTCAAATCATGTTTCATTATGCAGTCTTCTTAATTCATGTGATACATCTTTCGCTTTGTGGTGACATTAGGTGTGATGTCCTTCAAGAGCATAATCTCTCTTAGCATATTATATTCCTTTTAGTGGCTTGATTTGACACATTGCATCCCCTAAGTTTTGAATCTTCTATTCTTTGATTTTTCCTCTCGTGGAGACATTAGACATGATGTTCCCTAAGTTAAGACCTTACATGAACTAATCAAAACTCCTTTTAATTTATGTTACAATATTTTTCATTTAGAACATCTATTATATGGCCTCCTTGCATAACACACTTTGCTTGCTTGTGGTGCCATCATGTTTGTTCACGAGTCTCAAGCATCTAAAACTTTTCTTGCCTCATGGAGCCAGAAATTCATTATTGTGGGGCACCTCATAAAAGTTACCAATAGGTATATCTTTTGTATGGTTGTACATATGGGAGCCAAACTTAGGCATGACAATTTTCGCATAGTCACTTTCTTGTCTGTGTGAGCACATATTGGCAATGTGTGCAACTGTCTCACTAGGGGCTCACCATGTTGGAAAAAGAAGGATAGACAACTAAGAGGGGGGTGAATCAATTGTCATAAAATAATAATCTTTTCAAACTTTACTTAACTTAATCTCAAATCTGATGAATAAGCAATTAACCACAAACAATTAACACATTAGAGAGATAGAGAACACCAATATTTTTATGTGGAAACCCTATTAGGGGAAAAACCATGGTGCATGTTAGTCCACAAGATTAAACCCTATTAAAAGTACAATGAATCAATAAAGGGGAGTGCACATGCATTTAGGCACACTGCCTAGAGCTCACTTCTCAATTACAAAAGGGGCTCACTGCCCAACAATGCAAAATAGTTAAAATCCAGAGGGTAAGAACTGAAAAAATTAGCTTCTGCACAAGCTTGATTACAATTCCAATTAAGCACAAAAAACTCCTCTTTTCACTCAAACTACTTCACATTTCACTCAATCTTCTTCACACTCTGCTTTGTAATTGAGTGATATTCACTCATACACACATAGGAGCACACCCAACAAATGAAGCACACTTTGCACCAATAAATCAATTGATCTTATATATCGACTACATGAGATTTCATCAACAACTTAGTCGGCCAAGAAAATAAAACATATTTGCAATGTCGGCCCAAATTTACAAATAAATTTTTAGTGTGAATCCACTAAGGTTAGCCACAACATAGTGGACACCCAAATTAACATCTCCAACACTTGAAAAGACTTCAATTAATTTCACCTCAAAGATCCACAACATGCTACCATCATCATGTCAGCCAGGAACATGAAAAACTGAACATCCCCAAGAAAATATCTTTGACCATGAGCACACCGATTAATGTGGACATACAAAAAGGATAGAGCACAATCTAAAGACATCCAAAAACAAAAAGAAACAATAGAGAAACATTTTCATCAACTAGAATTACTAGAAACACTCAAACTTCACTCAGGAACACTAACAGAGACCACAAAAATATTGTCAGACCACAACCTGATCAAATCTATATGTGAACCTTTGAAAATTTTGATAGATGATCTAGATACTCTCAAGAATAAACCCTTTAGTCCATAATAGGGGTGATCCCATAATAGTGGTTTACAATTTTTGGCCAAACTGGACACTGAAATTATTATTTTTAACTAAATCTTCACATTCGGGCACCTATAGTGGCTAAATTGTGAGGAATTTAAAGATGGTGCAAACTAGAGTCTCATCAAATTTTGTCTGTAGATTCTAAAAATATTTTTTGCAAATTTTTTAGAATCAAATTTCACTTCTTTTTCCATCTCCCACGAAAATTGATTTTTTTTAAAAAACAACATTTTTAAAAAGTGATGCACACCGTATAACGCATAACTTTTTTCCATGAAGGATAAAATTATAATTCTTTCAAATTTAAATTTGTAACTCTGATATCTAGTGCTTCCATTTGGTTAAATAGTTTTTATTGAATATTTTTTCCTTAATCAAGTTTCAAAGTCAAACGAATTACAATTCAGACACGTGACCGTATAACACAACTTTTTTTGTATATCTCAAAATTTTATTTTATTTTTTTGTTGGATCAAGGACTTCAATATTTTTTGCACTCATATTTTTCAATTTCTTTTTAATAATCTTCTATTTTCCCACATGTGAAGAACAAAGAAATTCATTTTTGATGAAAACCCTATGTTTAATAAAACTTAAAAAAAAAATACATAACAAAACCAAAAAATATTGAAATTATATTCATTGGATAGCTTCTTCTGAGGAGTACCATAATCATTTCAAATAAATTTTAAATGAATTCATTTGATCCCCCAAAAGCTAAATCAAAAGTGATTTTTTATGAACATTTTGATTGGTGTAAAGGAGACACATTTATAGGTATGGTTTAAAACTAGCGAGGTTCTATCCAAGGGGGTTTGATCTAAGGTGATTTAATCAAACCCTCTTCAATTGGAATCCTTAAAATGGAAATTTTTAAGGCTTAAATCATTATATTTTCTAAAAATATGTGATTTCAGCTAAAATCTATTCCTCTCAAGAATTGTAAACCACTATTATGATAGCACCCATAGCTGAACTTCAACGTAAAGAACAAGATGCCTTCATGACCTGCATAGTTCCAATGGGAAATTGGAACACTTTCTTTTACAATTTTCTCAATATCTACGACATATACAGCCTCTGATACACCAAATTCTAATAGTGTTGACATCAATGGAAACCAGATATCAGAAACACATCCACAACATCCAACAATCTTCCCCTTTGGCATTGATGGCAACACATGATGTGAAAAATACCATCAAATTGCTCTTCTCCTCAATTGACTCTTCTCCTCATTTGCTCTTCAAACCTTAATAGTATTTTTCACATTGCACTTCTACCCCTTTGACATCAATGGAAAAGGTAACCATGACCTTTCCATATACACTCTCTTAACTACATATCTACACATTTGACTACTCCCCCTGAGTAGCAGCCACAAAAACATCAATATGGATTAGAATATTGCAATGTAGCTCATAGATTGATGCAAGTGAATGCATCTTTTTAGTTTTTATTAGGATGGGAAATTACCCCTAGCATTCCTTTGAAAATAATCAAAAGCACGAGTATGTCCAGGATCATGATGGGTCAAAAAGTGGCGATATGATGGGTATTTGTAGGGTATGTGGCTGACGACTTTTTTTTTACCCAAAATTTATGAAATGAAAAGAGTTTTTAAAGGATATTCTCAGTTTTCCACCAATTTAAATTATGCTTTACTTTGAAATTAACAAATAATTATTATTCGTTTCCTATTTGAATTACGGCTAAAGTCCTCATTGAAAGGCTGATTGAAAAACATCTATAGCTTTGAAACAATATCATATTTTTGGAATCCAAAACATGCATCACATTCTATGCTTCTCATACTATAGGATTTGAAAAAAAAAAAAAAGAATTTCATGAAGTTTTCACCAAGTTATGGTGGTCAGACATATGAGTTTTTATATTTTTCCAAAGTTGTAATAAAAAAATTATAATTAATTATTTACTTGGAAAAAAATTACAAAAAAATATGCATCACATCCAGACGTGAGTCCTCTACTTATGTCTAAAATATTATAAAAAAATGTTATCATTTTATTATGGTTAGGGTGGTCAAACAGACACTTACTTCTTATTTTTTCCTTGAAATTTAAGTACTACTGCATTGAAATTTCAACAAATAGATTTTTTTTTCAAATAAATCTAGTAGTTTAGAAACCAAATTCAATTTTCTACAGATTCTATTCTTACATATTTTTGAAATAATATAGATAACTTATTCAAATGTTTATGTCAACTTTCCTAACTATGTTTTTTCTAATTTTTTTTCCACTTAAGGGCTTGTTTTTTCCATGATGATCTTGCACATACCCATATCCTTCAGAAACGACTTAGTAAAGATGTCTGCAATTTTTTCTTTGGTAGGCACATACTCCAATCTGACTTCTTTCTCATTCACTTTCTCCCTCAGGAAGTGAAACTTGATTGATATATGTTTAGTCTTAGAGTGTAGTGCTTGATTCTTTGAAATATTTATTGCAATTGAATTGTCACAGTATATGGAAATAGGCTCTTCATATATCACCTTGATATCTTTCATCATCTATTTCATCCATATCACTTGAGTACAATTATTTGTAGCAGCAATATATTATGCTTCAATAGTAGATAGGGAAATGGAATTCTACTTCTTGCTCAACCAGGATACCATATTCTTCCCTAGGAAGAAAGCACCACCACTAGTACTTTTCATGTCATCTACATCTATAGGCCAATCCGCATCAATATATGCACTCAAAGTGAGATCATCATCCTTTGGATACCAAAGTACAAAGTCAACTATTCCTTTTAGATATTTGAAGATTCTCTTAACAATAGTCACATGTGATTCTTTTGGATCAGCCTAAAATATAGCAACTATACATACATCATTCATAATTTTTGGTCTATTATGTGTTAAATAAAGCAATCCACCAATCATTGACCTGTATCTAGTTTGATTTTCCTTAGGAGAATCATCATTCCATGTTAGCTTGCATCCAATCACCATGGGAGCACCAACAAGATTTGATTCTTCCATCCCAAATTTCTTCAGTAGCTCTCTTAGATATTTGGACAAAGATATGAAAATTCCCTTGTCTAACTAGGTAACTTGCAATCCTAGAAAGAGCTTCATCTATCCAATCATACTCATCTCAAATTAATCCTTCATCTCATCAGCAAACTTCATACATAGATTTTCATCTCCTCCAAAAATGATGTCATCAACAAAGACTTCAATAATTAACTCTTTATCATGATCCAATTTGAAATATAAGTTGATATCAATAGTACCTTTAGTGAATCGAAGCTTCAGTAATTATTTGTCCAATTTAGCATACCGGGATCTAGGGGCTTGGTTAAGTCCATAGAGAGGTTTCTTCAGGCAGCAAACCATATCTTCCTTGTCAGTTAGCTGAAATCTATTTGGTTGTTCAATGTATACTTCTTCTTCTAGTTCTCCATTTAGAAATGTCGACTTCATGTCCATTTGATAGACTTTATAGTTCTTGTATACAACATAAGCAAGAAATAATCTGAAAACTTTGATTCTGGGAATAGGGGAAAAAAGTTTCTTCAAAATCAACACCTTCCATCTAAGAATACCCTTTACACACTAGTCTTTCTTTATTCTGGACCACTTCACCTTGTTCATTCAACTTGTTCTGCAACACCCATTTAGTACCAATCACATTTTTTTCTTTAGGTCTGGGAACTAGTATCCACGTGTCATTCTTTTCAATTTTTGTTAGCTCTTCCTTCATAGCTTCCATCCAGTGTTCATCTTGGGAGGCTTTAGTGACATTTTTAGGTTCAATCTTGGAAATCAGGTAGTCCTCTTCTGCAATCTTCCTTCTAGTTTGCACTCCTTTATTCTTATCTCCTATAATTTGACTTTCAAAATGATTTAGCTTTACATACCTCAAAGTTTTTGGACTTTTGCGATCTTTTGGTTCTTCTGTTCTTTCTTCTGCACTTACACTTGTTTGTGCTTCTAGACTTACTTGATTTATTATAACGAATTGAGGTTGCTTTACTAGAACATATGGAATAATCTAAAGTAGATTTGGTGTCTGAACATTTTTCCCTTTGTTTGTATTGTCTTTGTCTGAATCATATCCACAATATCTAGATGATTTAGCGAAATCCTCATCAACTCTAACATTTTCACTCTCAACCATTTTTTTCAATTTTTTGTTATAACATTAGTAGGCCTTGCTTTTAGTAGAGTAACCTAAAAAGATTCCTTCATCACTTCTTGCATCAAACTTGCCTATATCATCATCTCTCTTGATATAACATTTGCTTCTAAAGATATTGAAATATTTAACAGTAGGATTGTAACCAAACCATATCTCAAAAGGGGTCTTACCAGAATTACCATTAACATTCACCTGGTTTAAAGTGTACACAACATTTCTTATAGCTTCACTCCAATAGATCTAGGGAACATTTCCTTCTATCATAATTGTTC
This sequence comes from Sequoia sempervirens, assembly GCA_007258455.2. Taxonomy (NCBI): domain Eukaryota; kingdom Viridiplantae; phylum Streptophyta; class Pinopsida; order Cupressales; family Cupressaceae; genus Sequoia; species Sequoia sempervirens. The sequence goes on from VDFB02379711.1 coordinate 57,582,604, forward strand.
TAGCAACATCCAAAATTGTTCTATTCTTTCTTTCTGCAACTCCATTCTGTTGAGAGGTTCAAGGAGAATATAAATGTCTTCTGATTCCATGTTCTTCACAAAAAGAGTTGAAATCCCTAGAGGTGAACTCACCACCTCTGTCATATCTTAGACACTTGATTTTCAAACCTTTCGCATTCTCTACCGTAGCCTCAAAACTTTTGAAATTTTCTAGTGGTTCACATTTTTCTCTTAAGAAGGAAACCCATATCATTCTAGAGTAATCACCAATAATCAACATAATATACCTTTCTCCATGAATACTTCTAACTCTGGAGGGACCACAGAGGTCAGTATGTAGCAGCTCCAGTAAATCATTTGAATGAAACTCTTTTCTCCATAAGGAGACTCTAGTTTGTTTACCCATTTGACACTCCTTACAAATTATGTTAGTAGGCCTCACTAACTTAGGTAGATTTCTTATTGCTTGAGTGGAACTTACCCTGACAATGTTATCAAAATTTACATGACACAACCTCCTATGCCACAACTAGCTTTCATCTACTTAAGCAATTAAAAAACTCCCACTAGTAGTATTAAAGTGAAAAATATTACCTTTTGTTTTTCTACCACTAGAAATCATATTGCCAAAACTTCCACGTATCTTGCTTCTTCCATCTTTGGATTTTGGTTCATAGCCTTTGTCCACCATCTGTCCAACACTCAAAATATTGTGCTTCAGGCCTTCAACATAAAGAACATCATCAGTGTTATCCTTACCACCAAGATAAATAGAACCTCTACAATGAATCACACCAGCATTGTTGTCTCCAAATCTTACAACACCACCATCATACTTCTCTAGACTTACAATTTTTTTTTTATCACTAGTCATATGATGCGAGCATCTACTATCAATAACCCACTCATGCTTTTCTTCAACTCAAGCTGTAAGAGCTTTCTCGTCTTTAGTAGATTCAATAGCCATAGGACTATTTTCAATGGTAGCAATGAAAACCCATTCATCTTCATTTCCATTATCTTTATCAAACTCATCTACAGTCACTCTTTCTTCAACAAAGTAACATTTCTTTTGAAATCTAGACTTATTAGGCTTAGATCTAGGAACTCTTTCAGGACATCTTGATGCAAAATGACCTATTTTACTGCATGAAAAACATTTAATAGGTAACACTCCTTCATACTTACATTTTCCTCTACCTTCTTTCTTTACAATAAGTGCTTCCAATTCTTCTACCTCTATTTCTTTATCTTCAAGCTATTTCAATTCTTCATCATACTTGGATATCTTTATAGAGCATTCTCCCAAACCATATCTTTGCTTGTTACTTCTAGATATAGTAGCCTTGAATGCAGATTTAGTTTTTAGAACAGATTCACCAAATTCACTTAATTCAAAAGTAGCAAGCTTACCAACTAGCGTGTCTCTTGACATCTTTGTTACTAATCTGAGCTCTTCAATAGCGCGAGCCTTCACTTTGTAGGAGGGAGGCAAGGATTTGAGTATCTTAGCCATAATTTCATCCTCATCTAGAGAACCACTAGCACATGTAATACCCATCACTATTTCATTTACTCTTTGCATAGAAGAAGTGATATTTTCATCTTCACCCATCTTCAAATTCTCATAATTTCCTTTTAAACTTTGTAGCTTAGCCATCCTCACCTATGCATATCCTTCATTCAAATTTTCCAGATTTGTCCAAATCTCATGAGTTGTATGTAGTCCTACCACATTTCCCTATCTCCAAGTCTATTAGAGCACTTACCAAAGCTTCAATAGCCCTGATATTGTTTTCAACATCTTTGATCTCATCAGCAATGGAGGGACCATTCTGAGGAATAACATATGGATCTTTTGTAATCTTCTAGTAGGCTTCACCAATACACCTTAGGTGACATTGCATCCTAACTTTCCACAATGAGTAGTTAGTTCCATCAAATCTTGGACTATCCTTCTTGAATGTTTCCATCTTGGATCACCTCAAGATTTTAGACTTTTTCAGAGGAACCTGCCTTGATACCAATTGTTGGAAAAACAAGAACATAAAAATTAGAGGTGGGGGTTGAATATTTTGTCACAAAATAATAAGATTTTAAAACTTAACTTAATCTCAAATTTGATGAATAAGAAACAAACCATAAATAATTAAACACATCAGAGAGACAGAGAACACCAAGTTTTTTTATGTGGAAACCCTATTAGGGGAAAAACCACGGTGGATGTTAGTCCACAAGATTATACCCTATTAAAAGTATAATGAAATTAATAAAGGGGAATGTACATGCATTCAAGCACACTGCCTAGAGCTCACTGCTCAATTACAAAAGGGGCTCACTACCCAAAAATACATAATAGGATTAAAATCTAGAGGGTATGAAATGAAAAAAATATCTTTTGCACAATCTTGATTATAGTTCCAATTAAGCACAGAAAACTCCTTCTCTTTTGACTCAAACTACTTCACATTTCGCTCGATCTTCTTCACACTCGACTCTAGAATCAAATGATATTCGCTCATACACACATAGGAGCACACCCAACACAATAAGCACACTTTGCACTGATGAAGCAATCACTCTTATATATCCGCTACATGAGATTTCATCAACAACTTAGTTGGCCAGGAAAATAAAACATATTTGCAATGCCGACCCAAATTTACAAATAAATTTTAATGTGAAGCCACCAAGGTCAGCCACAACATCTAGTGGAGACCCAAATTAACATCTCCAACACAAAAATACTTCAATTAATTTCACCTCGAAGATCCACAACATGCTACCATCATCATGTTGGCCAGGAACATGAAAAAGTAAACATGCGCAATAAAATATCTTTGACCACAAGCACACCGATTAATGTGGATGTACAACAAAGATAGAGCATGATCTAGAGACATCCAAAAACATCAAGAAACAATAGAGAAACATTCACATCAACTAGAATTTCCAAAAGCACACAAACTTCACTCAAGAACACCAATAGAGACCATAAAAATACTGTTAGACCACAACATGATCAAATCTATACATGGACCTCTGAAACTTCTTGACAAATGATCTAGATACTCTCAAGAATAAAACCTTTAGTCCACAACAACTGAACTTCAATGTAAAGAACAAGATTCCTTCATGACCTGCACAGTTCCACTGGGAACCTAGAACACTTTCTTTTACAATTTTCTCAATATCCTCGACATATAAAACCTCTGATACACCAAATGCTAATAGTGTTTACATCAATGAAAACCACATATCAACAACACATCCACAACATCCAACACACCTAGTGGACAACATGAGGTTCCACTAGCCCTTGTGAGCATGCGTTTGGTTTTTATAGTGGGCATCATGTTCCACTTATAAACATTCTTGGACAAACAACTTATATTTGATCCATAGCATGCAAGACAAATGATTGAGGCTTGATCCACCCCTTTTTCTTTTTCTTTTTAACTGCTTACTTCTTTATGCCTTTGGTAGTGTATGCTTGTGCCTTGTTGTTGCTCCTTACATTATTTTCATGTATGTTCTTTTGTGCCTATGTTTGTTTTCCATAGGATCTTCATCCTAGAGGCTTTATCATCCCTCTTGATCATTGTATCCTATCTTACTAGGAAAATATATCCCTTTACATTTTCACACTTGTTTAGGTTGTCCCTACTAAAATTAGGCTTCTTTATGCCTTATTTAATCCTATTTTGCATCCAAAAGCCTTATTAATTGCATCTTTCCAAGGATAATCCCAACGCATATGTAATGAAAAATCATAATTTAATGCTTTTGGTTTGTATGTCCCAGATTTAGTGAACTAGGTCTCATACACTACCTTTGGTGCATGGGTTTTACATAAGTTTTAGGGCCTAAATGTGAATTTAGGATAAAACACATTTCTTGAGATTTATGTCCCAAGCCTAGCCTACTAGGACTCATATTCCCTAACTGGTGTATGAGTCCTACTTAGCTTGGACATAATTTTTAATTCAATTCTTGGCATGATTTTATTCTCCTAGATTGATGTCGGCTTGTAGATGTAGTTTTGCAAAATTTTGCATAAACAAATATAAATACAAGGTTATTTCAAATATTTTATCCTAGCAATTTAAGTGATATTATGAGCATTCAAGAGCATTCAAGAGTTGATTATCAATCATTTCATAGCTACTTACAAGATTTAAGCATCATGTCCAAGTGATCATGCATCATGTTTTTTTTTGAGCTAACACTTGTGATGTAGGTATCTCATGATTCAAGCAAGCATTCAAGAAAACATCCATAACATAGAAGCAAGAGTCAAGATCTGCATTCATGCTAGCCGTTACATACAATATTTCAGCCTTTATCACAAGGGTTTGGTGAGTTGCAAAATCACATATTGTTCATTCATCATTCCTTCTTTCTATTGGATTCCATTTCAAGGTTTGATTACCAAAACATGGTTTGACTAAGGAAAACCCCTATCCAATAACAAAGCAACATTTTCCCTCTCTTTGATTTTTTTTTGCAGGTTTAGGTTGGATATCCATTAAGGAGCAAGATTGGAGAAAATTTGTCAAGTTGCAAGTTGTCAAAGTTGCTATCCACATTGCAAGATCACAGAAAGTCACCTACAGGTTGGAATTAAGTGTTTTAGAAGCAGAGATCTGATAGGAGAGAAGATATAGGAGATTATTAGAGTATATCATAGTCTTAGATCCACCCTGATATTGATACTAAATCACCACTTGTGGTGTATAATTCCTAGTATACCTATTTCCAGGCATTTTCTGTAGATCCCAGTTTAGTAGTTCCAAGTTTTGGTTTTGGCCTGAAACAATAAACTGGGACTAAATTACCCATACTAGCATATGAGTCCCAATTTGCATTAAAAATTGGTATTTCCAAAATTTCAAACCTCAATTCAAGCCTCTTCAGTTTCCAGGTGCTCCTTTTTCCTTTCTTAATTCATTATTTTTATTTTTTGTTTCTTATCTTGAGTTTCATAATTAGGTTTACATATCATTGTATTTATTTCCTTCCAATCCCTTTCTTGGTGGGGAACCCCCTTTTAGTCTTTACTCGCACGCTAGAACACCTTATTGTGAATCTCTTTCTCTCATTTCCATCCCTAGATTGAGATATCTAAGGTTTCCTTAAATGAAATTTGAAGGAAAATGGTTGTTCTATCTCCTAAAACATAGAGCGACAGTTTTCTACATTCCATTTTGGCGAATCTAGCCTTTAGAATGCCTTCTTTTCTAATTTGGAGTGCATCATAGTCCTATATCTAGCTTAAATTAACTTTGCATTAGGTCTTGCATTAGTTAATTTGCATCTAGGGTTTCTTAATCTTGCATTAGTGAAATTGCATATAGGTTGCATTTTTTCCCCTTACATAATTGGATTTCACTTAAAATCTATAATTGTACTTAGAATAGACATCATTCAAACCATAAAACATAAAATTCACTCACGATTTACTGAAATTAGTGTAAAAACCCTAATTTGGGAGTCATACGCCCCTCTGGGCAATTTTTTCCCAATGCAAGTTGTTTTACCTGAGTTTTGGGTATTTTATGTGGACTATTTTGCAACATTTGAATCCTTGAAAAACCTTGATTGGGACTCATATGCCCTTCTAGGCAATTTAGTCCTGTTTCAGATTTGAATCTGCATTTACATTATTAAAAACTCTACTATGTTTTAGTTTGTTGTTATTACATTTCTTTTTCAAATTGCAGAGTTTTCATTCATTTCATTGCATTTAACTTGATTTGGTTCATTTTTTCAATTGCATAATTTCAAAATTTTATTTAAACCTTTCATACTATCTTATTATATTTTATCATGGATATATATGCTTTGGTAAGCTTTGTATCTCCTTGAAATCATTAGTCGATGTGTCAAACTACTCCTTTGGAAATGACCCTAATAAAATTGAATTCACTCATTCTCAATAAAATCCTAATGCATGTCCTCCTTATGATTTTGACATCGTTGGAGAAGGTGATGATAACATGAATAACTTCATAAATAATTTCCTGAACAACCTTGAGATGAATGCATCCTTTTATCCATCCATGAAACAACTGCAACCCCCTAGGTACCATCTCACCACTTGAGATGTTTGAAATTTTACATCCTAAAACAAAAACACACGTTGAGCCTAGGTTCCCTACAATAAGTGAACCTAGTTCCTCTAGTCAATTAAATTTTCAACCATCCTATGTTAACAAAGTGAACAACACTCCCATCAATTTAGAAGAGACATATGGAAAAGGATTCACAATTTTAAGCAAACAAGGATGTGATACATCAAATGAACATGAAATTCATCAACTCTTATTGCAAATACCCACAAAAGATACCAAAGGGTTAGGATATCAAGACCCCCCTTCCAACATAAGTTTCCTCCTTCCTAAAGAATAATCAATGCCTCATAATGATGATAAGGATGATAAGATCATCTTAGGTCCTCCTCCTCAACATCTAACTCAAGAAACTGGTGAATCTAGCAAGCAACGAAGGCCTTACAAACTAAAAAAATTATGATTCCCTTGTCCACCATCTACAACTGAAAGAACTTTACTTCTAAGCCAAGTATTTATTACACTACCACCAATGTGAGAAAATCAATTTCTGAATCCTAAGAACACAAAAGCATAGATCATTGTTGATATCATAGTGTAGACACATAAAAATGTCTTTATAATAATTTAATTTCTTCTATTAATTAAATATGTTCCATTATCTATTTAATTAATCCATTAATATATTTTCCTCCTAAATCATTTGTATATCCAAACATTTATCCATTGCATTTAAATAATTTGCTTGCATATTTCATTAATCCATTTCATAAATATTTATCATTTCATTAATCATCTCCATATTCATAAATCATTTGTATATCGAAACATTTATCCATTGCATTTAAATAATCTTCTTGCATATTTCATTAATCCATTTCATAAATATTTATCATTTCATTAATCATCTCCATATTCATAAATCATTTAAATCCATTCCATAATCATTAACTCATATGCATAATCATAAACCCATTTAATTAATACATTTACATAAGCATTTGTCTATTTCCTAACCATTTCATACACATTTATCATCATTTGTATATTCATACATAAACCAATTTCATTAAAGCATTTGCATAATCATTTATTCACATTCATAAGCTTCATTTGCATAATAATTTTAATTTACTCTATTTGCATAATCATCTACACAATAATTTATTTCATTATCATTTATCTATTCACTAATTTCATTCAAGCATTTATGAAATATTCATAAAATTCCACATAACCATTTATCCCACATTTCTCCCAAAATCCATATCTTTCCCACAAGGACATCTATAAAAGCCCACTTCCTCACTTTTCAAGCAACTCCAATTTCATTTTTATCAAATACATTCTACATAGCCTCTTATACTTTTGCTACAAAAATCTGAAAGAAAAGACAAGATCTTGTAGATAGGATAACAATGGAGTGATTTTTGTTTTGAATGCATGTGTTTGATTTCTTGGTAATTAGTATTTCATTTCTTTCATTTGTGTTCATTTGTAAATGTTTCATCGATATGATGTTGAATGCATGTTGATTTTCATTTGTGAATTAAAGGTTTTCATTTCAGCATCATACACATAGAATTTTCATACATAGTACTGATGATTATTGTGCTTTAAAACAAATATTTAAAAAGTTTGATATCAAAGAAATAGTCCCTTGAAGCATGTCCTTCCTCTCCTTGCCATTTAATAGTTGTAGGATAACCACATTCTCACTATTACATGTTTTACATTCATTGCAAATCATTTTCAAAATTCAAGGAGCTCTTTCTCATCACCTACCTCGGCTCATTCTCATCTTCGACACAGTGGGGGGAAGAATTAGATAACCTTGTCCTAGTAGTGCATTTTTCATTATCCCTTTGGCTAGTTTTCTTCCTTTTATATATAATGAAAAAGATTGGGATGCAGACGACCTACTATAGGTTGACTTGCAAGTGCCTTAAGTTAGTCTTGTCTTTATTTTCTTTTTCATGTTTCTTTCATGTGATTGCATGTGTGAAATGTGATCCCAAGCTCATATTGTTCTGTTTGATATATATCTCTCTCTCTCTTTGTGACATTCCTCTATTTGTACCTACATTCTTCTCTATGTCATAAACATTTTATCTTTTCTTTGTCTTGTTTTTTCCATTTTGGGGATAATGCAAGGCATCGAGATATTAAGGTCTCTTCCATGTTGACCCAAAATCTTTTTTGTTATATTTTCTTTGTCTTGTGTTTTTCCTTTTGGGGATGATGCAAGGCATCAAGACATTTAGGTCTTTTCCATGTTGACCTAAATTTTTTTCCTTTTTTTCACTTCCTTTGTGTCATTCTTCTTGTTCCATGAGTATTTGGGGAATAATGATAGTTTTGAGCTCTCTAAAAATATTGTAGCAAAGACATATTGACTCTGAATCCATGGATCCCTTATGTGTTATTTTTGGATTTCATTTTGTGGGAAATCCCTTTTCATGATGTAGCTTCATTTAGGAACATATGAATTGGAATAAGACTTTCCAAATAAGCTATCATGTCCTTTTTATTATTAGCATTTATCATATGGTACTTTAAAGTAATTACTCACAACATGGCGTTAAGCATTTTCTTTAAAGTGGGGGAATACATTGACATTATTCTTTTTCAACTCATGTTTCATTGTGTAGTCTTCTTACTTCATGCAATGCATATTTTTCTTTGTGGTGACATTAGGTGTCATTTCCTTCAAGAGTGTGATCTCTCTTAGCATATTATATTCCTCTTAGTGTCTTGATGGGACACACTGCATCCCCTAAGTTGTGAATCTTCTATTCTTTGATTGGTCCTCTCTTGGAGACATTAGGCATGATGTCCCCTAAATTAAGACCTTACATGAACTAAGGAAAACTCTTTTGAATATACTTTACAATATTTTTCATTTACAACATCTGTTATATGGCCACTTTACATAACAAACTTTACTTTCCTATGGTCCCATCCTGTTTGTTCATGAGTATCAAGCATACAAACCTTTGCTTTCCTCATGGAGCTCAAATTAATTTTTGTTTGGTTCCTTATCAAAGTTATTAGGAGGTTTATATTTGGTATGGTTGTATGTATGGGAGCCAAACATAGGTGTGACTTTCCCATAGCCACTTGCTGGTTTGTGTGAGTGCATACTGTCCATGTGCGTATGTGTCTCACTAGGGGCTCACGGATAGCCTAAGGTTCCACTAGCCCTTGTGATCATGTGTTTGGTTTGCATAGTGCACATCATGTTCCACTTGTAACATCCTTGGAAAAACAACTTAGATTTGATCCACAATGTGTTGGACAAACGAATGAGCCTTGATCCACCTCTTTTTCTTTTGTTTTTGTTTTTCTTTCTTCTTTATGTCTTTGGTAGTGTATACTTTTTCCTTGTTGTTGCTCCTTACATCATTTTCATGTGTTTTCTTTTGTGCCTATGTTGGTATTCCATAGGATCTTGATCCTAGGGGCTTGATCATTGCTACACTTAGACCCCTCTTGATGTGTGTTTGTCTGCTTTAGTGTGAGTTTGAAACAAGTTCATCCTCTCTAAAGTGGGGGCTAAATGTAGTGTAGAAAAATGTATCCCTTTACATTTTCACACTTGTTTAGGCCCTCCCTACTAAAATTAGGATTCTTTATGCCCTACTTGGTCCTATTTTACATCCACAAGCCTTATTTAGTGCATTTGTCCAGGGATATCCTGACACATATGTAATGACAAGTCAACATTCAATTATTTTGGTTTGTATAACCCATATTTAGAGATTTTGGAGTCATACGCCACTTTGCGAATATGGGTCCCACCCAAGTTTTGGGGCCTAAACCTGAATTTAGAATAAAACTCAACATTTCTTGAAATTTATGCCCCAAGCCTAGCATACTACGACTCATACACCCTAACTAGCATATGATTCCCACTTAGCTTGGACCCAATTTTGAATTCAATTCTTGGTGAGATTTTATTCTTCTAGATCTCATGTCAGCTTGTAGTGTTGTAATTTTAGGAAATTTGGCATAAACAAGTATAAATACAAGCTTATTTCACATATTTTCTCCTAGCAATTTAAGTGATCTTATGAGAATTCAAATAAGAGCATTCAAGAGTGGATTATCAAGCATTTTGGAGCTACTTTCAAGATTGAAGCATCATCTCAAAGTCATCATGCATCATGTTTGTTTTTGAGCTAATATTTGTGATCTAGGTATCTCATGGTTCAAGCAAGCATTCAAGTCAAGATCCATAACATACAAGTAAGAGTAAAGATCCACATTCATGCTAGCCATTGTATACAATATTGTAGCCTTGATCTCAAGGTTTTGGTGAGTTGTAGCATCACATATTGTTCATTAATCATTCCTTCTCTCTATTTGATTCCATTTCAAGGTTTGATTACCAAAACGAGGTTTGACCAAGGAAAACACCTATACACTAAAAAAATAACAATTTTTCCTCTCTTTGATGTGTGATTAATAGATTTAGGTTGGAGATCCATTAAGGAGAAAGATTGGAGAAAATTTATCAAGTTGCAAGTTGTTAAGGTTGTCATCTACATTGCAAGATCACGAAATGTCACCTACAGGTTGTAATTTAGTGTTTTAGAATCAAAGATCTGGCAAGAGAGAAACTATAGGAGAACATTAGAGGATATTGGAGTTTCAGATCCACCTTGATACTGGTACTAAATCACCACTTGTTGCATATGAGTCCCAATAATACCTATTTTGAAGCATTTTCTGTAGATCCTAGTTTAGTAGTTCCAAATTCTTATCTCTACCCAAAACCATAAACTAGGACTAAATCACCCCTTTTGGTGTATGAGTCCCAATGTGCATTAAAAATTAGTATTTACAACATTTCAAACCTCAATTCAAGCCTCTTATATTTCTAGGTGCAAGGTTATATCCTTTCTTAGTTCATTATTCTGATTTTCAGTTTCTTATCTAGAGTTGCATAATTAGGTTTACATATCATTTCATTTCTTTCTCTCCAAGCCCTTTCTTTATGGTTAACCCCCTTTTAGTCTTTAATCACACCCTAGGAAACCTTATTGTAGATCTCTTTCCCTCATTGCATTTCTTATCTAGAGTTGCATAATTAGGTTTACATATCATTGCATTTCTTTCTCTCCAAGCCCTTGCTTTATGGTGAACCCCCTTTTAGTCTTTAATCACACCCTAGGAAACCTTATTGTAGATCTCTTTCCCTCATTTCCATCCCTAAATTGAGAATTTTAAGGTTTCCTTGAATGAAATTTGAAGGAAATTGGTGGTTCTATCACCTAAAACATAGAGCGATAATTTTCTATGTTTCAGGATAGACCAACCACCTATAGTGAAGGATTCATTACAATTACTAATCTCAAAAGAGATTACCAACTATGCACGGTCCATGCATGCATGAATATGGATGCAAATGGATCTCTCCAAGGGTCTTCAAATTGAAATTTCTCTAAAAGTAAGTGAGAGAAGATGTAGGAAAACTATTAACTTTCAAATTTAATTAGTTTTAGGTGCAAAATCATTTTTCCATGAAGCGTCACACCTCTAAATGCGACAAGAAGTTTATCAAAAAAACAAGAAATTGTTCATTGTAAGTGAGACCCAATTAGTTTTGTTGATCCATGTCTCATCACTATGTTATTTCCCTTGGTGTACAACTTGGAATAGATTTCTTGTAGAATCCTTCAAAATATATACATTCATCTAAAGCTTCTCATAGTCAAGTTGTGGATAATTTATCAAGAGTTGATATTGTTAATAATCTATCTAAGAAAGATTATTCAACCATGTGCATGAAACTAGATTAAATATTTTAATATTCCAACATGCTTAACAACAAAAACGATTTTTGAAGAAGTAATCAAGCAATGAACACGAGATGCAAATTGTTAAAAATGGATTTCCTCAAACTTCAATCACCAAATTTGTGTGGTCATCATTGGACTATGAAAAAAAAGGAATAAGGTATCCTCTTAGAGAATAATAAGCATTGAATAGCATTGAGATTGTCCAAGAAAATTGAACTAGTAGGAAATTATATTTTTGTTGTATGTCTACTAATAAGGTTGACACCTATCTTTTGCAAAAAAAATAATACAAGAAAGAGTACCACATGTTAACTTCTATATATTTAAAAAAGAATATATTTAATAAAAATTATAAAATTAATAAAACTAGTGAATTATTAGGTTAAAACATATATTAAACCATGAAATTAATAATTTAATAAATTTATAAAATTAGTATTTTTTTTCTAAATTTAATATTATAAAATAATTAATTATAAAATTGTATAAATAATAATTTTATAAAATCATAAATTGAACAAATTAGAAGATTAGAAAAATAATAGAATTATTAAAAAATTAAAATAAAATTATTTGTATTTTAGATATTGTATTTTTATGGATTAGATTATGTGAAAATTTGTCCTTCATCAATTTTTCTTTTGTAGGCACATTTATTAGACATTCATTTTGTACACATTTTTTTGTTTTATCATTTTGGGTCATTTTTACGGTCACAAGATTGACATGCCATCCATGGATCTGATTTTTTAAATTTTTAGAATTTAAATTAAAATTCGGTAGATGTATCTCCCCTTAACTGGTTGTCAGTAGATTGTATAGATGATTTATTCTTATGTGCTTATATTTAGAAGCATTTATCAATATCTAATCTACATTCTACTACTTTCAAATATCTTATCTTGGAAGCATTTAAGGTATAATTAATAGTGGAAGATTTGAATTTATTGTAATAAAAATGTCAAACTTTGCATAATAATTCTAGAGCATTTTTTATTCTCTCTCAATTCTTTATACATTTTTTTTTTTGGAGTTGAGCTATGAGAATATGTCCCCTAACAAAATAAAAAACCTTCTATAATTATTTCTAAATAGTACAAGTCATAAAATTAGAGTAGAGAAGGGGGAATTAGTTGAGATAGAGAAAAAATACAAAGCCAATGAGATTAAATCTATGTAGTAGAAAGATGGGTTTGTGAAAGATTGCCTAGAGGCATAAATTTGACCCAAGAAAGAGATAAATTCAACACAAAATTGGAGACAACACACAAAAAATAAGGTTGAACATTCGAGACAATGAGATACTAGATTTTATAATCTTCAACCAAGTCACAAATTATCGAGTCATCAAGCTATGTGCACCTATGTTCTTTACATTTACTTTCTTAGAATAATTTAATTTATAATTACATATGGTTGCATATTAAAATTAGTTATCCTAGATTAACTAAACAAGTGCTTGATTGTAAGCATTTCATTTATTATCCTAGGATAAGCTTAGGTAATATATACTAATGTAAAATATTATGATAAATATTTATGTAATATCACATTATTTATGTCTTATTAAGCATTTTCCTTGTCAACTCAATTAAATTATTAACCAACCAATCATATCAATTTATTTGTTGAGGTTAATATTTACAATTTTTCACACTCAATATAGAATGAAAAATATTTCCATTATTCCATTCTCTATAAATATGAAAGCTACTAGTTCATTCAAATTTCCCTCTTGTTTGGGAGAGGTGGGCATTGTAATTTAAATACTTTATTAACTTTTCCATTGCACTGAATTTCAATTGGTTGTTAATGTAATTGTATAATTGCTAATATTGAACTAAAAATTACCATTTCTATTGATTATTGAAATTTAAGATATAAAAGGCTATTTTAGTATCAAGTGGAACCATAGCTCCATACTTGTACATAAGAAAATTAAGATCAACACAATTCTATTTAAGGTATGCATTATGATATCAAGTTGAGAATGAGGCATCTACATAAAGATGGTGGACCAAAAAGAGGTGAGAACCACTTTTTGCTCCATTAAAGGAAAAATACAAGCACACCATGTCATTGCATATTTCTTTTTCTTCGATATTAATGTGTATGTTGTTTGATTGTATTAAAAGAAGAACATTAAAAAAACTAGTGAAGAGGTCCAATAAATGGGTTTGAAATCATTAACCATTGATTCCCTCTCCATTTTCTAAAAAAAAAAAGAGTCGTTGGCTCTTCCATTCCTATCCACATGAATGACTATATTATGATATTTTTTATGCATATATATTTTTTCTACATGCATTTTTATTTTATCAACATATAACATTTTATTCCTATATGACTTTGTTTTACATACATATTAGTTTTACCAATGTATAACATTGTATACATATATGACTTCAAATTCTTATTTATTTATTGTATTTATAAAATAATCTATATGTACACTATATGAAATTTCCATTACAATATTATAATCTAATTAGATCATGGAGAATAAAACAAGCACAAGTCAATAATGAAAATATTGTATTTAGTCGACCTAAATGTACAAATGAGGAAGCCTTGCATATATAGGAAATGAAGAGACAATCCACCTATCATGTGGATTCACAATTTCCCCATGATGTGGCACAAATGAGTATATGAGTGTCCTAAATGTGTCAACCTTAGGATCACTTGGAATGTGCAAACCAACTAGTTATTTGACCAAGTCAACAACCTTGATGCCAAGTGTTGATTGACTTTGGAAGTGAGATGGGAAGTCTTCCAACCTAAAAAGGTATGTGCACGAGGTTTACCAAATAACTTGGTAACCTAAAGAGGCTTAAAGGTTGCACATTCAATTAGACAAGATGTTGTCTAACCTCATCAACCTAAATACACTTAAGTATATACAATAGATAAATTATTAACTTTAACAACCCCCTCAAGTGATACTTGGGGAGATCACAAAAGTGCAAATAGATAGAAATGGGTCCCAACTACAAGGCCTTGTCAGGTACCCATGTACTATGAAATCTTTCACAAATGAAGAAAAAACCCTATGGGAATAAAAATCATCTCAAAAAAGGAGATAAAAAAAGATTAAGAAATTCTAAAAATATGTCTCTTGATTATAGGAACATCATGAAGAAGAAATCCTAAATCATGTAGAAGTTATAAAATCTATCAAAGATGAATTGGTGTCTGCTGGAATCAACGAACCTCCAACAATTGTAGATCAAGATAAGAGATACAAAACACTACATGAGTGAGAATAAGAACACTCCTCAACCATGACTATACAAATGATTTTGAAGTTGAAAATAAAGATAGTACTATGATTTTGGAGTAATGCATGAGTGACGTGTACACTACTAAAATGTCTATCATTATGCTCTACATAAGTACTAGAATCTCAAAATATGATCTACTAAAATATTGCCCGATATGAGAGATCAAGATAGAAGGTTCATGAGACCTCCCAAAAAGACCTACATTGATTCATTGAAAGAAGACTTAGCATAACACTATCATAATCCCCTCTTAATGCTAAGAGATATAAGAAAACTAACTAAAATCAGGCACAAGAATATGTAAGGAACATAGACCCACATTTAGGTCCAAAAGATGTACAAGAAACTGAAAAGGGATATGCATGAAGGCACACACGCATGAGGTGAGAATCATAAGGATCCATTGGTATATTAGAAAATAAATACAACACACACCATGTGGTGAGAATCCGTAACTGTGATGGCTAATCAAGCCTCTACACAACCCCCTATTACACTTTATAATTTAGTGTAAGTAAAATTTCCCTCCCTAAGGAACACTTTCAATTTTTGTGGCACTTTATTTGAGTGCATTTACAAAAAAATTGTTGTTTATGAGTTATTACAAGTTTATGTCATAGGTATATTAAGAAGACATGTATCTTTCACACCTTAAAGAATGATGAAAACTAAAAAAAAACCCTTGATTATTTATTTTCCCCCCTTAATTTGGCTCTTTATAGGAGTGCTTTGTAAATAGTCTAGGTGTGGCATAAACAAACACTTTATATTGGGAGTGTGATAGTATGCCTATTGGATGCATTGTGAAAACACAATATTTTTTACAAAAGATAACACTCAATTATGAACTATTGAGCAAAAGTTATTAAAATTTCAATTTTTCCACCTTTACATATTTAATAAGCCTTCTTATGAGAAAAATTAATTTTTGCACCAATTTTTTTTTTTTTAAAAGAGGGAAAATGTGAGGAGATTTTTAAGTTTCCTTGAGTTGGAAAGAACCAAGGGATTATTATTGATATGGATCCCCTACCCCCTATGGGGCAAGGTGACATCAACAAATCTACATAAAAAATAGGTGAATAGTGCTCCCAACCCTCATGCAAAATTCAACAGTTGTGTTAGGCATGGGTCTATGGACATAAAACTCACCAAATTTTGATTGCAAATGAATGGAGGCATAGTTTCACAAAAAAATGCAACCCCAAGCCAAAGGAAAGGTACATCCCTACACAAAGACAAGCATGACTTGCACATAGGCAAAGGTGTGGGCTTGCACATATATAGCCATGCGGCTTACCCATTACACCCATTACCAGGTCAATGTAAATAGTCTAAACACCAATTCAATGCATCAAAATGGCACTACACATAAATAATGAAGTTACTAATTATGCCATCCTACACATAGATCTAAAAAAGGTAGTTTGCATGAGGTCTTTTTCAAGACTGGCACTTTTCTTAGGCTGTGAGTTGAGGAGACTTATACCACACCCCTCTCCAATCCTTAATCAAAGAAAATATTTGTTATAAATGTGCCAAATTATTTTATGTGCTTAGTATTCAAGATCTTCTTGAACCATATGAGAATTAGTAGAATTAGGAGATCATGGAGATAAAAAGAAAGTACAAGTGAACAATGCAAATATTGTATTTAGTTGACTCAAATGTACAAGTGAGGAAGTCTAGCATATATAGGTAAGGAAGAGACAATCCATCTAGCATGTGGATTTACAAGTTCCCCGTGATGTGGCATAAATGAGTAGACAACTATCATATAGGTGTCAACCTTAGGATCACTTGGAATGTGCAAACCAACAACCTATTTAACTAAGTCATCAACCTTGATGACAAGCATTGAGTGACCATTGGGGTGAGATGAAAATTATTTCAACCTAAAAAGGTATGTGCATGAGGTTTACCAAATAAATTGGTAACTTCAAGAGGCTTAAAGGTTGCACATTCAGATAGACAAGATGTTGTCTAACCTCATCAACCTATGTACACCTAAATATAGTGAATAGATAAATTACTCACTCTAAAAAATATGTATATAAAATTTTATATTATATATATTATGATTAATTATGATTATAAATATCATATTCATTATTTGTATACAATTCTATTATATTTCCATGTGGTTTGATGTGTACACTGAGTGCATCTAAGAAATATGTATTAGCCAATACAAGTTAATTTGAATAAATTAATTCAAAATAAATAAATTAAGGAAAATAATTGATTTCATTCCTATGTACATAAATAGCCATGATTATTATTAATACCTTGATGAAAACTTTTCCTATTATGGGTAAAAGTACAAACCTATGTCGCACTTTTATAAAACAATCAACCAACATAAACTATTTTTGTAACTTCGACCACATAAAAATGGCCTTTATTTTTTTAATTTAAAAATGATGTGAACTAATGAATTGTAGAATTATTGAAGTTTATGCTTGTAATTTTTCAAAACAAAAAATGACATTTTTCTAAAACATCAAGAGTGTATTTTGAATTGCAAAAAAAAAAGGAAAAAGTGACATTGAGTTGAAGTAAGAAAAAAGAGAATAATTTTATTATCCCTTATTTTTTTTAAAAAATAGATAAATTAAATATCTAGTGCATGAAAATAAAACAATGCACTATATAGAATTTCCATCTATTGAAGTTGGGAAAAATCAACTCCACAGCTCCCAAGGATCACCCACAATCACTCATCACAGAAAGGGAGAGTAACAAAGCTATGGAGGCCAATAGCTATTGATCCAAAAAAACCATGAATCATTATGAATGTTTATATTAATGATTATAAAATAGATAATCATTTTAAAAGGATAATTAACCTAGAAACCCTGGGTGAGGATAAAATAAGATCATGAAATGTGTGCTCATCATATGGCATGAGACATAAAAATAACATGACCTAAATAAACTTAATTAATTAGAGGAAAAGGTACCTAATAATTAAATAAATAAAATTAATTAGGAATTAACTTTTACTCTAACAAACCCTTAAGTGAAATTTGGAGAGAAGCTCAAACCTCTAAATATGAATACATGATGGGTCTTGAGAAACAAGGCTTGATTAGGTACCCATGTACAAAAAAAGGAATCTCTCAAAATTGGACAAAAGGATAAAAACATTGTGGGAGAAAAATCCTCTCCAAAAGAGAGAAATACAAGTGAAGGAATTGAGAAGCCTCCAAAACAAGATTGTCCTAGTAAGAATAGGAACAAATGATGAACATGAGGAACATCAATGAAGTATGAAAAAGTTGCAACAACTGTTGAAGAATGATTACAATAATGTTGAAAGAATAACCTCCTCTAAAACAAATGATGATTAGGATGAAGAAGACAAGAATTTGAATGAGTGCCACCAATGACACTACTCAAATTAGATGGAAAATAAAGGAAAAACGTCTGAAACTCAAAGATATAGATGGTACAGGAAACATAAGTTTGAAGAACACTGATCAAGTGACAATGGAAGGTTGCCTCTAGAAAAAAGAATGCAAGAGTGTCTGTATGATAAATACTCCATCTCACTAAAATGCATAGGTAACTAGCCACTAATGTACATTTCATCCACCTAGTACATAGGAACACATACTAGATACATAGCTCACTCCAACATGAAACCAAGGAAGAATTAGCATCAATACTAGAAACACCCCCTTCCCCTGCATAATGCTAAGAAGGGAGAGACATGACATGTACACTAAAATTGAATGTTAAAATATAGTGTATCAAGAAGAACCAACAACATTTGAATGTGCAAAAATGAAAGTACCAAAAAATATAAAAGGTGTGTGAACCAAGGTACACACACATGATACAACAATCAATGTGATTTGTTATTGTCATGGAAGGGAAACTCACTTGACAAAGGTGTGATAGAAAAATAAAGAAAACATCAATCTCCTATGGAACTTTATATCATAGTGTGAGTATAATAAGGTACAAAATGATGTGCAAGATCCCAATAATACATGTTGAATATAGAGGAACTTTATTTAAGTGTGTTTACATAAGAAAAAATCTTACAATGGAAGCCCATAATGTCAAGAAAAGGACCCCATGTTAAAAATAAAATTATCTAATAGAAAAAGAGGAAACTAATAGCACCATATAATGAAAAAAAAATCATGTACTTTCAATAAATGACACCCAAAAAGGAGTGTGAATGTAGAAGATATGGCTCATGAAAGTCTTGAAAATGAGAACTACACAACAACAACACTGAGAAAACATAATTCTAGAAAAAAACATAAGTCCAAACTAGAAACCACTTGTATCACAATGAAGTGCAATAAATTTTACCCCATTTCAAAAAAAAATTGAAAAATACCACCATATGATCGAGATATGACCTCTAGAAGATGGGGTGCAAAACTAAAAATCCTAATGGAGAGGGGTTAAGTAGGGAAAAAAAGGATCTCCGCCAAATTTAGCAAAAAAACTTCTAAATATAGAGATCCACCAATTTTAGAACTATTGAGAAAAAGTACCTTTAATGTAGGTAGAATATTTTTTTATTGCAAACAAAAAAGCAATAATTGATTGTTTTTATTTTAAAGTTAAAAAAAAAATAGAAAAAAAACAATTATATATTTTTTTAGAAAATGATATATTAAAAAACTTAAATTAAAATATTTATATTAAAATGTTTTTAAATGCATAGGAAGTGGGGCTACCACCCCTGGGTGAGGCCAGAGGGGAGGCCACTTCCCTACCAAATTGGTAATGGGAAGTATCCTCATAATACCCACTCATAGAGGTGTAGGGGGCAACGCCTGCCACATAGTGGTAGGGAAATTATAACCCTATGGGTAGCCTGCAATACCAAACAAATAATTCAATATATGTTTTTTAAAAATGAAAAACCCATTGACCCTACTAAAAGGGTTTTAATAATTAAAGATATCAAGTTTCCACAATCCATAATGTTTTAATTTTCTTTGATTTATGGATTCGATTGCGGAGTAATTTTTTCATCAACGTTTTGGATCACACTTTGTGATCCATCATCAGGATTAAAAGAAAAGAGCTCAATGAAAAAGGGTTTTAATAATTTTTTATTTTTTTTAATTTATTTCTTTTAAAAATTTTGCATAATTTTTTTTTGAAAATTTGTACCTTGATTTGCTTGCTGGGGAGGTCGTATGACCTCTTTGGCATTTTTTTTGCCTCAGATGCTTTCGACATGGATTTTGTGATTTGAAAAGCGATATTAAGGCTTTTAGGCCTTCTAAGCATAATCACAATGTCCATTTTGGCTCAAAATTCACCAAAATTATAGCTACCTTCTAGATAAAAAAAAAAGTAACTGCTTCAAACCCTTGCAAGTTTGACCTTTGGATTCTAAATTAGGCCAAAAAAAGGAAAAAAGGACATTTCTCATAGCTTTGAATCCAATGGAAGATGTTTTTCTCCAGGATGCGCTGAAAGATGTTGAATTTGGACAAAATCAACTCCACAGGGTGATCCCACAATAGTGGTTTACAATTTTTGGCCAAACTGGACACTGATATTTTTTTTTAACACAATCTCTAAACTTGGGCACCTATAGCGATTAAACCGTAAGGAATTTGAAGATGATGCAAACTAGAGTCTCGTCATATTTTGTCTGTAGATTCTAAAAATATTTTTTTCAATTTTTTTGGAATCAGATTACACTTCTTTCTCCATCTCCCACGAAAAATTGGTTTTTTTCAAAAAAAAGCATTTTTTAAAAGTGACGCACACCGTATAACGAATAACTTTTTTTCGTTGAAAGATAAAATTATAATTCTTTCAAATTTAGATTTCTAACTCCAATATCTAGTGCTTCCACTTGGTTAGATAGTTTTTTATTGAATATTTTTTCTTTAATCAAGTTTCAAAGTTAAATCTATTACAATTCAGACATAGCACGACCGTATAACTCATAACTTTTACTGTATGTATCGAATTTTTTTTTTTTTT
>VDFB02379711.1:57603835-57674853 GCA_007258455.2 Sequoia sempervirens
TACTATGGTGATCAATTCTACCACATCCTTATATGAAGAGGAAATTCTTTCATCTACTTCTACTATAATGTGAAGGGTTAGCCCTAACATAAACCACTTGATTAGTCTCTCTTATGTGAAGGTTTCTTCTAGTTTTCTAGACACATTTTAAAATCATTTTTCATCATATTTTACCTACTCCTTAATTTTTCTCAACTTCCATTTATTTTATTTATCTTTTTGTTCATACATTAGGTGAGTGGAAATTTTTCAAAAATAAGTTACTCAAATCTTTCCATGTTTTATCATGCTTAAAGAGCAATCTGTAATGCACCATCTTAGTGACTCATCATTGAGGTTAGACTCCGTAAAATCATATAATAGGATCTAGTCATATTTAGTGCTAACCCTAAAGTTATTTGTGTTCTAGGGGTGTGAAAGGGATATATTTTCTTGGATATGGAGGCCTTTTGATTGGTCACTCTTTTTAATTTTAGAAGAACATTCAAAGGGAAATCATTTCTTGGATGGGGAGGTTTTCAAATTTAATCACATCAAAGTAAACTTTCTCACTTGCTTTGGGTGGTTATGTCCATGTAATAGATATCTCATGTTGTGATTGGTCCAAGAAAGTGACTAGGTGACATGTAGGAAATATCACTATTAGTATATGGCATTGGCTTGCTCATTAAAGGATTATCTTGTGGTGGGCTTTAATTAGTTGGTATAATCTCTAGAATTCTAAGTTGCATTGAGTAGTTGTGAACTAGGGTTTAGGATTACCACATGCTACCTTAATTTTAGGGAAGGTTTTTGAAATAAAGAGAGGAGTAGTCCACCAAAATTAAATGGTGGGGAAAATGGGGTGTCCTAGGTCCTTCATACAAAGAACTTAGGAAAAAAATGGTGTCCCCTCTTCTCAAATTTCATTAGGAAAGAGAAATCACTAGAGGTTAAGATTGGCTTTCAACCCTAAGGTGATTCAACCCTAAATTAGATTTCTCAGGTTTCCTTGAGCTAATAGATAGATTTAGAATTAATTGGAAATGATTTAATGCAACTAAATTAATGAAATGAGAAGACCTAGATAATGGAATGCAATTTATTAAAGTTAAAAAAATGAAATGAATAGTTTGTAAGTAGATCTGAGAAGGGTCTGAACACATGTACCATGCATAAAATTTTGATTCTGATTATCGAGTAGAAAGATAGGTTCACCCTAGGGCGAATGGGTCCTAAATAGGGGCCCAAAATCTGTTTTGGTGTTTTGTATGGGTCCCATTGTCAGAAAGCCAGAAATAAAATCTTTAATTGAGCTTTTGTAACTTGACAATGGTGACAACTTTGACAACAATGCAAAATTGCTCCTTAAGATATTTTTAGTCCTTCTTTCACCTACAAATCTACACATATAAAGAGGAAAAATTGTTTGTTTTTAAATGAGAGATTTTCTTAGTCAAACCCCATGTTTGGTAATTAAACCTTGATAGAAAGATAATGAAAATTGATAAAAGGAATGAGTGATGAATGAACACTTGCTTGCTACAACTCACCAAAATTTTAATGGCTTCCCTTAGAGGACTAAAAACAACATATCACTCCAAGGAAACCATATCTGGCTTTGCTTGATTAGACACTTGAAAATGCTTGGATGTGTTAGGATCAACAATGCATGTTAGCCTTCACAAGATGACATGAACACACATAAGCTTGAACATGATGCTAGGACCTTGAATGCTGCAACAAAATGATGAAAAATATGCTCTTGAATGCTCTTGAAAATAATATTTTCTTTTGTAAACTCTTGATAATGTGTCTTGCTAGATAGATCTCAAATAATAAAAAGACTATGTTTTATAGGTGTTTATCTAATTTCTTGAAAGTTAGATTCTAAAAGCTAACATTTGTATATGAAATTTGAATAATTAAAATACCACCAAAAACATATTAAAAATTGGGATTCAGGACTTAAGGAGGACCCACTCGCCCTTGGGAAAATGGGTCCTAGATCCTAGCCCATAAATCCAAGACACACATTCTCAAATGTAATTTAATTATTGATTGCATCAATTAAATATAGGACCCCCTTTCAGAAAATGAGAAAAATAAGGCTTTGGAATGCATAATTTGACAAATTAGAAGTTTAATTAAGTCCAATTAATTAAGGGACCCTAACATAGTGTGAAATTGTAAAGGTTTACGATTTCCTACACTACAATTGTATAAATAATCTTAGGATTTTAAAAGGAAAAGATGTAAAGAGGGGTGACCTAATCAAGGAAAGGGATACCTAATAGCGATGGAATAAGTGGTATTGGGGTGAGGGAAATTTTGATACCACTAAATAATATGGACAAAATTGTAAAGGAAAGGGATCAAGGATTATGGATAGAGAGTGCTAGATGCACTTTTTGGTAAAGGAAAATATAGAAGTGCAAAATTCTATGAATCAAGAGAAATGGGTTAGGGATCATTAATTTGGTGTGTACCTAATGCTAGAAGAAAAAAGAGCAAGAGAAATGGATTGGAAGACTTTAACAGTTCAAAGATTCATTTTACCGCATACCTTATACCTTTTGGGTATGATGTTATGAGTAATCCTACAAGTATGGGTCCCATAAGGCGAAAGGGAGATGGGAAGTTAGATGAGGGAAATGAGTAAGGAAAATGCTAAAAGACATAGATTTTGAGACTTAAAGGAAATGTGAATAGTCAAATTAGGAATTGAGGATGGTCAATATACTCAATGCCAAAGGAAGCATGGAAAAGAGTAAGAGGAGGAGAATTGAGGTTCATGGATTAGTCTTGTAGCTTAAGAAGTATATGATTATATGAAGACCTAAAATCCTAGGCCAAAGGCAAAGACAAAGTAGGAAATGGAAGCATGGGGAAAACCATGATAATTTACCTAGGTAATGAGAAGTCTAAATGACTAAAATAATCAAAATTCTTGGAAACAAAAATGGAAATGTTGGGTTTCAAGGAATGGAGGGAAAGAATAACAACAAGAGAAAATCTATAAATCCAAAAAAGGATAGAAATAGACACAATCACACCTAACACTTAGAAACTTCTATAGTTTAAGATATTTAGGTACTAACACGCATAACAAAAGGAAAAACACTACAACAAGAACATTTTAAAATAAGGGAGTCTATTGAAGGAATTCTTAGATTGGTTG
This sequence comes from Sequoia sempervirens, assembly GCA_007258455.2. NCBI lineage: Eukaryota > Viridiplantae > Streptophyta > Pinopsida > Cupressales > Cupressaceae > Sequoia > Sequoia sempervirens. The sequence goes on from VDFB02379711.1 coordinate 57,606,996, forward strand.
AGATAATTAGGTACTAACAAGTATAACAAAAGGAAAAACACTACAACAAGAACATTTTAAAATAAGGAAGACCATTGAAGGAATTCTTAGATTGGTTATAGATGGTGGATTCAACAAGTAGTATATCATAAATGGGTTTACTTAAGTTAATGCAAAACACTACAACAGGAACATTTTAAAATAAGGGAGTCCATTAAAGGAATTATTAGATTGGTTATAGATGGTGGATTCAACAAATAGTATATCATAAATGGGTTTACTTAAGTTAATGCAAACAGAAAAAAATTCTCTACCAATTAAATAACAAATTATTTTACTTTCTAGTTAGATTGCTCAACATGTCTTGCTTAAAATAAATTCTTACTTTAAATGAAATTCAGTTGGGAAATGATAACAAAACAAGAAATCGATTGATTTACTAGAAATTAAATTTATGAATGACAATATTGTTTAAAGACATTTAAAAGACAATAAGAATGAAAGATGCAAAGTAGATAAACTAGTTGATGAAAAATGATAGAAAGGTCTACTAAAAAAACTCAGGTTGTGAATAAAAGGAATAGAGTCCAATTTTATATAAGAATTTTGGCACACTTAATAGAGTGTAACCATGCGATTATTACATGCAACTTTTTAGAAAAAAATAAGGATAGATAACAAAAAAAAGAGTGCTAAAATTTTAGAAAAATGAAAAAAAAGGAATGTTGATTTCCTTGTAAATAAGGAAGGAATGTGGTTTCAAAACAATTCACGCACATTGTTTGTGCTTCCACATTTTGCATACATGTCCACTAGGGCAGTTCAACTACAACATCTGACAAAATTACTCTATCCTTAATTCTTTGATGGATGTCCATACCCTATTCCAAAGCTCCCATTTCGGCATAGGCTAGGAGGATGCTGGAAAAGGTTGCAAAGTTTGTCTTTACATCTACCAATTGCATTTGCTTGAAAGTTCCTAGAGCCTTTAAAAAAAATTGGCTTTGTGAACAATCTACAATCAGGGCATTCCATAGGAATGCGTTTATTCAAGGCAATTCTGTTAAAATTGTTTATACATTCTGCGTATTCTGCAATCATGGCAAACCATGAGACCACATTTCTTTAATGTATTCTGGCAAAATAGTTCACGCCCCTTGTCTATGATGTCTGCCAGGCTAGTTGCAACTACAACATCTTACGAAATTCCTGTATCATTTATCCTTGGACGGATTCGATACCCTTTTCCAAAGCTCCCATTTTGGCAAAGGCAGGGAGGCTGCAAGCAAAGGTTACGAAGTCTGGCTTTGCACCGGCCAATTGCATTTTCTTGGAAGTTCCTGAAGCCTTTCAACAAATACATTTTCGTATATCCTACAATTATGGAATTCCATGAGACCACATTTCTTTAACGCATTCAGACAAACAGTTCACGTGCATTGTCTATGCTTCCACGTTTTGGATACATGTCTACCCGAGCATTTCCAACTTATAGTTTTATTTATTAAATATGTTTGTTATGTTTGAGTATTTTTTAAATATAGAGAATAATTTTGAATTTTTTTTCAGCAATAATATTTTAAAATGAATGGTTGTTTGTCTACTTTATAATTTTTTATTTTTTTTATTATGTGTAAAAATATAAAAAAATTATATAAAAAATAAAACAGAGAAATTTATGTAGTTATATAACACATTTTTAGTCCATATGTTACATATAATGTTAGATTTATGTCTGAAACAAGTCTCACGCCTGCAAACCACGGTTGAGTGATGGGAAAACAAGTTTTAGTTGTTGGGTATACCAACGACCATTTAATGGTAAAGCCTCCAAAATATTGGGTGAAAGCCTCCAAAATCTCACCATCCAACTAGATGGGAACAATCTATTTTCATTTGCAATGTTTTTTTCACTTTATTTTTTTCATTTGCATTGCTTTATGTTTTAAATCTATATGCAAATATTTCAAAATTAGATATTACTTATTTCTTTTTAGGAAAACATCTAGATTTAGACTAATTGTTTAATCCAGGGACATATAACTAGAATTTGCAGCACATAGCATCCATGATCCATACACAAACGCGTACTCTCTAACATAATAACATACATATAGTTTTTTTATGGGTGTAATCTTTGAACCTGCTTTAGATGCAAGTGCTAGTTTTTATCAATTTTATCTGTTTATTTATCACAAATCTAATTATTTTTATAAGAAGATATTTTGAACTAAAAACTTCTATTATTTCTAAAAACCCGCGCAATATTGCGCAAAACGTAACGAAACTCAAATGCAAATAATAGATGCCAAATCGTACTTCTGTGCTTATGGGATGGCGATATCGAAATTCCTGCTCACGAAAGCGTTTGGCGATCACTGAGGACAAAATAATTACTTTGCTATTTTGACTGTTAACCTTTATAAATGGATTGCAAAATTCGAAAGTACCGACAATTTAAAATTCTGACAGATCTGCATCCTCCAATTAAAAATCACAGGATGGCCTTTGCATCAACGAGGATGTAACTGACTTTGAAAAAAAAAAAATCAAAACGCGAAGGTAAAGGAAATTATCGAGCAGCGATAACGTTATTATCCCCCGAGTCTTTATTTCAATTTGGCGGAGCGGCTTTTCTGGGCACAGAGTGCAGGAGATTCGGATTTCGTGAAACAAAATCCCCGCTGATGTACCGGGAACCGGCGTGCCCGCTTGATTTGCAAGCCCTGGCAATTTCATCTGGCCTGGCTGATAAAACCAATGATAAATTTGATGTCTTCAAAATGGAGTGGAAACAGTTCTTACTATTCAAATTTTTGGGGTCCATTATTAACTTTTTTTTTTCCTTTTCATTGTCTTATGTTTTAAATCTATTGAAAATATTTCAAAATCAAATAATTCTTAATTTCTTTAAGGAGAAAATCTAGATTTGTCTAAATTTATCTCATTACATTATTTAACACTTATTATTAATTGTTTAATCCAATCATATACAACTAAAAATTTTAACACATGACATCCATACCCATCTCTAATTTTCTATAGGCATAATCTATTAATGTTTTCATATACAACTAACGAAAACCGTGAAAACATGGGCAGCTTGTAATCGGCCGGCAGAGATCCTCTGTTCTATTCCCACCACTCCAATGTAGATCGCATGCATGTGGTACATCTGGAACGACAAATTGGGCTTCAGCAACTACCAGGACACAGACCTTCTGGACACAGAGTTCGTCTTCTACGATGAGAAGAAGCAGCTTGTAAAGGTTAAAGCCGGCGACTGTTATGATATAAAGAAGCTTAGGTATCAATACCAGGATTTAAAGCTCCCCATGTTGGAGCAGGGGCGCTCATTGAAGAAGGCCGGAAAGCTCGTGCCTAAGCCTAAAACATCCGACTTTAAAAAGCTTACCGATGAGCAGCCCAAGAAGCTAACGGCTCCCGGGACTGTTCTGGTTGCGAGGCCGAACAAGAATCTTAGGAAGCAGCAGGAGGAGGTTCTTAGCATTGAGGGAGTGGAGACGGACAGATTCGGGTTTTCAGGGTTCGATATATTTATAAATAGTCCCGAAACCAACACCAGCACTCGCTTTAACAGCCCTCATTATGTGGGCTCGTTTACGACGATTGGGCATGCCTCCATGAAGGGAGAATCTATGAAATCAATGACTTCTAAAGAGATTGTGAAGATTGGGATGTGTGAGACGTTGGAAGATTTGGGCGTACCTGAAGACGATGAAATACTCGTTACGCTCGTCCCAAAGGCGGGTAAAGATTCGCCTAAGACTCCCATTACATTTACTTCCATAAAGATTGAGTATCTTACCAGGTAAGATCACCTGGTCAGAATTATATGATCACTGCCTTTACCTCTCCCCCCAATTCCAGTAATGATTTTATGTTCTGTTAATGGATATGACATTAATGTGCTTATTTTCAATGCATTTCAGTTAGAGAAGATTAGAATTAGTAGAGATATTTAAATATGTTTATTTAAAAAATGTTAATAGTTTAATATTGATTTTATTTAATTATAAGTTATTTTATTTAATATTAAATTTTTAGTTCGAATAAGTTTAAGGGGGAATTCATTTTTAACATGAATGTATTGTATTAATATGAATGGTCTTGTATTTGATTTTAATACTAATTTTTTAATTCAAGTTAAGTGAGGTTACAAATGGGGATCTCATCCCTAACATGAATGAATTGCATCAATATGAATAGTCAAAACTTGTAAGCCTAGTAGTCAAACAAGGGCACAAAGGGCATGAACAAACTAGCCTAGCAAGAGTTCGGAGCATGAAGTCACCCATATAAATACTAATAGCTTTAGTAGTCTAGTAGGGGCACAAAGCCCATGAGAAAATAGTGCGAGTCAAGATTCAAGGGCCTTAATTGGTTATTAAATCAAACAACAAAACAGAACTTCAAATAGATAAACACTAGTTAAACTTTTATTATGTATGCAAATGAACTGTTACAGCAAGAGTATCTTGACATGCATTTTTAACCTCATACATGCCTTGGCTTCAAATCCTCACAACTTATATGCCCTCAATTAGATGGTTTTCTCTCACCCTCATTTTGGAACCCTAAACTATTCTATCCCTCAAAATAATTCTCACTAAGGTAGGAGAAGTCTTCCTGAATAAGTCATTCAACTAACTCATCTACAAGAATGTTGTCCCTATAGAATAAATGAAATCCTAAATTAATATGCTTGCAAATTGTTATAACCATCTCTAACACCTTTTGTCACATTACACACAATTGTAGAAACCCGAGTGGCTTTTCCATACATCATGTGGTGAAATCATGGCCATCGAGATGATGTAGGAGAGTGTAAGTCATTGTGACATTTCCTTATGCCTAGAGAAGCTCTTCCTTAGGCCTTCTATTCATGTGCAAAGAGAGCTATGAAAGTTCGAGAGGACATTGGATGTGGGATTTCAAAGGGTAAGTGAGAAATATTGACATGACTGAAAGTTTCACAACTGAAAACTCTATGAGAAATTGGGCATCACTGAGATGTAAGAATCTAGAGGTCATTTGGATGTATTTGGTTCATTTGAGAAGTTTCACATCAGCTTGGATGCTTTTAGTCATGCTGGGATGTTGAGGCCATGTGGACACGTCCACATGGTGATGCAAGTTCCACTCAGAAGGTTTTGTGGAGAAATGAAGAGCACCAAGAATTTGTAAGAACACAAGAGGTATTAAAATATATCTGGTAGTGCATGGAAGTTTCACAAGTCTAATAGGGGTCAAAAATTCCACAAGTGATGAAGTAAGAATGTATTAGTGATTGATGGATGAATGAAGTCCAAAAGGACTTAGCAAGGATCCAATAAAGATAAATTTTCACTTTTGGAGAATTTGCAAGAATTTGGATGACAAGAGGAAATGTGGGGATTCAAGGAGCTATGGAGCTATGATTCCACTTGATACTAAAATAGTCTCTTTATATCTTAAATATCAATAATCAATAGGATGGTAATTTTTAGTCCAATATTAGCAATTATACAATTACATTAACAATCAATTGAAATCCAATGCCATAGAAAATTTAATAAAACATTTATTATACAATGACCACCTCTCCCAAAAGGAGGAAAAATTTAATTAAACTAGTAGCTTTCATATTTATAGAGAATTGAATAATGTAAATCTTTGTCATTTTATATTGAGTGTGAAAAATTGTAAACATTATTCTAGAAAAGTAAATTGATATAATTGATTGGTTAATAAATGAATTAAATTGACAAGGAAAATTCTCAATAAGACATAAATAAGTATGATATATATATATATATATATATATAGCATCAAGAAAATTCAGGTCATGACAAATTCACCTTAAGGAAAATTCACCACCACGGAATTTAATGAATTTGTCATGACAATAAATTTTTCTGCGATAAATTGTTGACATTTTCAAATGATGAATTGCTGACAGTGAATTTTCCTAGAGCTAGATATATATAGTCTTGACTAATAAATGAAATGCTTACTAACTAAACAACTAATATTAATATACAATCATATATAATTATGAATTAAATCTTATTCTAAGACAGCAAATGTAAAGAACATAGCTATACTTAACAATAGAATATAAATTAGATATTAATAAATGGTTCTAAATATAAGCACATAGGAATAAATCAAGAAAACATGAATCTACAAATTTAAATTTAAATTTAAAAAATCAGAAATCAGATCCATGGATGATAGGTCAATCCAGTGACTGTAAAAATGACCCAAAATGATGAAACTGGATGGGAGGTCAATCCAGTGACTATAAAACTACCCAAAATGATATAGCAGGAAAATCTGTGTAGAGAATGAATGTCTAATAAATGTGCCTGCAGAAAAATTTAGACCATTAAGTGGGACCAATGATTCAGATGAATTAAATACCAACAGTTTCTGGTTGGCCTTACTTGTCTGATATACCTGGAGCTTCTACAATTTTCACATAAAAAAGCCGTTGTACCTATCGCCACCTTTATCTCTTTCATCGCCTCAGATTATGCCCTGATTGGATTAGATTGGATAATTTTAAGCTGACTTGTGGATTCTGTAGTGCTGTGATTGGCCAGGATTGGAAGTGAAGTGGAGCAAAGGATCATCTTAATCTTAGTTCGGAAATGTACAAAATCTAAAATACAAATAATTTTTTAATAATTTTATTATTTTTCTAATCTTCTAATTTGATTATGTTCATGAGTTTATGATTTTATAAAATTATTTCTTATCTAATTTTATAAACATTTACTCATTTTATAAATGTATCAAATTATTAATTGTATGATTTAGTATATGTTTTAATTTAGTAATTGAATAGTTTTATTAATTTTATAATTTTTAATTAAAAATAATCTATAGATTTTAACATATGGTCTTCTTTCTTGTATAAAAAATTAGCAAAAAATAGGTGTTGATCATATTAGTAGACATGTAACAAAAATATAATTCCATACTAGTTCAATTTTTTTGGACAATCTTAATGTTATTTGGCGCTTATTATTTCTCTAAGAGAATACCTTATTTTTTAATTTTTTTCCTATAGTCCAATCATGACCGAAAAAATTTGGTGATTGAGGTTTGAGGAAACCAATTTTGTCAATTTGCATCTTGTGTCCATTCTTGATTACTTCAAAACTAGTTTTTTGTTGTTCAACATGTTGGAATCTTATTCTAGTTTCATGCATGGTTGAATATTCTTGAGCTTAGATAGAGTATTAACAACATCAATGGTTGAGAAATTGTCAACAACTTGAGTAGGAGAAGCTTTAGATGAATGAATATATTTTGTAGACTTTCATAGGAAATCCATCTCAAGTTGAACACCAATAGAAATAACATAGTGATGAGACATGGCTCTAGCCAACCTAGTACGTCTCACATACAATGATTTATTTCTTGGTTTCTTCATAAAAAAATTATGGCATTGGGAGGTGTGATGCTTCATGGAAAAACAATTTTGTAGCTAAAACTAATTATTTGATAGTAATAAGTTGCATTTATCTTCTCTCACCTACCTTTAGAGAAATTTCAATTTGAAGCCCCTTGCAGAGATCCATTTGCATACATGGATCATGCATATTTGGCAATCTCTTTTGAGATCAGTAATAATAATGAATCCTTTACTATAGGTGGTTGATCCGTCTTACCTTGCATTTTGATCAATAAGAATGCATTGTGGAACTAATAGGCCATCCCACTTTCACAACTTTTTTGTTTTGAAGCCTTCATGTATTTTTAGTACTTCTCCTAAGTCTTGTTGAACTACACTATTTGATGCTCCTAATTGGATCTAATCTAATAGTTCATGAATTTTACAAATAGTAAACCTGGTCTTCATTGAAAATCCCCAATGTCATGACACATGGGAATACTATCACATCGTTAAGTGCAAGAGTGCTCTACATATAAGTATTAGTGAAATCTATTTATTTTATAAGTTAAGCTGGTTATACTATGAGTAAGGTCACATGGCACTTCCCTGGGGAGTCCTAGAAAAGTAAAGATTAATCCTTATAAAATTTAATGTCAACCATATGATCTACTACCAAAAAGTTCATTTGATAGACTGTGATATGCGACCATTGCTTTGTAGTGCTACTTCATCTTGTATCTAAGCAATGCAATATGACACTCCTAGCAATCCCATGATGTCATACAAAGGTCTATACAACTAGAGTAGTTGAAGTAGGTTGTATCACATCTAGAATTTTAATTCTCTACTAAAGAAGGCATATGCATTAATAGCTAGTGACTATACAACACTTGATAGGGACTTTTATGTACTAGGATTGCTTAATATGGTAGTATTAAGTGGTAGACTTCATTAACCAAGTAGATCAAAAGACCTCAAAGTTATGCCCAATCATCAACATCAACCATTAAAGTTCCAAAATCCATAGAGAGGTGTTTTCCTCTATTCATTTTAAATTCACATTAAATTTTAGGTAGAAAAACTATTATTGTGTATTCTTTTTATATAGATGGGATTTTATTCTCATTCATAAGTTAGACGATAATTTTATAACCAAGTTATTGATCCTAATAAAAGATTCAATTCTCAAATATGCTTTTGAACAAGATATGTTATCCTTATCTCTTTGCTAATAGATAAGAAATCCTCTATGTATATTTCTAAAATTGCATTCATGTAATGAGTGATGGATAAATGCTATTATAAATGAACTTAATATTTTGATGATTCTTATATTTTTCTTCATTCATCTTAAACTATTATGTACATATATCTTTCAATTGATTATCTTTAACTATTACATACATATTTATTTCCAATGATTATTGCATTGTGTGCTATTAATCTCCTCTAGTGGTAAATATTGTATAGATATCAAGTGTAATCCTTTGTTGTACTTGATTTATTTTTGGATTCTAAATGAAATCTAATTAGTTGTAATACATTAATAGATTTAATTTGGGAAAAAAAAATTAATGTGTATTTGATAAAATAAATTTGATTTAAAATAATGATTTTGAATTAGAAATATTAAATAGAAATAATTTAATGTGAAATTTGAATTATGTTAATGATACTTTTAATAACCAAGTTATTGAGCTTGTAGTGTAAGATAGGGATCCTTGATCTAACTAGTAGATTAACTAGGATCAATTCCTTTTCTTTCCCTACATTACAACACAAACTATTTATGGTTTGGTGATTGGATAGCTACCAGAAGTGAGAGCCAAAATCCTAGGGTTAGGTTCTTTTGAGTTGCAAAGAAAAGAAATTTTATGTGTGTTTCAATAAGCCCATTTGACATAAACCCTAGATCCAAAAAAGTAGTTTATTTTATAGGAAAAAATGAAAACTAACAGAACAAACACATATCTAGGAAATGAAGATAGAGAGGAACCTAGACATAAACTTGAGCTTGAATTTTAAGATTAGGGGCATGGGAACCCTAAACCAGAAAGGAAGTAATTTAGGATCTTTGATACTCAATTAGTGTTTCATAGTTTTATCTATATTTTCTATGACCTATTACTGATGAAACCTTCAGTTCTGACCTACACACATGAAAAGAGGGGGAAAGGTTGTCTTGGATAGGGTCTTGCCTAATTCAAACCCCATTTTGGTGTTTCCACCACCATGAACAAAAAATGATGATGATCAAGAGGGCTCACGCTAGGTCAAGTAGAGGCCAAATAACAATAATCCATTGTAATGAGAAATTAAAATGGATAATGTTAATATGGTTATGAAATCTCTATCAAAGTGATATCTACAGCATAAGTTGTCACCAATTTTTTTTTTATGAAGGCTTGAATTACTTGAATACTTGCAAGAGATTTGTACTAACAAAAGCAATATATTTTTGTAGTTAACATGCATAGGATAATTCATACATCTTCTTAATAATAGTATGATTGATCATATTAGATTCCTTCTTCATAATGCATCATTTCTAATGTTAAAATGAGAAGAAAAATTATTTATATATGTATCATGATTTTTATTTGCATTATAGGATGACATGGGATCCTTTTTAATTCTCCAAAAACTGACAGCAAAACATTAAATTTGAAATAGGTCACTCTTAAGGTCAAGGGTGCCCTTTCCCTTGACTGGATGCTTTAGGCCCAAATTTTTTAGGATCTTGATGATTTTAATTTCTTTTCTTAATATGACCCTAAAAAGAATAAACTATTAATATATTTAGGTCAATAGGAAAAATAGGGTGTCCAAGTAGAGGTGAAATTGTTAGGGTTGCCAATTTATGATGTCAAATTTAGCCGTCACTTTAGTGAGAGTATGATCTTACATTCATGCTCACAATAAAGAAATATATTTCTTTATCAAAATATTGAAGAGACAAGATGACACCGATTTGGGTGATGTGCTAGCCCCAACTTATGATACCATCAATCCACAATGTTAAGATAAACATGAAAACAAATATATCACGCACAAGACAAGGAAAGATTCAATCGTATATAAGGCATTCAATGAGAAATCAATAGAGTACATAAAAAAGCATGCAAAAATCATACACAAGGAAAACATAATGCATACAAGGAATATGTGAGGAAAAAATGTGGAATACACAAAGAAAACATGTGATATACACTCAAAAAACATGATACACATAAAGAAAACATATCACACACATGAAACAACAAATGCTAGTACAAAAAACTAAGTATTTGAGTCAACAATTTAAAAATAGCTTAGTATGTAAGGTTGTTTCAATTATCAAAAATCATCCATCAAATGCACACCATGATACATATATCCAAAATGATAAAATGGTAAATATGAGGATACATAGATCTACTAGTTAGAAAGATTTTTTATGCTAGGTGTCCATGTAAGATAAATGATGGGTCCCATGAGACTAGCAAGTTTTGTTATGCTATTTTACTCATGAGACACATAGATCTACTAGCTAGCAAGCTATGTTATGCTAGAGGTTTCCATATAAAAAAATTCAAGTTCACAAGCCAACAAGATTTGCTATTCTAGGTCTGTGGACTATTTGGAAACTCACACTTTAGGAAGCATATAAAGGTTTAACATTGCAGGGGACCACTTAATATCATGCAGGACACATTGACAACCATGCTTCAAGGAATGCATAAATGATTAAAGTGATATGGTATGAATTGATAATCATGCCTCAATTGGCATTGCAATTAACATCTCTATTAGAACACAATGCTATATATACTGAGATGAGGGGGCATATTAGTATATCCCACAATTCAATCCAATTTAAACTTATCATACAAATTTTCTTATTACCTTAAACAACAAAAGCATCAAATACAATTCAAAGGCACAAGTACACAACCATAAGACTAGATTTATGTGCAAACCTTAGAAGGGAAAAAACATGGTGAGCAAGTTGCTTGGACCTTTTGTCCAAATCCAACCTCACAAATAAAACAATATTTACACTAGGTTTTATGGGCTACAACCCAAAGGAATCTTACAACTCCTTAAAAAAAAATAACTTACAAAGTAAGGCTAAAACCTCTATATAGAAGATATGATTTGGTGATCAATCACCACTGCAACAGTCTCTTTCCTTTGGCTCACTACTATCGAAACTCAAAAACCTCTACTCCCTTCAACTCACCACTTATAGCACACTTTCTCACATATATAATCACACATGCCACCTTGAATACTCATGCATGAATCCTTTTCTTCAAATAAACTTTATCTTACATTTATATCCTCTCCAAGCTTCAAAAAGTCTCTCCTTGTCAGCCAAATGAAGTATATAAAATGAAACATGCAACTACAACAACAAGTCAGCTCCAAAACACCTTTGTGGTAAGGAGGAATCAAATGCAACCCAAACCAAGAGATAAGCAAGACATAGTTTACCTTAGCACACATCCCCCATGTGCTAGCACACACCTCAAAAACTTGGCACAAACATCTCAACATACCAAGTCGACCCAACAAACACTTAATCCTCCATACATTAGCTCCATACCAAAGGTGGTACTAGAGAGACTAGCTAATGTATCATGTGGATTACTTTACGAACATTATATGACATTTAAAATCATTCTTATACACCATTTTCATAACTTCATGCTACTATTTGTTGGAACAAGTAAACAGATACTAAACCCAACATCTCTTGCAAACCTAGAGAACATAGACTTGAGATAGAACATTGAAAAACCATACCTGCATTATACCTGAACACTTGAAACATGAAATGAGGAAATATAAAAAAAAATTGAACCTATCCTCCAAACCGCAAGAACACATATTCAAATGCGGAGAAATACAAAGCATTCCCTTGAACCTTCTTGACTGTAACAACACAATCTTCTCTTTGTTAGCTTTGGAAACTTATGCATTAACTTCTATGTTTTAAAATCAAGATCATATATAATTCACACCTCTCTCTATCAAAAATCCAAACTACATGGTCGTATCTTCAAATGTGGAGGAATACAAAGCATTCTCCAGAGGTTCTTCAATACAAATTCTTGTGCCTTGGACTGTCAGAAAACCTTTCATACTTTATTTCATATCTTATACAATGCTTTACATCAAGAGGAAAAGAACATAATATTCACACTCCTATAGCTAACAATTCTAATTATTTTCATTAAAAGAAAGAAGCCACAACTTCTTCATAACAACATGAACTTCCATCTAATAGCTTTCACGTATTCATGATCAACACAAGATATGGTATGTAACACTATACAACATGCTCATTACATTTATCACCTTTTCCTTTACTTTACAACACTTCTAATCAATTTGTGACCATCCACAATACATGTTTTTTGACATCAATGACAACATATGCAACAATCTTTCCATTTCGAATTGATGGAAAAACTAACCTGATATGTAATTTTCTCCACCTTTGACATCAAGGGAAAAGGGCTAGTGGTATTCCTTTGTTCTTGTAACAACATAAAAGCTCCTCATATCTACACAAATCCTATCACCCTTCTTAGTCTATTTCTACCTACTCCCCTTGAGAGGTAGCCTTAAACAATCTAGGCATAAAGATATATCTTGAACTTCTCCTCTTGGAAAGATGCACCATTTAAATGCATCTAGTTAGAAGAAGGAGGGGCAACAACCCCTAAATTCTTTCTGAGATAATAAAATGTGTTCGTATAGAAAGTGACTTTGTAAAGATGTCTACAACCTGATCATTTGTAGGCACATATTCCAGCTTGACATCTTGATTTGCAACCTTCTCTCTTAAAAAGTGATACTTGATAGATATGTGCTTGGTTCTAGAATGTATCGCTAGATTTTTTGAAATATTGATCAATGGCACTTTTATTGTAACATAAAATAGGAATGGACTCATCATACCTTACTTTGATATCCATCTTGAATATTGCCTTCATCCATAACACTTGAGTTCAACAAGATGTTGCAAATATATACTCTTCTACTATTGAGTAGAACACTAAATCCTACTTTTTACTAAACCATGAGACTAATCCATCTCTTGAAAATAAAGCTCCATTACTAGTACTTCTTCTATCATCAAAACTACTAGCTCAATTTGCATTAGTGTATGAACTCAGGGAAAAGGCATCACCTTTTTGATACCACCATCCATAATTTAGAGTGCTCTTCAAATATCTCAAATTCCTCTTCACTACCTTCACATGAGTTTCTCTCGATTCAGCTTGAAACCTTGCAACCAATAAAACAACTTGCATGTAATGTTGGGCCTTGATTTTGTTAAGAATGGTAGAGCCCCAATCATAGACCTATATAGATTCTAATAAACTTAACAAGATATTTGTAATTTTTAGATCTAAAATATGATAATCAAATAATTTTAGATAAAAAAACCTAAAAACTGATTACTTTTAAATGTCAATTTTAATTTCAAACAATGCACTGCCTTTCACCAATTTAGCTAGAAGCAAATAATTACAGAAATCCACAATTTTTGAAACTGAAATAGTGATTTAGAATCTATAACAGATTGATAAAATAGAGACAAAAAAGTGTTCATTTTTTTTGAAAAACACTTGTACCAGGACAGGTTCACCTCAAGGTGAATGAGTCCTAGGACAGGGGTCTAAAAAATTAAATTCTAAATGTTTGACTTGATGTTTAGGCTTGGTGTTCCTAACAACAAACAAATTCTTCAATGACAGTTTTTTTAGAAATATGATGAAAATGCAAATGCAATTTTATGACAATGTATGGACAAAATGACAATTTTCTTTAATGCAATCTTGGATGAAATGTTGATCTAAATGATTGAAACACACTTTAATGCAAGCTACTATGCAAAAAGTATGCAATTCTTTTAGATTTTTATGAATTTAGATGATGCAAACATGCAATATGTAACCCTAAATGCAATGTAAGACAAGATGATGCAAAACTTAGATCTACGGTTTCAAATGTCTCCAAATTAGAAAAGGCATGATGTAAGATAGTCAAGTTCATGAAAGTGGGGAACAAGACACCTTAACAACATCAAGTTCACCAAAATAAAATGGTGGGAAAGGGGGTTCCCTAAATAGGACTTTAAAGATCCACAATAGGTGTCTTTCCTTAGGGGCATTTCATTAGGAAAGAGATCAAGAGGAGTAGAGATTGACTTTCAACCTCAGAGGTGAGTCAATCAAACCTAAATCTTAGTTCCTTTAGGGTAGTAGGATAATGGAATAAATTTGAAACCAATTTGAAATGATATGCAATGCCTAAACTAAATGAGTTGTAAGACCTAGAATATGAAATGCAAATTCCTAAAAGTATGGAAATTAAAAACACAGTATGCAAGCAGATCTAAACATTGTTAGGACACATGTACCAATCGCCAAAAGTATAATTTGAGCTCTGTTGAAGGACAAGTTCATAGGATAGGGAAAATGGGTCTTGGTTATGGGTCCTAAAAATTATTTTTGCAACCCTCTGAGGCAAGATCTTAGCCTCTATTTTGCACAGGCTCCACTATCATACAACCGGAAATAGATTATGGATCTAAGTTTCTACATGTCTTGACAACAATGAATGCAACAAATGAAAGATTATTAAATTTTTCTTCAAGATCTTCAATTCATCTTCAACCTATAATCTTGACATACAAAGAGGAAACAAATGTTGTGTTTGAATGGGGTTTTTCCTTAGTCAAACCCCATTTTTGTAATTAAACCTTGATAGAAGAATAATGACAATGGAGAAGGAAATCATAATGAACACTTTCTTGATACAACTCACCAAACCTTTAATGGATTCGCTTATAGGACTAAACTCACACACATCACTCCAAGTACCTGATCTTTCTATTCTTGATTTCTTGGATACTTGAATGCTTGGATGATTTGAGGATCAACAATGAATATTAGCCTTCACAATATCTAGTAGGAACACACATAATATTGAACATGATGTTAGGACCTTGATTGCTGCAACAAATGATTTATAAATCTACTCTTGAATGCTCTTGACAATAATTTTTTCTCTTAAAAGTATATGATCATGTGTGTTAGATTTGAATTGATAAAAATATTATGTATTTATAGGTCTTTATCTAATTTCTCATAAATTAGATTTGAAAAGCCGACAATTTCATATGAAATTTGAATCATTAAAATACCACCAAAATTATATTTAAAAATGGGTCCTAGGATTTAGAGGGGACCCACTCACCCTTGGGCGAATGGGTCATGGCCTAAAACCCAGGACACTCATTCTCTAATGTGATTAAAATCTTAATTGCATTAATTAAATGTTGGCTTCCCTTTCAAAAAATTGGATAAATAAGTGTTTGGAATGCATAATTTGACAATTTCGGAGCTTAATTAAGTCCAATAAATTAAGGGACCCAAACAAAGTGTGAAATTGTAAAGGGTATACAATTTCCTACACTACACCTCTTTCATGATATATATGTTATGTATACTTAGTTTCAACAAATATATTTGGATTAGTAGTATTTTAATCCTATTTCATGGTTTATTATGACTATATCTCACCCTCTTATTTCTTATTAAACCACTTACCTTCATGCATTCTTATAGGATCTAGTTAAAATAGATATTTGTGTTAGTTTGCAATCTTTTGATTGGTTTTAGATGTTATGAGCAAGGAGAGAATTTCAAGGTACATAAAAATATTTCCCTTTCAGTTATTTTCCTTACCCCTTCTCCTTCTGAGTTATTAGAGTCAAAGTAGGCATTATTTTTTATCTAAATTCAATTGGATCGAAACCTATTGTTAGGCTTAGAAAAGAACCAACCTTCTCTATAGGTCTGATCTCAATTTTAGCAAAGTCCTACACTTGATACATCATTCCCATTGCATCTCTAAAATATTGAACTAAGTTTGATAGGGGTGTAATTTCAATTAAAAAAAAGGCACAAAAATGAAGCTATAAATATAATATATTTTATTAGCTATAAACATAAAGGCTACTCAAGAAATAAAAGTAACCAAAAAGGTAATTGTAAAAAATGAGTGTTGATGATAGGGATAGATATATCAAAATTAGATAAATGGTGGCATATAGCCAACAAAATTTTCCTTAATTTAAAAGTTAGCTTGTTATAAAACAAGAACCATTCAAAAAATCACATTCAAACTAACAAAAAATATATCTAGAATTGAAGGTCACTTTATGTCCATGACAATTATCTTCAAGATAGATTATTTGAAATTTGTATGCAAAGTTGAACCTTGATTAAAACTACACTAAAGTTAAGGTTAGAGACTTTCTCAACTTGATATCCATAATCTACATCTAAAAGATTTTGTGTCAATCCTAATTTTCCTCTATGAATTTACTTGCTACTATGATAGCCTTCTATATCTTAAATGTCAGCAATCAGTAGAAATGTTAATTTTTCATCCAATATTGATAGTTATACAATAATTACCACCCAATTCAAATTGTATATCATAAAAAATGAATAAAATATTTAATTTACAATGGCCACCTCACTAAAATAAGATGACAATTTGGATGAAGTAATGATTACAAACATTAAAATACAAAAGTAAATTGATATGATTGTCTAGTTAAAAGGGTGAGTTAAATTGAATGAAAATTCCCAATAAGACATGAATATGATATTACATAAATATATATCATAAGGTTTTATATTAACATAAATATTTTATAAAAAAAAGATATTGTACAAGAAAATAATACTTTCCCTAAGCTTAAATTAGGCTAAGAAATGAAATGAGTGCAATTGAACACTTGTTTAGTCAACCTAGATTAACTAATGGTAATATGTGGGTATATGTAATTATGGATTAAATACTATTGTAGGAAAGTAAATGTAAAATAATAGGGATGCTTAGCTTGATGATTGAGGAATGTGTGACTCTTGTACGAAGAATCTTAATTCTAGTTTTTTATTACCTTGAAAACTAAATGTTTCTATTTGTGTGTTGCGTCCAATTTTTTGTTGGATTTATGCTCTATCCTAAGCCAAGTATATTCCTATAGCTCACCTTCCATGGATCCATCCTTCTACAATATTGATCTAATCTTACTATTTTTGAACTTCTATAATATCTCACATTATTCACCCTTCCCTCTACTTTGAGGACTCGTAGTATTTAAAAGAAATCTAGAAGGTTATCATTATGTTGCTAGGGGACATGTTATTTGAGCTCAACTCCAAAAAAAAATGCGTAAAAGAGTGATAGAGATTAAATAATGCATAAGACTAAGTATGTAGATTCTAATTCAAGATTAAATTGATGTGTTCTGCTATTGATTATACCTTAAATGATTTTTAGATGAAAGAAGATATTTGAAGGTGACAAAATGTTGATTAAATATTAGTAAATGTCTTTCAATAAAAGAACATATAAATAAATGACACACACACACACACACACACACACACACACACACACACACACACACACACATATGTATGATTAGGGGTGAAAATAGGATCCACCCAAATGCATGATAAATGTGATGGGCCACTTAATTTTTAAGGCCCTAAACACCTCAAATAATGAAAAATAAGATGCTAATAACATTCAAAAATGCAACCTAACTATTATAGCAACTATGAGGGAAGCTTTTAGAGAATAAAAAGTTGTGTACCTGGCCAAAAAGTTGTTTTTGAGCTATGGAGGACTCGTTCACCTTCAGTGGTGAATGGGTCCTTTTAGGGTTTCGGAAAACTAATTTCAGGATCCTATTCCTTGATGTCTACACTCTTGAAATCCTAGTTGTCAAGTTCTCAAAGTCAACATTCAATTTTCTAGAGCTCTTTCCGTGATCTTGCACTTTGAATGACAACTTTTACAAGTTTGACAAGTTTGACAACTTTGTTCCAAATCTTGCTCAACTTGATCTTCAACTTGTGAATTTGCAAACAAACACTCAAGGGAAAGAAAACTTGTTGATTTTTTAGTGAATGTGGGTTTTCCTCAATCAAATCCCTTTTAGGTAATTAAACCAAATGACGAAATGAATGAGATGAAACATGAAATGTGAAATATGCAAATGATGTCACCTTGGATGTTGTCTTGTGAAGCAAATCTGCATACTATCATGTAGTATCCATGAATAATGTAGATCTTGGATGCAAGTTGATGCTTTTAAATGGATCCTCAATGCACGATTAACTTCTTAGCTCAACACACATGAATGCATTAAACCTTTGACATGATGATAGTACCTTGAATTGCTGCAATACACACTTGAAATCTACCTTAAAATGGCTTCTGAATACCTTTTAAATTCTTTAATGCTTGATCACTTGAATGCTTGAATGCCTCATAAACTTGCTAGATTGTGTTAGGAGAAACAATGTGAATTAACCCCTTATTGATAACAAATTAGAAGATTAACCCCAAAATTTAAAGAACTAATGCCAACACTAGATCTGGAAAGAAAGGTAATTAAATTCCTTCCAAAATGATATTAAAAAATAGGGGTATCATTAAGGGAGGACCCATTCACCACCAAAGATGAATGAGTCCTGGAATATTTTCTAGGACAAGGCTTCGGGGCATTGAAAGAAGGCCAAAAATCCATTCCAGATCAACTAAGAAAGGGGGGTCCTATTAAGGGAGGACCCATTTTCCATTAAGGGTGAATGGGTCTTGGCTCAACCTACCAAGACCAAATCTTTCCCAATGAAATAATTTGTTATTTAATTTATGATTGTCCAGAAAGATCTTTGGGAGGTTTCAAAATTAATGCCTCAATTTGAATTAAAAGGGGGTTAATAACTACAATTAACCACAATGAATTAAGACCACCTATATAAGTGTGAGAGTGCTTTAAAACACTTTGCAACACTTAAATAAGGTACACATTATGTACATTTTATTTAGAAAGGGGACTAATAGGACTAATTAAGCAAATAAGTCCTAGAAAAGTGTGAAAGTGTGTTACAACACTTTACAACACCTTTGCGAAGGACCAATTAAGGCATGCTTTAATCAAATAAAGGTCCTAAAATAGTGTGAATGTGTACAACACATTACAAAACTATTCCAAGACACCATTGGTTCAGCTTTAATGCCAATTATCATATCAAGCATGGAAAATACTAATTTTTTTGTTACTACATTTTTCCCCCACTTTAGTGATAGGATGACCTCATGTCAAACTCACATTAAAGAATACATTCAAGATATTTAAGTATGAAGCAATAAGAGAGATACATGATCATACCCTATCAAAGGCCAAGAAAAATAAATTTTAAAAAAGGATCAAGCACAACTGATTCAACATGATGTGAGGAAGTGGTTGTTTGTCCATAACATATGCTACTCACTTTGGAGTAGTGGAACCTCAGTCTATCCACTAGGTGAGTTGTCACAAAATATGTGTGCTCACTCTCGGGTAGTGGAACCTTAGTCTATCCACTAGGTGAGTTATCCCAATGAGGCAGAAAACGAGAGAATCATATTATCCTCTCATACCATACCATTTGAAGTTATCCTCCTAACAACTTTGATAAGGCACCATAATGAAAATAATTTTGTAAATGCTTTTGAATGTTATGTAAAAAAATGTTAAGGGGATTTTTCTTTGTTCATGTAATCGTCTTCCTCTTAGGGAGCATTGTTCCTAATGTCTCCAAGAGACGACAAGTCAAAAGTGTCATATCATTGCCCATGGGATGCCTCATTCATATCATGCCATGACAGTAGATCGTACACTCTTGGATGAAATCAAACCCAATGAAACCACCAAGAAGAGGACACATCACAAGAAAAAGAAAAATCACGCCATGAAATTTTTCCAAAAGATGTCATCTATGCATGCCCTCACTTTAAATAAGTTGCTACACCATTACTATGAGAAATTGCTTTAAAGTAGCCAATGTTTTGTCCTAAGACATGAGAGCTTTCCTCAAAAAACCCTATGCCAAGTCACATGTTTCCGAAGCAAGCTGCATCATGAAATAGGGAGGAAGGGTTTCCCCCACAAATAAAATGCTAAATCTAGAAATAAAATTATGTCGCATGCGAGCCACTTAAGGCATTTCATCCACATCCCAAGCTTTCTCTTACATATACATGGAAGGCAGTCAACTAGCCAAAAGAGACAATTGACAAATGACATATGAAGACAAGGCTACCTAACCCAGGTTGCCCCCACTTAATGCAAGAAAAGGATGAGCCTAGAATGGATGATTCTATGTTGCTCCTTGTAAAAAAGGAAATGATTTACAATTAATGTAAAATATGCAATAGTGAGTATACTAAGATCCTACAACTATTACATGACAAGGATCAAGAGAGCATTCCTAATAGTAATTTTATGATTCCACAACTTCACTAGAGCGTCAAGAGACCATTCAAGAACATTTCTAAAGTATTCAAGGGAAAATTTCTTCATTAATTGTTATAGAAATTCAAGATCCATCATCATGTAAAAATAAATAAATATTTTTGCATGATGATGGATCTTGAATTGCTGCAACAATTAACAAAGCTAGTTTACAATTTATGGGAGGAACTAATTTTTGTTGAAATCACATATTTTTAGAAAAAATAATGATTTAAGCCTTAAAAGGTTCCATTTAAAGAATTCCAATTGAAGAGGATTTTATCAAACTACCTTAAATCAAACCCCCTTGGATAGAACCCCTCTATTTTTAAACCATACCTATAACATAGTCTCCTTTACACCTATCAAAATGCTAATAAAAAACAACTTTTGATTTACCTTTTGGGGGATCAAATGAATTCATTTAATTTTTTTTTTTTGCAAGTATGTAGTCCATATTATAAGCTTCCCAAAAAGTATTATTTTAAATAAATTTAATTTTATTATTATATTTACTTTTTATTTCTCGTGAATGTAGGTTTTTCACTGAAAATCAAACTCTCTATTCTGTACATGTTAAAAAATAGCAGATTATTAAAAAAAAAGAATTAAAAAATATTAGTACACTAGATATTGAGTCCTTAATCCAAAAAAGAAAAAAAAATTGAATTTTGATACATACAAAAAAAGTTACGCATTATACAGTCGTGCTATGTTTGAATTATAATTGGTTTGAATTCGAAACTTGATTTAAGAAAAGATATTAAATAAAAAAATATCTAACCAAGTGGAAGCACTAGATATCAAAGTTATGAATCTAAATTGGAAAAAATTAGAATTTTATCCTTCATGGAAAAAAAATTATGCGTTATACAGTGAGCGTCACTTTTTAAAAATGTTGTTTTTTGAAAAAAAAAACTAGTTTTTGAGGGAGATGGAAAAATAAGTGCAATATAATTCCAAAAAAATTGAAAAAAATATATTTAGAATCTATAGACAAAATTTCACGAAACTCTAGTTTACATCATCTTCCAATTCCTCATGGTTTAGCTACTATAGGTGCCCGAAATTAAAGATTTAGTTAAAAAAAATTATTTCAATGTCCAGTTTGGCCAAATATTGTAAACCACTATTATGGGATCATGAAAGGTTGTCAAGCATCAAACATGTTATTGATCTAGTGTTGTGATGTAGCATTGAAGTCCATTTGCAAGCATAGTTTCATATCCATATTCAAGATCAAGATCTACATTCTACATGGCCACTTCATGTGAGATTATTGTTTTTCATATCAAGAAATCATTCAAGGTATCATAGTTCATGTTTCATTTTTTTATTTCATTATCTCATCATTTGGTTTAATTACATAAATTGGGGTTGACCAAGGGAAACCCATATTCCCTAACAATCAACAAGTTTTTCTCTCTCCACATGTGTGATTGTAGATCTAGGTATATTGGAGATTGAAGGATATTTGAAGATTAAGTTACAAGGTTGAGAGAAGTAGTCAAGTTGTCACAAGGTTGCTATCTCCATGGAAAGTCACCTACAGGTTGAAAATCAGGGTTTCAAATCCAGAAACGAAGTGTGGAAGGAAGAGAAAAGATAGGAGAGAAGAATCAAGCCTTAACCCTCTAAAAAAGTTGAGTGGGACTATTACACCACTTGTGGTGTATGAGTCCTAGTATAGGGCCTTTTCTAGATTTCAGGAGATTTAGACTCACCACTGTTAGATTCTTGTTTCCACCCAAAAACCCTAGTCTAGGACTAAATCACCCAGACTGATGTATGAGTCCCAATGGGCATTAAACAATAGGTTTTCATGGTTTTGGAGCTTGTTTTGAGCTCATTCTTCTTCTATTTGCACCTTTTTTCATTCTCAACTTGTCATTTATGTATTTCAGTTTCATTTCCTAGGTCATTTAGTTAGGTTTTGCATAGTCCTTTGCATGTCATTCACATTTCTTATCTTTCCAAGCCCCAACTTGGTGTTGAACCCTCTTATTATCTTTAATTACACCCTAGGATACCTTATTGCAATATCTATTTCCTCCTTTCTATCTTCAGATTGAGATCTCTAAGGCTTCCTTAAGTGTAACAAGTGTGAAATAGAAAACCTACCCTTGTGCTTTTTGAACACACAAAATACTGAGAGGGGAGTTGAATCAATATTTTATTAAACCAATGGATTGCTAACCATCTAATTATTATAATGTATCTTGCTACAGTAGTAAATAATAACATGGAAATGAGCATAATATCACACAACACATATACACCAAGATTTTTACATGGAAAACCCAAAGTGGGAAAAACCATGGTGAGGATTAACTCACAATATATTATAGCTAGTTACAAGATATTACATGGCACACTACCAAGACACATTGTCCTTGAAACACTCACAATTGGAGTACAAAGATATGGCTTACCACTAGAATACAGAAAGATATGACTCACTACTAGAGATTTGAACTGAATATAATGCACCTTCTAAGTGTTGCGTACAGTTCCCATTAAGCTCTAAAAGATGGAAAGTCCTGCACTGGATTACAAGTGTGAAACAACTATCATCAACTACCATATCACTTAATTGTTGGTATGTGGTGACTGATCATGCTATACTGTATAGCCCATGGTATACTGTACACCCTGGCCCCCCGTCCTCATCGGGGTCCGGGGCCGGGCTGGGCCCTGGGCGGGGGTTCGGGGGCGGCAACCCCCAAAAAGCGGGGGTTCAGGGGCAGCAACCCCTGAGAAAAATTTTCTTCCTATTTTTTGTGATCACCTAAAAATTAATGAAAAGGAAAAATCTGATTTTGTAGAACCCGAAAATCTGGAAGCTTCTAAGCTTGGTAAAAAGGGGGTTCAGATGGGTATTTCAGTATGATGAAAAACGCGATTATTCACAAGATTGTAATAATTTTTTCACTGGATAATAAAAGTATTGGATGGCTGCGGTTTGGTGGATGTAGCCCGGATTGGGTGAACCACGTTAAATCTTTGTGTTATGATTTATTTTGTGTATGTTTTAGTTTCTCTGTTTTTGTTTATTAAATCTGCATTTAATTGTTAGATCTGCCATCTCTAACCCTAACATTAATCGCATATCTCACATCATCACTTGCTTTTCATATCTCTCTATGTCAATCTCAAAATATGCATACATCTATGTGCATCTCAAATATATGTATATATATATACTTAATACAAAGATATTCCATATACACATAGTTCATACATCAATTAGGTCGATCTAATTGGATGTAAGCATACATAATTCAAAATATCTTGTTAGTCACAAAGAAAAAAAAAATTGGAAGTCAAAACTAAAAATGCAAGACATAATTTAGGTCAGCCCGGACTAAAAAAACAATCCTTCATGAAACGCGCACCTTAAGTTGGCCAAAAAGAGAAACACACCAATACTATAAGCCGAAACTTTTTCATTTAAATCTCTCAACTTGTTCAACTAAAATTGTTGATTCCTCAATCACAATTGCATCTAAGACTCTTGAAAAACATATCAAATTTGTATTAGCCAACATACACTTTAGATCTAGATTCTAGACTAGATTACTGGAATGGTGAAGCAAGAACATAGTTTACTAGATGAGCAGATATCTAGACATAAAATAATGTTGGCATCAATGACAACAAAGAAAAAAAACCTTAGATATCCTTCTTCATTCTTCCAAAAATATACCCCTTTTTCATTGATGGAAACATGTGGCAAGAGTGAAACTCACTTCAAAACAAAAATTGTGCAACAACAAAAAAATATGTTCAATTCTTCATACAACTCCCCCTTTCAAAAACATAAAACTGAACAAAAAACCAAAGCATTATTTTTACTGAACCTTCAACCTTCTCCCCCTTTCACATCAAGGAAAAAGGGTAGCAAAACATAAATAGTCAAGATCTAGTGGAACCTTGTAGTACTTTAATAATTTTTTCCCAGCTGGCTTACCATCATCCTGAATCATTTTAGCTCTGGTAAGAGACTTATGCATAGATTCTAGTTTCACTAAGCATCCTTCTCCTTCTTCTAGAGTGGAAGGAATAATGTTCATAGTCTCCATTATTTATACATCTATCAAGGCACTTGATATGGAGATGTGTCTAGCCATTACCAGATCTCCAAGCCATCCAAAGTCTCTTATTGCATCTTCTTTTAATATTTATAGAATGAAGAACTTGTTCTGAAGATATGTAATCAAAGTCTATCCAATATAATTTATGTCATCTATAACTTTATAGAGTTTAGAGGCATCTATTAGCTCAGACTCAATTGAGTCCATTAAGTTCTTGATACCTCGAGTGGCATCTGACCACTAGATGTAGTAATCAAATAGTAACTAGGCTTCCTCATCATAGTCTTTCACTTCTTTCAAACTTTACAACACATTGTTATGTGCAATAGCACATTTGTCTTGTAGAATCAATAATATTTTCTCTAGAATAATTTTCTCTACCTCTTTCATGATTTGTACCTTAAGATTAGAAGTATATTCCTTAACAAAATCAATTGCACACTTTAGATTATCAATCATTGCTAAGGAATCATTTGTAGTCACACTAGGGGTTGTCTCCTGCAAAGCTCTAATGGCTTCATTTATCAAATCATTTCCTTTTTGATAAGCTTCAGTAGTCTCCTAAGTAAATGAGTTGAAAAAGGTGCCACAAATCTTTATTTTATTACTTGGTGAAATCTTAGACAAATCTACATAGCTTGGATGTAATGGCAACTTGACTACCTAAGGTGTCAATACTAGCTGTAGCTTTGGTTTCCTTGTCAGTAACCCTTTGAGAGTTCTTTCAGATGATTCTCTAGTTGTCTTTGGTGGCTCAATAGCTTTTGGATTATCTTCTTCATTTCTTTCAATTTGGATGGCTTACTTTACTTCTTCTTCCTTCTTTCCTTCTTCTTTCTCCTCTTTCTTTTCTTCTTCTTCCTCTTCTTCTTCCCTTTCTTTTTCTTTTTCTGAGGATTTTTTTGATTTGTCCTTTTTTTATTTTTCCTTCTTGTCCTCATCATCCCTTTCACCATTGACCTTTTTTTCCTTGCTCCCATCACCTTCATCTTTATGCCATTGTTTCTAGTGGATTCATGATGTTCTTCAGGTACATTACAGGTATCATCCTTGTGTTTTTCTTCAAACTATTTCCTTGTAGTCTCCTTTATATCATTTAGAGGGGAAGGAGTCTCTGAAACCTCATGTATCTCACCAACACTTTCCAAGATTGCATGATCTACTACTTATGTGATAGTAACATCCTCTTGTGCCTGAGCTATATGGGATGAAGAATTGGTTCTTGTCCCATAATATCTTTCCAAACTTTTGATTATGTCTTGAGTTTCCTTTCTTAATTTTTTCATACTATTTATCTCCTTTGTCATAAGCATGTTAAATCTTTGTTTGATTCTAAACAAAGAAGAACATTCTATTAAAAAATTACCAGCCTCTTCTTGAGATAAAGAGGATCCATAAGAAAGGAAAGCCTCATTTTTCATCTTGTCTTAATCATTTGTAGCCTCTTGCCTTCTTTGTAAAATACTTTCCATACATTATTAGTCACTTTCTTTTAGATTTTCTCCATACTCATATTGCAAATAACAATGTACTGAATAAAAGCGTTAATTTAATAATTTCTTTATCTTCATCATTTACTTCATGATATAATTGGGCAGTCGACATAAGATCTTCAATATCTATCATATTATTTACCAAAGAACCTATATTTAAAGATGGTCAATCACTTACTAGAGGAGAGGTAGATATTTCCTCCTTAGGATCAAATGCACCTTATTCATTCTTCTTTTTGTGCACGTGAATTTTGAAAGAGACTTATTCTTTTTCTATCTCTTCATCTATGGATATATTGAACTTCAAGGTTTATGCTTTTTCATTACTGATAGAGGTGCTCCTTCTATTCCTTTTCAATTGTTTCTCTTCTTGCAATCCAAGATCAATTTCTTCCTAAATAACATCACTCAAATTTTTGTTCATGTTTTCCTTCTTCTTTACTCTTCTTTTTCTAGGTGCAACAAATGGTGTAGCATGAGGTATGTTCTTCTTTTTAGAAACATGAGTACTAGGTTTGGTGGAGATAGATACATCAACTAATGCCGAAGTACTATGTTCTATCTTCTTTCCTTTCTTGGCTACAAAAAAATTGGAAGTAGGTCTAGTAATAGAGGACATCCTTTCAAATTTACTAGGTCTAGAGGGTAGTTCAGCTAACTTGGACTTTATCTCATCAAGGGATTCCTTCAATTGATCAATTTCATCCTTAGAAAATGGCCCTTTGAAGAATTCCTCAACATTCTTTCTTGCTGTTTTTTCTCTATGGGATGTAGAAGTCTATAAATGCACTTCCTTATCTTTTTCCTCATGTGTTCCACGTCAGGGCAGAGAGGATTCTCTTGGAATACTTAGCAACATTTCAATAAACCTCTCAACAAGTTGTTCATCTATCTCATATCCCAATGGTTCTATCTAGAGAGTTTTGGGTTCAACTGCTTCCATGATACATTCATCAATACTTACTAGAAAGTTTATGTCCTTTGCATAATTTTTCACTAGGCTTCTAGGAACCCTTTATCTTTCATGCATATCATTCTAGAAAACTGGAAAAAATATAGTTAATGTATTATTTTATGCCCTAAAGTCTCCAAGATTGTGCAGGTGTTCAAAATTTTGATGAACAACTAGCCTACTATGATCCCATATGATGTTTTTCTTTCCCAATAACTCCTTCAAAAATTAAAATAGTAGACAAACTACCACAGTCCTGAACTTAAAGGAGTGTTTCTTTGTCTTGATCAAGCTCAAATTCTCCATAATTTATTGTTCGAGAAACTCACATAAATCATAGTCTCTTCCATTTACCACCATTTTGTATGTGGTATGAATTGTTGTGGCAGACACATAACCCTCGATTAGTGAAATATATTTTTTGTCCAATCATGATAGACACATACTTCATAGTTGGGTTTGATATATGTCTAGTAGTTAAAGCTCTCTCATCAAATGTGGATCCAATTAACTTCATAATTTCCTCATTTTTCATAAATTTTAGCACTAGCAAGGGTCTAGTGGCATAAAGACCAATTACAACTTATATCACTTCCTTGGTGATTAACTTGGCTACATTTGTCCACAAAAATTTATCATGCACCCTACTTAGTGCCATCCTAACAAATTTAGAGTCCATTTCATTTGAAAAGTTAGGGAACCAATTCTAGACATCTAGCTTCTTCCATACTAGGTTTTCATATTCAGGTTTTATAGAAAAATCATCTCCTGTCAATTCTTCTATCCATAAATCCCTAAGTTCTTGATGGTTAAATTCTTCTAGCTTACTATGAAAGTATGTTATGGTGTCTTTTGTAGGTAAAACATTAACATGAATGTGAGAGAATTCACCCAAGGGATCCATTTGAAAGACCTTCAAAGAATACCTTCAGAATTTGGGTCGGGGTCTCTCAAAAACTTCCACAACAATAGGAGTATCCATTTCTTTTCCTCATATTACTTAAAGAGATTCTTCAATTTAAAATTCACAAATCTCAGATAATAGTAAATACCTTCTTCAAGCTTTGTTTAAAACAAGGGTTTGATGCCAACTTCTCCAAATTGCTTTTCAACTTTCTTTAGCCTGCTATGATTCTTTCAATTTACAAATGTGAGTTAATTCAACTTGAATTATTACTTTCTTTTACAAAATTTTCCCTAATTTTGCATTAAATGCACTCCAACTTCAAAAGTGTGATAAAAACTTTGTAGAATACACTATAGACCCTAAGATTCTCTGTAATTCATCATATTTACTTTTTTTTTGCTAGAAAACTCTTTAATATCTTCAGAATGATTCTTTACACCATATATCCTTGTCTCATTGCTTAAAGCTTCTTATTCCTGGGGTTTGTTAGATTTTTTAGTCACTACTCCCCCTAAAACCATTGTTGGGTTTAGTTCCTACAAGAAGTATCTACACTAGATGTAGATGCAGATGCATTTGATTCATTCTTATCCTCAAGCTCTTATTTTTTTCTTCCAAATCTTCTCCATTTCCTTTCTAACTTCAGCAGTATCAATCTTATTCACATTTTTGTTCTTTTAATCTGGTTTAGCTTTC
Organism: Sequoia sempervirens; assembly: GCA_007258455.2. Taxonomy (NCBI): domain Eukaryota; kingdom Viridiplantae; phylum Streptophyta; class Pinopsida; order Cupressales; family Cupressaceae; genus Sequoia; species Sequoia sempervirens. The sequence goes on from VDFB02379711.1 coordinate 57,635,888, forward strand.
TTCTCAATTTTGCTTCTATAGGATTTTGAAATGTGTCCCGATTTATTACAGGTGTAACACACAATTTTTTTTTGACCAAACTGATTTGCATTCAACTTTGATCTACATTGAATAACTTTATGTCCAAATCATGGCATATACAGTAGTAGCCTTGAAAATATTGAGTCATTCTACCAATATTGAATGTGTTCATCATTGTCTGACTTCTACACTCTATAGCTCTATGCTCAAAATCATTGCAAGAAAAGCATTTTCTAGTAAAGAATCCAACATTTTGATTCATTCTATTCTAGTTCATTCTATTTTTACATTCTATCACCCTATGAACAAATTTATTGCATGAAAAACAAATGCTATTGAAAGATGGGTACCTTTGAGCATTAGGATGTCGAATATGAATCCTTCCACTATTTCTTCTACGATTCTTGATTTTCTTTCCATTTCCTTGAGTCTTCCTCTAATTGTTCATTTTGTTGGGAACCTGATTTTTCTTTGAACTTTGTCCTTCTTCAAGTCCTAGACCGCTTTTATCCTTAGAGGGTTTCTGAAAAGCAATCAATTCATCAAGCTTTGTGGTGCTTGAATTGAATTTATCCTCATGAAATTTTTCCTTCACTAAGTCAAATCTTAGTGTCGCCACTTCTTGTTCAAGCTTCATGCACTCATCAATTTTTCTCTAGATTTCCACTTTCTAACATTCTTCAATTCTTTTATTTTCTTCAACTTGTAGCTTTAGTCTAGTGATTTCTTCATTTTCCTTCTTCAATTCATCACTGACTTCTCTATGCCTTTCTTTGAATTTCTTGATTTCTTCTCTTAGTTTTCTAATGCATTCATTTGCTTCTTTCAAGTTTTCCTTCAAAGATTCTTTCTCATCTTCAATTTTGTCCAGATCTTTAAGAGCAACATGAAGTTCCTTAGTTGCAGAGATCTCTTCTGGAGGAACATGATACCTTTTATCAACCATCTATTCAAAATTCAATATTTTCTCAAGTTGTTAAGCTTTTCAAGAGGAATTGAGCTCTGATACCAATTTTTGAACATACAAAATACTAAGAGGGGTGGGGGGTGAATCAGTATTCTATTAAACCAATAGATTGCTAACCATTCAACTATTATAATGTATCTTGTTGTAGCAGTCAGTAAGAATCTGGAAGTGAAAATAACATCACACAACACATAGACACCAATTTTTTTACGTGGAAAACCCAAAGAGTGAAAAACCACGGTGAAGATTAACTCACAATATATTATATAACTAGTGACAAGATATTACATGGCACACTGCCATAACACACTATCCTTGAAAGGCTCACAATTGGAGTAAAAAGATATGGCTTACTACCAAAATACAAAAAGATATGGCTCACTTCTAGAGATTTGAACTAAAAGGAATGCACCTTCTAAGTGTTGCGTACAATTCCAATTAAGCTCTGAAAGATGGAAATTATTGCACTGGATTATAGGTGTGAAACTACTATCATCAACTACCATATCACTTCATGGGTATGTGTAGGATCATGGTGGGCCAAAAAGTGGCGATATCATGGGTGTTTGTAGGGTATGTGGCTGACGACTTTTTTTCTACCCAAAATTGATGAAATGAAAAGGGTTTTTAAAGGAGATTCTCAGATTTCCACCAATATAGATTGTGCTTTACTTTGAATTTAATAAATAATTATTATTCATTTTCTATTTGAATTACGACTAAAGTCCTTATTGATAGGTTGATTGAAAAACATCTATAGCTTTCAAATGGTATCACATTTTTTGAATCCAAAACATGCTTCACATACTATAGGATTAAAAAAAAATTGAATTTCATGAAGTTTTGACCAAGTTAAGGTGGTTAGACATACAATTTTTTATATTTTTAAAAAAAATTAGTAAAAAATTCATAATTAATTAGTCACTTAGAAAAAAACTACAAAAAAATAGGTATCACATCTGGGCATGAGTCCTCTACTTATATCTAAAATATTATAAAAAAATATTTTCATTTTATTATGGTTAGGGTGGTCAGACAGACACCTACTTATTTTTTCCCTGAAATTTAAGTACTACTGCATTGAAATTTCAAATTTTCACCAAATAGATTTTCTTTTTTTATAAATAAACCTAGTATTTTAGAAACTACATTCAATTTTCTACATATTCTATTCTTACATATTTTTGAAATAATATAGATAACTTATTCAAATTTTTACGTCAAGTTGCCTAACTCTAATTTTTCTGAATTTTTTGCCACTTAAGGGCCTATTTTTTCCATGATGATCCTGCACATACCCTCATCACATATCTTGCATCATCACTTTTCTTTCATACCTCTCTATGTCAATCTCAAAACATACATACATCTATGTACATCTCAAATATATATATTATATACTCAATACAAAGATTTTCCATATACACACAGTTCATACATCAATTAGGTCAGCCTAATTGGATGTAAGCATACATAATTTAAAATATCTTGTTAGTCATAAAGAAAAAATTCTTTGGCACTCAAAACTAAAAATGCAAGACACAATTTAGGTCGGCCCGAACCTAAAAAATAATCCTTCATGAAACGTGCACCTTAAGTTGGCCAAAAGAGAAACACAACAAAACTGTAAGCCAAACTTCTAACATTCAAACATTTCTACTTGTTCAACTAAAATTGTTGATTCCCCGATCACAACTACATCGAAGACTCTTAAAAAACATATTAAAATTGTATGAGCTGACATACACTTTAGAGATATTTCAAACCAGATTACTGGATTGGTGTAGCACGAACATAGTTTACCAAATGAGCAGATATCCAAACATAAAACAATGTTGGAATCAATGAAAAAAAGGACAACAAACCTAAGGTCTCCTTCATTCTTTCAATAGTGCTCCATTCCTCAAAGGTGGAGCACACAATTATTTCCATTGTTACACTTGCAAAATCTAAATAAAAAAGAGATGAATGTAAATGATTACATAGAGGAGTTCTACAAGTTGATTATTCAATCAGGGAGGCATGAAATTGAGAGGGAAAAGACAACCTAGTATGTTAATGGTTTAAATTTTAATCTTCAAGATGAAATGAGTATGGTGAAGATTATCTCAATGGAAGAAGCATACCAATATGCATTGAAGGCTAGGGGGAAGGTGATGAGAAGACAAATCAATAATTCTAGAAGTCATGGAAGATTTACAATAGAGAAAGGATAAATTAGCAACAACATAGGCAAGCAGATTGAAGAGGAATCAAAGCCACAAATAGAGTAAGGAAGTGGGACAAAGCACAAAATAAAGGGAGTTTCCAAAAAAAGGATGTGGTGGCAGTAGTATAGAGTTCCTAAGTAAATGTTTCCAATTTGTACAAGTTGGTCATCATGCTTATGAGTTTCCAAAAGTACAAGATCACAAGAAGAGTGAAACAAAAAACCACTTGGTACAAGACGATGAAGAAAGTGATGCATCCTTGAAAGGTGAAGAACCCTAAGAAGGTGAATTTCTCATGATGAGGAGAGTGTTGGTAAAACTGAAGGTAGTTGAGGATGAACCATTTCAAAGAAGGTGTCTCTTTTGAATTGTGTGCAAGGTTGGAGGTAAGTGTTGCAAAGTTATACTAGATAGTGGTAGTAAAGATAACCTAGTTTCAAAGGAGATGGTAGTGAAATGATGAAAAATAGGGGGTTCCTAGGGTTTCCCAAAAAGGAAAAGTGGATCCAAAGAGGGAAAAGGGGTCCTATCTTTTGTCAATTCATTAGAAAATGAGATCTAAACAATGAAATGACTATCAACCTTGATGTGAGTCAAGTCAAAGTGTGAATCTACAAATTACCCATTTTTGCAAGGATGACAGTCATAATTAAACAATACTTTGGGGTGAAAGATTAAAAATAGAAAAATAACTCCAAAATGCAACCTAAAACTATTCAAGATGAAATAATTTTGATAAATATGCATAGTGTGGAGGATGCATATCAATATTCCTTAAAGGCGGAAGAGAAACTTAATAAAAGGAAAAAAAATAACTCTCGATGTAGAGGAAAATTTTCATGTGAAAAAGAACAACCCATCAATGGTAGAGGTTACCAAAACAAGAAAGAGGAAAACATGTCTTATGTAAACACCCAAGAAGGAAAGGAAAGAGGAGACTCTTCTAAAGGAAGATGAGATTGTTCTCATGGTACAGGATATTTTGGAAGAGGTAGAGGAATAGGATTTGGAAGCACATGTTTCCAATGTGGAGAGCTTGGACATAGGGCTTTTGAATTCCCTCAAATACAACAAGACACTATAAGAAGAGTGCATCGAAGAACCATGCAACACAATATGATGAAGATAGTGTGACTTCCCCAAAGAAAGTAGAAGAGCTCTAATAGGGGGAGGCATTGATACCAAAAAGATTTATTTTGAAACTAGAAAAAGAACAACCGAAGCCAACACAAAGGTGAATTTTATTTTGAATAGGGTATAAATCAAGTGGAAAGTGTTGTACGATAGTTTTGGATATCAAAAGTATCAATAATTCAGTCTCACAAGAGATGGTAGAGAAGCTACAATTGAAAAGAAAAAGAAATCTAAATCCTTATTGAGTCACTTGGTTGCAAAAAGATCATTAAATTCTAATAAGTGAACAATTCTTGGTTTAATTTCATATTGGTAATTACATTGATGAGGTTTTGTATGATGTGATGCTCGTGGATGCTTTCCATTTCCTTTTGGGCAGGTCATGACAATGCGATATACATGTTATATATGGTGTTTGGAAAAATATTTATACCATCACAAAGGATGAAAGGCAGTATTGTTTGAGGGTAAAAGCACAAACCTTTGTCACACTTTATAAAGGAATCTGCCAACAACAAAAAAATTTTGAACTTCAACCACATAAAAGTGGTCTTTATGGTTTAAATTTCAAAATGATGTAAAATAATGAAATGTAGAACTTTTGATGAAGTTTATTCTTGAAACTTTTCATATTTTAAAAAAGAATCATTATTTTTTTATCAATTTAAGAACAAATTTTGGAATGCTAAAAATTTCAGAAAAAAGTGACTTCATGGGCCATCAAGAAACAAATTGAAAAAATTTCATTTCTCCCTAAATTTAATTCTCCAAATAGGTAACTTCAGCATCTAGTGCATGGAAAAACAATTCAAAATTTGATGTATTATTTTCTCGTAATAACATTTTAAAGTCAAACTTGTCAGAATTTGACAGTTTTCATGGGATATCAACTATTTTCTATTTTTTTAATCATTTTCAAAGATAAAATTATACCCTTTTGAAGATGACTCTCTCCTCTAGTGCCCCATATGTTTTTTAATATTTTTTAATATGTTATACTATTGTAAAAAAAAAATTAATCAGCCTCTTTTTTAAATTTAACAACCTACTTTCATTATTTTAGAAATAAAATATATTAAAACTAATCTAAATATTAAAAAATTACATATTCAGATTCATCACTCCGAGCTCTACAAAAGGGTTTTCTTTTTTTTAAACAACATTTTTACTAAAGAAATACTTAGTTGAAGTTGAAAGTTTTAGAAAATTCTAAAAAAAGCTGAGTTGGATACCAACTAGGATGCCACATAGACAGTTTCGATAGAAACTACACAAAATAAAATAAGCCAATTTAATCCAATTTCAAAGTGGTAAAGGGAAAAAAAAAATGGATTCGGCCTAAACCTTATGTGTCATGTATAGGCCATGTGGTTTCAATCGAAACCTATTCAGCCAAAACTTTTTTGGACAAATTTTTTTCACTCAAAACTATTTATTTGGCCGAAAGTGTGATACAAATTTGTGCTTTTACCCTTGAGTCTATTTAAGGAAAAGGAGAAACAAGTGAGAGATGGTTCATTGGTTTGTTTTCATGCTAGTGAACAAGTTGTAACAATGACAAGTTAGGTTGGGAGCAGCCTAATAGTAGTTCATGAGAAGAGAAATTTGAGTGAGGTCAATGGAAGTGATGAAGAGTTGGTACACTAGTTGCGTGAGGAAGAGAATGATAATAAAGGGTTTCTAAATAATTGTAAAAGAAGGGAAGAGATTCCAAGAGGAAACTTATAATTTAGCAATGGAACAATACACCCACTTGTATAAGAAGTCTGAAATGGATCTTCATCATTGGGAAGAACCAAGTGGAGGTGACCACCAAGGTAAGTGCATATTATACCATAAGAAATGAATGAATGTGAAAGAGTGAAGAGGTAAAGATATTTTGATATACTAACAAATGAAGAAGCTAATTGATGAAGAATAATTTTGGATAAAAATTGAGCATGGGATCACTATTCGAAGCTTCTAAAATTGTTCATGATTTGCACCCTCATGGAACATTTCTCCTACCGAACATGTATAATGTAGGAGCATCTAGGTACAATAGCAATCCATATCAATTTATTTTGGTTTTAGTTTAGTTCTCTATTTGTTTGATTTTTTGGAGTTAAGTTTTTGAATTATAGTATGTGTGTGAAGTGAAATGAATATTTACCTAAATGTCTCTCTCAACTCTCATTTTCAATTTAATCATTTTGTAATCAAATTTCACAATGAATTTTGGTTTTCCTGGCAATGAAAAATGTTTGAACTAAGTCAAAGACAGAATAATTTGATTAAAGAAATAAAAAATTATGTGTAGCTAATGATGAGGCTACATATAGAATAAAAATATAATTTTAAATTTTAAATTTTAAATTGTTTTAGCACCAGTGGAGAATAGGACGAGTCATGTTTTAGGAAAATTGATATCCCTGTCTTGGGACCTAATTTTAAATTTCACATTAAATAGGAACTGTCTTGGAGTTTGTATCCCAGATTTGAGTCATTGGGACTCATACACCACCTTGGGTGTATGAGTTCCACTCTAATTAGGATGTAATTTAAATTCAATTCTTGGTGGGATTTTATCTTCCTAGATTTGATGTTGGCTTGTAGTGTTGTAATTTTGAGAAATTTGGCATAAATAAGTATAAATACAAGATTATTTTATCATTTCAACACCTAAGCAATCCTAGAATTTGATAAGTAGTCAAGAACACTTTCACAAGAGTTCACAAGAGTATTCAAGGACATTAAAGAGAATTAAAGGGAATATTTGAAGAATATTATTACAGCAATAAAAGATCCATTATCATGTCAAAGGCATAAAACATCAAGAATGTTGTTGAGGTAGTGTTGTGATGTATCATTCAAGATCCAAGATTAAGTATTGTTTCATATCTAACCCAAGATCAAAACCTACATTCTACATGCCCACTTCATGTTAGATTATTTATTTACATCTCAAGGCATCATTCAAGGTATCATTTTGCATGTTTCATGTTCATATTTCATTGTTTCCTCATAAGGTTTAATTACCTAAATAGGGTTTGAAAAAGGAAAACCGCTATTTCCTAACAATCAACAAGTTTTTCTCCTCTTTGATGTGTGATTGAAAATCCTGGTGTTTTGGAGCTTGAAGGATCTTTGAAGAATAAGTTGCAAGATTAAGGATCTTTGAAGAATAAGTTGCAAGTTTTTCTCCTTACTTGAAAGATCACAGAAAGTCACCTACATGTTGTAAATTAGGGTTTCTGACTTAGAGATTTGACAAAAAGGAAGCTACAATAATTCATTAGAGAATACCAAAAATTCAGCCAAACCCTAATAGTAGGACTAAATCACCACTTGTGGCATATGAGTTCTAGTACTACCATTTTTTAGGTTTCTAGAGATTCATATCAGAACATGACAGATTCCATTTTTGGCACAGAAACCCTAGTCTAGGACTAAATTGACCAGACTAGCGTATGAGTCTTAGTGAGCATCAAACAACACAATTTTAGGGTTTCAAAGCTTTTTATGACCTCATCCTTCTTCCAAGTGTACCTTTTCTCATTCTCAGTTGGTTATTCTACATTTCAGTTTCATTTCCTAGGTCATCTAGTTAGGTTTTTCACATTGCATCCATTTCTTGTCTTTCCAAGCTCTAGCTTGGTGGTGAACCCAATTTATAACTTTAATCACACCCTAGGACACCCTTATGGCAGATCTCTTTCCTTCATTTTATCCTTGGATTGAGATCTCTAATGCATCCTTGAATGAAATGTGTAGGAAATTAGTTGTTCTATCTCCTAAACATAGAGCAACAATTTCCCACATTTCAATTTAATTATTTTTAAAATTAATTAAATTAAATCTCTTAATTTTCTTAAAAAGATTTCATAAATTATTTCATTTATAAAATTTGAAACCATAAATATTTATCATATGATAATAAAATGTACTATATTTGTACATGTAAGTTGTTAAAACATAAAAAATAGGTACAAGCATATAAAATCAATTTCAAATCATCTTGTAGCAACATATTTTGGTTGTTGCAAGTAGATATAACAATAAGGAACATAACCTATGTAGGTTTCAAGAAATCTAGAAAAAAAAAGTTACAGTTAGCTCATGCATGCTTTAGTGAAGGTCAATATTAGTAAACATTGAGAGATTTTTATAATCAATTTTCACAAAAATATAACATTTTCAAATGAATTGTTATATTATTATTTATTTATAATAAAATAACAAAAAAAATAAAGCTTTGCATCTCTCATTATTGAAGTTACCTCTACGTCATCTTTTCCTTCCTATAAATAACAACCCTAATCTAAGGAGGATTAAATGAATTCAACACGTATAGAGTTGATTCATTTCTTATTTTTTAATGTAGCTTTAGATTATGTTGTAATATAATGAGATAATATACTAGGAAAAGAAGCCACCATGGTTATGTGTTCCATATTGAATTAACAAGAAAGAAAGCAGATACAAATTGAAAATCATGAAAGAAGGTCTATCATTTAAATCTCAATCACCTCAGTTATCCTAAATAGAAATGGCTTGCATAATCATTAATCTCATTTTCATTAAATAGTAATAAAATATTAGACTCACTTCACCATTGTCATATGGTTTTTTAATTTCAAGTTCTTGCTTTGAACAAAGATAAGGAAGGGAAATTGAACTGGAACAGGTTATAGGGAGTTAATATGTTAAAAGAGTTGTTTTAATTAAATTTGTAAAGATGCACAGTAGCTTGGGATTCTCTAGTGTAATGGTTCAATTCTTGGTAAATGGTAAAGTGCATTGTGCTTGAAAGGCTCTATAAGTGGTTTACAGTTTGCATTTTTTTTAAAATAGTCACATGTTCATGTTTACAATCCAAAACAATAAGTATCAATTGCTTATTCCTTAATTTTGGTTTTAGATATTATCAAGAGAAAAATATCCAATGATGTATGTTGAAAAATTTGTAATTCCATGATAACAATATTTATTATTTTGAATTACGTAAATTATTTGTTGTTTTGAAGATGATATGATCTTGGAACCACCTCGTAAACTTAGGATCTCTCAGACTGCTTGCAACAAGCTTAAACCAGATTGTGGCTCTAAAAGAAGGAAGGGTAGGAAGACTGACACAAAAAAACTTCAAATGGAAGGCATGGAAGCTGTCGAAGGGGGCACCCAGTGGACCATGGATGCTTTCTTCTCTCAAAACAACAAAAAATCCTAATGGCTCTATTGGGTTCACTTTCCTTTATGTTTGTGTGAGTTTTAACCCCTGGTCTTTGTCTAGTTCTATGTAGCTGATCTTATGTGTTTTGGACTCTTTGCCCTCTAATGGCTCTTATTGGTATCTTCTTCCCTCTCATTCTCTGTGGGAAGACTCTGTAATTGTATTTATTTATTCTTAATAATTTAGGGTGTGGGCCCTTACCCCACAGCTTACTGATTTTTTTATTTTATTTTTTGAATTTGGTAAATTCTTTTGACTAGATGACCATTAGTAATTTTGATTGTGGTGTTTCATTGGCTTGCTAAATTAATTTATGATAGCTTGAATATGGCCATGTCCAATCTACATTTTTTTTCATGGATTTCAAAAGATTAACTAGGTATGGAATGACATTTGGTATTCTCAATACTTTTTAAAAAAATTCTAAAGGTTTGTGGGTCAATGTTGTCATAAGGATTGTGGCTAAGGAGATCAAATGATCCAAATTTGACAGAAAAAGGAAATACACGGTTATGAGTTGAGAATGATCCTCTTCTATACAAATTTTACTGTTCTATAATTTTAGGTCATTTCAAAACCGAATTATTATCCATGAATCTGATTTTTGAATTATTAAAATTAAAATTAAAATTTGATGGATTCTTGTTTATTTTATTAGTTATTGTGAGTTGATTATGGATATATTTTTGTTATTTATGGATATGTTCTTGTATTAAAAGGAATTTACTAGTATTTAATCAACATCCTCTCACCTTCAAATATATTCTCTTATCCTAGAAGCATTTAAAGTAATCAATAGTAGAACACATCAATTTAATCTATTAAAATGAATCAGAATCTACATGCTCATTCTTGTGCATTATTTGTTCTATATCATTCTTATACTCAAGTTTTTTGGGAGTTGAGGTCAAAGAACATGTCCTCTAGCAACATAATGATAACCTTCTAAATTTATTTCTAAATAGTATGAGTCCTCAAATTAGAGTGGATAAGTGTGAATAATGTGAGATATTGTAGACGTTCAAAACTAGTAAGATTAGATCCAGACTATAGAAGGATGGATCCATGGAAGGTAAGCTAGAGATAGACTTGACCTAGGATAGAGTATAAATCCAAAAAAAAAATGAATGCAACACACAAATAGAAATTTTCAATTTCAAAGGTAATGACATGATAGATTTTAGATTCTTGGTAAGAGTCATACATTCCTTAATCATCAAGCTAAGTATCCCTATTATTTTACATTTATTTTTTTAGGGTAGTATTTAATGCATACATATACAAACATATTACCATTAGTTAATCTAGGCTAACTAAACAAGTGTTTGATTGTGTGCATTTCAATTTTTATCCTAAGTTAAACTTAGGGAAAGAATTATTTTCTTGTACAATAACTTTTTTCTAAATATTTTTGTTAATGTAAAACCTTATAATATATATTTATATAATTTTATATACATATATCTTATGGGGAATTTTTTATTCAATTTAATTCACCTTTTTACCAACCAATAATATCAATTTACTTTTGTAGTTTAATGTTTGTAAAAAAAATCACATTCAATGTAGACTAGCATATATTTCCATCAAGCTAGTACTTCATCCAAACTACTAATGCAGGAGTATCAAAGGTGAAATGACAATCCTATTTCACCAAAAAAAATATTATTTTAATTTGATTTATTTTCAATAAGGGCTTAGGGGTTAGGAGAATTTTTTTTTTAATTTGCAACATTTTAATTTTCCCTTGTGGTGATTTGAAGAGGTAATTTTTGAAGGAATTATTCTTTGATAAATGTTTCTAAAACATCTCCAAAGGGATTCTTGGGCATTAATTTACAAGAGGGGACCACTTTTCTCACATGTTCTTGCATTATCCTTTACATTCCTTGCATGTATTTGCATGTTGGCCATAAGCTTTGCATGCTTTTTCATGCCTAGGTTGTAATTGTGAGACACAATATTAGTAAAATGGCCATAACTTTCTCATACGGTAACAAAACTATGAATTTAAAAATGATTTGAAAAGTTGAAAACAAGGTGCACCAAACCCATAAACCATTTTAGAAAATTTTGACGAATGATAGAGATTTGATAGGAAGAAAGTGACAGGTTTTCTTGGTGGTTTAGTGGAAGTTGTTTTGAGAAACCAATGGTGGTTTCTTCACACAATTTCTATATATTGATGCTTGCTCATTTGGTGAAGTTGGCTTTGGAGGACTTGCAAGTTTACATAACTATATGTTGTTGGATTCAACATAGGATTGAAGATTCCAAGTGTTGTAGATTTTTATATGCAGAAAGCCCATATTGTAAGGGAGCTTATAAGCTTCCACATATTGTAATCCCAATTCATATTTAGTGCAATAAAATATAGTGTTTTTCTTCTTGCATATGTTGTGCTATTTTGAGTTTTATTATGAGTTTTTAGATTTGTAAGGGGAGTTCATTTCACCAATTGTATCAGAGAAGGAGTTCCTAAGTGTGCAGGTAGAGCACCAAATGTGAGACAGTTTGCACTAGGACCTGGGGGTGGAGTGTGTGTGGTGTGTAGACCAATCACCAAATTTGTGACGTAGTGTATACCTTAGAAGTTGAAGATTGAGTGTGGCAAGTGTTTGAAAAAATGTCAAAGAAGAAAGGAAAAAAGTTTGTCATAGTTGTGTATGCAGGTGAACAAGAAGGAGAAAATATTGTAGAAGTATGTTTTGAGGAAAGCATAGAGAAAGAGATGAGGAGGTAGAGAAAAGTGCAGAAAAAATTAAAGAGGTTGGAGTAGTAACAAAAGAGTTGAATGCAATGGAGAAAATTGAAGAACAAGACACCAAAGTTGAAATAGTAAAATATGAGGTAAAACTTGCATCTTGTGAGTTAATTGGTGATTTTGATTTTCTTATGAATTATGTGAATGAAATAAGTGGATATGAGGAAGGTGAAAGTTTTGTTGTAGTAGTAAGAAAGAGAGGAAATATAAAGGAATAGATAGGAAGTTTCATAGTAGGGTGAAGAAGAAACATGTGGATAAGGAAGAAGGATGGATGAAAAACAAGCACATGATCTACCAATGTTTATGAGTTCAACTCATGAAAAATTTCAAATTACCATGGGTTTCTAATGTAGGAGCATCCAAGGTGAAATGACAATCCTATGTCACCAAAAAAACTATTATTTTAATTTGGTTTATTTTCAATAAGAGCTTAGGGGTTATGAGAATAAATATTTTAATTTGCAACATTATAATTTTCCCTTGTGGCGATTTGAAGAGGTAATTTTTTAAGGAATTATGCTTTGATAAATGTTTTTAAAAATTCTCCAAAGGGAATATGATTCTTGGGAATTCATTTACAAGATGGGACCACTTTTCTTGCATTATCTTTTGCATGATTTGCATGTTGGCAACAAGCCTTGCATGTTGTTGCATGTTTGGGTTGTAATTGTGAGACCCAGTCTCAATAAAATGGACATAAATTTCGCATACCATATTAAAATTAAGACTTTAAAAATAATCTAAAAAGCTAGAAACAAGGTGCACAAAACCTAGAAACTGTTTTAGAAAATTCTAATGAATGACAAAGCATTGATAGGTAGAAAGTGACGAATTTTCTTGGTGGTTTAGTGGACATTTTCTTGAGAAACCAATAGTGGTTTCTTCTTGCACAATTTCTATGTATTAATGTTTGATCATTTAGTGAAGTTGGTTTTGGAGGAGTTACAGGTTTACATAACCAGATGCTACTGAATTCAACATAGGATTGGAGACTCCAAGTGTTATAGATTTTTATATGCAAAAATCCCATGTTGTAAGGGAGCTTATAAGCTTCCACATATTGTAATCCCAATTCATATTTTCTGCAATAAAATATAGTGTTTTCCTTCTTGCATATTTTGTGCTATTTTTAGTTGTGTTATGAGATTTCAGATTTGTAACCTGGGGAGTTTATTTCATTAACGACCCTCTTATTTAGTAAGATGACTATTGCAAATTAAATTCTATTATTTTTTATAATAGACCATTTCAATTGGGTGTAACTATCAATATTGGATGAAAAAATAACATCTCTATTGATTGTTGAAATTTAAGATATAAAAGGATATCAGAATAGCAAGTAAATCCATAGCTACAATAATGCAAGAGCATCTGGGTCTACAAGCGATCATGTATTGTCCAAAAATATTTAATTTATTTTCATGTTTAATTTTTGATTTCTTTGTATGGGTTGGAATTTCAAAAGCATCTTGTGGAGTGTTTGAGGGATAAAATATTAATTTACCAATACTTGGATTTTCATTTCAAAAATCAAGGAAAATATTTTGTTTAATGTGATTTTAAAATTATTGTATTTTAAAGGCTCAAAGGGTTTAATGGGTCCATTGGCATGTTAGAGAGAACATGAAAATATGAACTAATATTTATTTTATCAATTTTTCTTCCTATAGAAGTTTTGATAAGGCAAGTGACCTTTGACATTTCATTCTTGTCTTATTGAGTGCTTAAAATAGAGGGAAAAGAGTGATTTTTGAAAGAATAATAAATGACTCTTTAAGTACCAAAGAAGAACAAATTAGTTTTGTATTTTATTAATTTTCCAAATGCATCTATAGAAGCGAGGTTTTTGATATGGTGAATCAACATTAACAATACATTTTCAAAGAAAAACTATCTTTCAATACCTGTGAAGGAATTTTAGAGGTCTAGTTGAAGGAAATGAAAGGGAAGATTTGGGTGCCACTTTTTGGTGCTTCCAATGGGTCTAAGAATATATAAAATACAACCTTTAATAGTGTAAAAAGGTAATAATCAATAGTAGCAAGGTTGGAGAAAGAACTTGTAGGTTGCTCTTGGCTATGTGCAGGATCATGGGGGTCCAAACTAGGCCTCTAAGTGGCAATGGAAATTCAAAAAATCAGAGTTAGGCAACTTGACATAAAAATTTGAATAGGTTATTAACATAATTTGGAAAATATGTAAGAATAAAAGTTGTAGAAAATTGAATGTAGTTTCTACGCTACTAGTCCTTTTTTGGAAAAAAATAAATTTGTTTTGAGAAAATTTGAAATTTCAATGCAATAGTACTAAAATTTTAGGAAAAAGATAAGAAGAAAGTGTATGTCTGACCACCCTAAGTACAAGAAAAAATACTATTTATTTCAGAATTTTTCAATATAAGTAGAGGACACATGCCCATATGTGCTAAATTTTTTTTTGTAATTTTTTTCCATGTAAATAATTAATCATGATTTTTTTTATTAGAAATTTTCAGAATTATTAAAACGTCTATGTCTAATCACCATAACTTAGTCAAAAATTTATGAAATTCATTTTATTTTTATCCTATAGTATGTGAAGCATAGAATGTGGTACATCTTGTAGATTCAAAAAATGTTAAGTAGTTTGAAAGTTATAGAAGTTTTTCAATCAACTTATAAATTAGGATTTTAGATGTAATATAGGTAGAAAATCAATAATAATTATTTATTAAATTTAAAATAAGACAAAAGTTATATTGGTGGAATGCTGACAATTTTTTCTATAAACCCATTTCGTTTGATGAAATTTGGATTAAAAAAAGTTGACAGCCACAAGGGAGAGTTTCCAAAAACCAAACAAATTTTTTAAAACATGTTTTTGAGGTTGACTTTCCAGGTTAGGTAATCTCAAACCAAATCCCGAGCCAATATCTATTTTGGTTTGGTAATACCAAACCGAAATCGATATTCATTTATAATGGATATCCATTTTGAAACAGATATCCTATTTGGAAAGTGGGAACCCATTTTTTTGAAAAAGAAAATAGATATCCATTTGAAACAGATATCCATTTTGAATATAAAAATGGATATTTGTTTGAAATGGCTATCTATTTTGAAAATCAAAATGGATATCTGTTTTGAAGACCTAAAAAACCCTCTTTAGTAAAATGGGCATAACTTTTGTGTTTCTTATCAAAATTTTGACTTTTTATAGGTGTTGGAAAGGTGATTGAGAGCTCTACATAATGGAATAGGCGGTGTTTCTATATTGTACACAAAAAAAAATTATAATCATTTTAACTTCATATTTCATTTTTGAAGCATCCAATGCTCACTACTTTCACATGCAAAGTCTTTTTTTCATGATTTTTTTTTAACACTCATCTCAAAACACATGAAACATTAGGAAAAGTAATTAATAATGAAATATTTATATTTTTTTGTAGCAAGGAGATGAATTTTTTTTCATAAATCATCATATCTATCTATCCCTTTCTCTACCTCTCTATATATCACTATGTCTCCCTTAAGCTTTAGACCTATCCCTCCCTCATTTCTTCTCTCTTTGTCCCTCTTTATACCTATCTTTCTCACTCTCTCTCTCCTTAAGCTCTAGACATATCTTTCTACCTCTATCTCCATCCTTTCATCTCTCTCTCTCTCTCTCTCTCTTAGGTCCCTCCCACTCCCTCTTCCTCTCTCTCTCCCTCTCACTCTCCATCTCCCCTCTCCATCTCTCTCTATCTCTCCCTCCCTTTGAAGTCTATCTTCCTCTTAAGTCTCTCTCCCTCCTAGGTCTCTCTCTCAAGTCTCTCCAACTCACTCTCTCCCTCTTAGGTCTCTCAAACTCCCTCTCTCTCAGGTCTCTCCAACTCCCTCTCTCCCTATTAGATCTCTCTCTCTTAGGTCTCCCACTCCTCTCTCTTTATTCTCTCCCAATCCCTCTATCTCCCAATATCTGACTCACACTCTCTCCCTCTCATGTCTCTCTCTACCTCTCTCTCTCCCTCTCAATTCTCTCTCCCTCTCCCTACCTCTATCTCCCTCTCTCCTTCTCAAGTATCTCTCTCCCTCCCTCTCTCTCTCTATCTCTCTCTTAGGTCCCTACCACTCCCTCTCCATATCCCTCTCACTCTCCATCTCCCTCTCTCCCTCTCTCTCTCCATCTCTCTAAATTCTCTCTCCCTCTTAGGTCTCTAGATCTCTCTCACACAAACACAACATCTCCATCTCAGGTCTCTCTCTCTACCACTCTCTCTCTTCTCTCATATCTCTCTCTCTTACTCACACTATCCATCTCCCTCTGAAGTCTCTCTCTCCCACTTTCTCTCTCAAGTCGCTCTCCCTCTCCCTCCCTCTCTCTCTCTATCTCCCTCTCAAGTTTCTCTCTCTCCCACTCTCCTTTCCTCTCTCCATCTCAAGAATCTCTCTATATATCCCTCCATCTCAAGAATCTCAAGTTTCTTGTAGCAAGGAGATGAAAAAATCTTCATAAATCATCATATCTATCTATCCCTTTCTCTACCTCTCTATAAATCACTATGTCTCCCTTAAGCTCTAGACCTATCCCTCCCTCCTTTCTTCTCTCTTTGTCCCTCTTTATACCTATCTTTCTCATTCTCTCTCTCCTTAAGCTCTAGACCTATCTTTCTACCTCTATCTCCATCCTTTTGTCTCTCTCTCTATCTATATCTCTCTCTTAGGTCCCTCCCACTCCTTCTCCCTCTCTCTCTCCCTCTCACTCTCCATCTCCCCTCTCCATCTCCCCTCTTCATCTCTCTCTATCTCTCCCTCCCTTTGAAGTATCTCTTCCTCTTAAGTCTCTCTCCCTCCTAGGTCTCTCTCTCTCAGGTCTCTCCAACTCACTCTCTCCCTCTTAGGTCTCTCTCTTAGGTCTCTCCAATTCCCTCTCTCCCTCTTAGATCTCTCTCTCTCTTAGGTCTCCCACTCCTCTCTCTTTGTTCTATCTCACTCCCTTTCTCTCTCAATATATGACTCACACTCTCTCCCTCTTAGGAATCTCTTTCTCCCTCTCAAGTCTATCTCCCTCTCTCCTTCTCAAGTCTCTATCTCTCCCTTCCTCTATCTCTTTCCCTCTCTCCCTCTCAAGTATCTCTCTCTCTCTCATAGACACACACCATCTCCATCTTAGGTCTCTCTCTCTCTCTCCTCTCTCCCTCTCCATCCCTCCCTCTATTTCTTTCTCTCCCTCTTAAGTCTCCCTCCCTCCCTCCCTCTCTCTCTCTCTCAGCTCTCTCCCACTCCCTCCTCTCTCTCTATGGTGTCTCCCACTCCCTCTCTCTCTTCTCTCATATCTCTCTCTCTTACTCACACTCTCCATCTCCCTCTCAAGTCTCTCTCTCCTCTCTCTCTCTCAATTCTCTCTCTCCCTCTCTCTCTCTATCCTATCTCCTCTGCAGTTTCTCCTCTCCACTCTCCTTCCCTCCCTCCATCTCAAGAGTCTCTCTCTCTCACACCAAATATCTCTCTCTCTCTCTTCATCTCCTCTCAGGTCTCTCTCTCCCTCCTCTCTCCATCTCTCTCTCTCTCTCTCTCTCTCTCTCTCTCTCTCTCTCTCTCTCTCTCTCTCTCTCTCTCTCTCTCTATCTCTCTCTCTCTCTCTCTCTCTCTCTCTCTCTCTCTCTCTCTCTCTCTCTCTCTCTCTCTCTCTCTCTCTCTCTCTCTCTCTCTCCTCCTCTTGGGTCCTCCTCCTCTCCCTCTCTCCTCCGTTTCTCTATGTCTCTCTTGGGTCTCTCCCGTTTCCTCTCATGTCTCTCAGGTCTTTCTCCTCTCTCTCTCTCCTCTCTCTCTCCTCCTCACTCCTCAGGTCTCTTTCTCTCCTCTCTCCTCCTCTCTCCCTCTCCCTCCCTTTATCTCTCTATCTCCCTCTCTCCCTCTCAAGTATTTGTCTCTCCTTGTCTCTCTGAGGTCTCTCTCCCCCACTCCCTCTCTCTCTCAGGTTTCTCCTTCCCACCACAACTAGATCTCTCTCTCTCCACCTCTATCCCTCTCAAGTCTCTCTTCCTCTCCCTCCCTCTATCTCTCCCTCTCAATTCTCTCTCTCCCTCTCTATCTCCCTGTCACTTTCCATCTCCCTCTCTCCCTCTCTCTCTCTCCCCTCCATTTGGTCTCTCTCTCTAGTCTCTCACCCTCTCTCCCCTCTTGGTGTCTCTCTCAGTCTCTTCCACTCCCCCTCTCTCTCTCCCTCCATTTTTTTTAGGTCTCCCACTACCCCTTTCTCTCTCACTCACTCACTCACTCACTTTCCACCTCCCTCTCAAGTCTCTCTCTCTGAAATTTCTCCTTCCCACCCTAAGTAGATAAAATCTCTCTTTCTGATCTCTCCTTTCCATTCTAACTAGATAACTCTCTCTCTCCCCCTCTCTCCCTCTCTCTCTCTCTCCTTCTCTCTCCCCTCTTTACCTCCCTCCCTCCTTCTCTATCTCCCTCTCTCTCCCTTAGAAGTAACTTGAGATGGGGAGAGAGAGGGAGAGTGACTTGAGATTGAGAGAAGGAAGGAGATATGTAGAGAGAGAGGGGGAGAGAGAGATAGACCTAAGAGGGATATGAAGAGATATAGAGAGATAGAGTGTGTGCGAGAGAGAGAGAGACTTGAGAGAGAGTGGGAGATGGAGAGTGTAAGAGAGAGAGTGAGAGAGAGACATGAGAGAAGAGAGAGGGAGTGGGAGAGACCTAAGAGAGAGGGAGAGGAAGAGAGAGAAGGAGGGAGTGAGAGAGACCTGAGAGAGACCTAAGAAAGAGAGGAACTTAAGAAGGAGAGAGACTTCAAAGGGAGGGGGGGAGAGAGAGAGAGAGAGAGAGTTTGGGAGGGAGAGAGGAGAGAGGGAGAGAGAGACCCAAGATGGAGATGGAGAGAGAGAGAGAGACCTAAGAGGGAGAGAGAGACTCAAGGATGGAGAAAAAGAGAGAGGAGAGAGAGGGAGAGGGGAGAGGGAGAGGGAGATGGAGAGAGTGGGAGGGAGAGGGAGAGTGAGAGTGGAGGAGTGAGGAGTGAGAGAGGGAGTGGAGAGTGGAGAGTGGAGAGGGAGAGTGGGAGAGTGGAGGAGGGAGATGGAGACACAGAGACAGACGGAGAGGGAGGTAGGGACCCGAGAGGCAAATGGAGAGAGAGAGAGAGAGAGAGGGAGAGAGAGATAGAGGGGAGAGGGAGAGAGGGAGGGAGCGGGAGAGAAGGAGAGTGGGAGAGATACTTGAGGTAGTGAGAGTGAGAGGGAGATAGAGGGAGGGGAGAGAGACTTGGAGAGGGAAGGGAGAGGGAGAGTGGGAGAGGGAGAGGGAGAGGGAGAGGGAGGGAGAGGAGAGGGAGAGAAGAGGGAGAGTGAGAGGAGAGTGAGAGTGAGAGGAGAGGAGAGGAGAGGAGAGGAGAGTGAGATTGAGGGAGAGTGAGAGTGAGAGTGAGAGGGAGATGGAGATGGAGACGGAGACAGAGACGGAGAGGGAGTGGTAGGGACCTGAGAGGCAAATGGAGAGAGAGAGAGAGAGAGAGAGAGAGAGAGATAGGGAGAGAGATACTTGAGAGGGAGAGAGGGAGAGAGAGATAGAGGGGGAGAGGGAGAGAGGGAGGGAGAGTGGGAGAGAAGGAGAGGGAGAGATACTTGATAGTGAGAGTGAGAGGGAGATAGAGGGAGGGAGAGAGACTTGAGAGGAAGGGGGAGAGAGAGAGAGAGAGAGAGAGAGAGAGAGAGAGAGAGAGAGAGAGAGAGAGAGAGGAGAGAGAGAGAGAGAGAGAGAGAGTTTGGAGGGAGAGAGGAGAGAGTGGGATAGAGAGACCTAAGATGAAGATGGAGATGGAGAGAGAGAGAGACCTAAGAGGGAGAGAGGGAGAGGGAGAGGGAGAGGGAGAGGGAGTGGTAGGGACCAGAGAGAGACCTAAGAGGCAAATGGAGAGAGAGAGATACTTGAGAGGGAGAGAGGGAGAGAGATATAGAGGGAGGGAGAGGAAGAGAGACTTGAGAGGGAGAGAGGGAGGGAGAGAGGGAGAGAAGGAGAGGGAGAGATACTTGAGAGTGAGAGTGAGAGGGAGATAGAGGGAGGGAGAGAAGGAGAGATACTTGAGAGGAAGGGAGAGTGGGAGAGGGAGAGACTTGAGAGGGAGAGAGTGTGTGAGTAAGACATTGGGAGAGAGAAGAGAGAGAGGGAGTGGGAGAGACTTGAGAGAGAGAGCCCTAAGAGGGAGAGAGGGAGTGGGAAAGACTTGAGAGAGAGACCTAAGAGGGAGAGAGACTTAAGAGGAAGAGATACTTTAAAGGGAGAGAGAGAGAGGGAGAGAGAGGGAGATGGAGTGGGAGGGACCTAAGAGAGAGAGGGAGTGAGAGAGAGAGAGAAAGAAGGAAGGATGGAGAGAGAGGTAGAGAGATATTTCTAGAGCTCAAGGAGAGAGAGTGAGAAATATAGGTATAAAAAGGGATAAAGAGAGAAGAAAGGAGGGAGGGATAGGTCTAGAGCTTAAGGGGAGACATAGTGATATATAGAGAGGTAGAGAAAGGAATAGAGATATATGATGATTTATGAAGATTTGTTCATCTCCTTGCTAAAAAAATATAAATATTTCATTATTCATTAATTTTTCTAATGTTTCAAGTATTTTGAGATGAGTGTTACAAAAAAATCATGAAAAAAAGACTTTGCATGTGAAATTAGTGAGAATTTGATGTTTCAAAAATGAAATATGAAGTTCAAATAATTATAATTATTTTTTGGTGTATAATATAGAAACACCACCTAGTCCATTGCATAGATCTCTCAATCACCTTTCCAACGCCTGTAAAAAGTTGAAATTTTGATAAGAAATGCAAAAGTTATGCCCATTTTACTAAATAGGGGTTTTTTAGGTCTTCAAAACATATATTCGTTTTGTTTTTCAAAAAAATGGGTTCCCGCTTTCCAAAACGGATATTGTACCCAAGCCTGCAAAAAGTCAAAGGCGTGAATTCCACATTTTTGGACATGTTAAAAACGCCTTTTTTTTCCATTGCCACTTTTTGGACCCCCATGATCTTGCACATACCCACATGTCTCTTGACTCGTCCTCTTCTCATGACTATCATGTTGTTGACCTTATCACTTGCATATACACTCTTCTCAATCTTGGACTCTTTCCCATCTGTGTTACCTCTGACTTCACAATTGGAGCTATTCACTTGCTCTTGATTCACTATCTCTTTTCCATATTCCTTTTTATTCAGATTTCTTTTCCCTTCAATCTCTGCTCTGACAGACTTGTTTACCTCAGCACTTTCAACTTTTGATTTCCCTGCAACATGTTCATCAACTATTGGACAAAACACTACCCCAACCTCTATTCCATCTTGCTTTTTCAAATTACCTTATGTCTTTTCCTATTTTCCTTTCTCAAACTCATTCCTCTTCACCTTGTTTTCACCCTCTTTATTTTTTCCCATGACTGTGGTAGCCTGCATATTCCCTATTTTCTCATTCTTTGTCCTTGAAGTGGCTACAAATGCACTTTTCTCATCACCTACACACCTTTCAAACTCTTTCTTTCCAAAGTTAATAATGTTAGTTTCCTTGTTGTGTTCTTTCTCACTCTCTTGTAATTGGGTTAGCATAAAATTGACACCATCCTTCAAAATCTTATAAGTGTTATCTCTCCCATCATAAATAGAGTTCCTATCAAATTGCCATGGTCTACCAAGGAGTAAATGGCAACAACTCATTGGTAAGATATCACAAAGCACTTTATCCCTATATGCACCAATTTTAAATTCAACTAATATTTGCTCCTTAACAAGAATTGATTGATCCTCACTCACCCATGAAGCATGATATGGCTTTTCAAGAGGGGTCCTTTCTAGCTGCAACTTGTCAACCATTTCACAAGACACAATATTATCTGTAGACCATGAATCGATCACAATTTTACACACCTTACCTTTGCATTTACAATTTGTTTTGAACAATTTCCTTCTTTGAGCCATCTCTTCCTCCTTGGATGCTTGAAACAAAGTTCTTCTCACCATCAGACT
The DNA here is from genome assembly GCA_007258455.2 of Sequoia sempervirens. Lineage (NCBI taxonomy): Eukaryota > Viridiplantae > Streptophyta > Pinopsida > Cupressales > Cupressaceae > Sequoia > Sequoia sempervirens. Next base: position 57,658,190 of record VDFB02379711.1, read on the forward strand.
TTCACCAACTTCAAGTATAACACGTAGAGTTTTTGAACTTGAACTTTCACATTCATCCTCCTGCACAATCTGAGCTCTTCTTTCATTTCTCTTTTCTCCACTAGTTGATGAAGTGCCAAGATTTTCAGGACATTTCCAAGCAGGGTGAAAATACTCATTGCATTTATAACATCTTCCTGAAAATATGTTAGGATTCCTACCTCCAAATCTGCCCCTTTATCCCCTGAATCCACCTCTGAAATCTGCAATTGGTTCTTGTCCTCTTTGTGCATCACCTTGACTTTCATTGCTTTGTCTTGAAGAATTAAATGTGCCTCTACCTCTTGAAGTGCTTCCCCTTCCTCTTGTTAGTTTTTCTTGTCTCCTTTTAACCTTTTCTTCGGCCATTATTACCATCTGATAGCATTCTTCAATTGTTTTTGGATTAAGCAAACTTATCTCATCTTGGATATTAAATATCAATCCACTAAGATACTTGGCCACTTTCTCAACATCATCAACCACATGTCCTACCCTTATGCTCAATTTATAAAATTCATTAGTGTAGGTTTCTACATCCATCTCTCTTTGCTTTAAATCTTGAAGTTTCTTTGACATTTGAATGGCATAATATTTTGGCAAAAAATTTCCCTTTAACTTTGCTACCATCCTATCCCATGAAGAAATGTTTGACTTACCTCTTCTCCTCCTCTCTACCTATTCATAATCCCACCAAACTAAAGCATGCCCCTTCAATTTATTCTTAGCTATCTTCACTTTTTCGTCATCAAAAACTTCTTCACATTCAAAGAAATTTTCTAAAGTAGAAATCCAATCTAACAAAGTTTCTTCATCTAAACTACCATCATACATTGGTAATTCAACTTTGACCTTATGCTTGCTACCTTTTATTGCCTTCAAAATCCTTGCCATCTTTTGTTCTTCAGCATCTAACTCTTCTTCAACATATTCAAAGTCTTCATCTTCTTCATCTTTAGTTTCACTATCCTCACTCATAACCATTCCTCTCTTTTTTCTTGTCTCAACATCTTCCAACCTTGCTGCAAATATTTTTTTAAATTCTTGCATCTTTCTCATCTCCCTTTCCATCTTTTCTTCCATCTCTTTCATCTTTCTCACTACTTTATCTTTCTTTGGAGGCATCTTGTCAATTGACTATTCAACTTCATGTTTCCTTTCCTTCAATTAGCAACTTTCAATCTTTAAAAACCTAATCCCTGTGCTTTGATACCGCCTGATGCAGGGATAGGTGGTTTCCTTCCCAATCAACACAATTCAAGTTAGAATCAAACAATAAATGATTCGCAAAACCTTCAAGTGTCACCTTTTTCAATATCACTTTGCCCTTTGTCTATTAGGTCTGCAGACCTAGTTTGCACAACTTCTCTTATCAAAGTTTCTCACCACAACCTAACACATGAAAAATTTAAACACCCTTCATAGCCAACTTCAACATATCAAAAACCAATTAGGGTTCTGTTGACGATGGTTTTACTCGTAGTAAACAGGTCAAATTAAATCTCCACAGACAAGACCGTGAAGAGCCTATCCTTCTTGAAAAATATGGAACAAAGACAACCTAAGGGGAAATTCTGCATTCACAGAGCAAAGATTGACTTTTGTTCAATCCCAAGTCTTCAATTACCAGGTCATGGTTGCACTAGGGTCGCTCTCAGGTAATGATGTGACATTTTTTTGTTAATCTCAAAGGGACCTTTTAATACATATATACACATATCTCTATTATTTCTTTGAACATTTTAAATCACCATTTCTAATTGAAATGATAAACTTGGACATCATGAAACCAAAAGATTTAACATAATATTTCATGAATATCACAAATCCTTTGCTATCACTTAAGTAGATTTAGCATTAAGCATTCAAAAATTTCATGGAAAATAAAAGATTGTCAACAAAACTATTTTCATTCACTTATATTTTTTGGAACATTTTCAAAAATATTAAACTTCTATTCTAAAACAAAGTATTAAAATACTGAAAAATAAAAGTTTATCCCGGTTATTCTCCATGGATTCCCCAAAGAATTAATCAAAATAGAGAAAACGGCTTTATATTTCACCAGATTGCTTCACAGCTACATATAAAACGGTGCAAGCTTTTAAAGAGAGGATTTCATTTATGGACACCAATTACATTCTGTATGTACCCTTAAACAACTCAACATATAGTCTTGTTCAGATGAACTTACAAAACCATCTACAAAAGATACTAAGATAGGTATCTATCATAAAGCTCTTATATTAATTAATGTCTATGTGCATCAAAATGGTTCGGAAAACAGGAAAAAAGAACAAAACTTAAAAGAAGTTTTTGCTCCTCCGACATCCATAAATTCTGAACTTAAATGAAAATGAAGCATCCTCTAGCCTTTTATAGAACACAAGGCTCAGACAGGATAAGAAAATTACATGAGAGGAAATCTAAGGGACCAATCTCATCAAGGCACGTGGAAAATTGTGACCAATAGGAGAATTGCAATTGAGGTCAATGGAAGTCAACTCCAATTACTTGTTGAAGCTCTTTGGGTTCTACTTTTTCATCTTTGTCAGGATTCCTTCTGAAATCGAACAAATTTATCCAAACAAAGATATATAGGAGCCTTCCATTATAACGGAGTGATCAGGTGGAAGTCAAACTCCTACAGCTCAAGTTCCTCGATTTGAACATTCCAGGAATGAATCACTCCCAGAATAGACACACTTTGTTACTACATGCTTGAACTCCAGCATCTCGATGTTCCAGTAACTAGCACATCTTTGCAACGAACTATGTTCCAGCATGAGATTCTTAAGTGCATCATCGAACCTGGTAATAAAGTAAAATTTGTTTGCCAACATAATTTTCCTGACCGTCCATACCCGAGCTTTTCATCACAATCGATATCTCCTACAATCACAAATTCCAAATATTAAATCCATTTTTTAACATCATAACATCTCATGTAAATAAAACCATTATTCAAATGTTAGTACAAAATCTAGTAAAAAAAATTTGCTTTGAAAAAAAACATATCATAAATCCTTGAACATATATTGAATCACTGGGATCATTGAATAAATTCAATATTTTAACATTTTGTTTCACTTTGCAACCCGGTACTCAATACCCGGTATTCAACTTTACCCACTTACTTTCCCGGACCTCGGTTATACCGGAACTCCATCTTACTAGACTGGAGTCTTTCGCTTGAACTTCACATTACCTTTCGCCTTTTTTGTGTTTCTGGTACCCGATACCCGGTGCACGAAACACTTATCATATGAAGTACTTTCTTTTATCAAATATTTCTCTTTCTTCTTCACTTCCGGTAATCTTCCAATTTGTTAGCTCTTGCCATAGGAGTTATATATTTTTCCACTTGGGTCCCCAAGTATTTTCAGTCTTGGGGCATGTTGTGAGACCACACAACAACTTGCAACCAATAAAACCAAATTTAAAATTAAACTTGAAATTAAATCACCAGTTGTAAATTAAAACTTATACATATTTTAAAACAATAAATTTCTACCTTTACTTAGATTCTGGCATAAAAAGTAAAACTCCAGTGGAAACATTTGTGTGTGCTCTTGATTAATTCTAGTTTTTGAAACTTAGTAAACAGAATCAGTTCATTAACATTGAACTACATAATATAGTAATCCTCCAAAGCCAACCAGGGATAGAGCCTTTCTACCAGTCAAGCCTCCATAGCCCCGACAAGGTTATCTCCATAATTCCCCCAAACATAGCTCTACTGCCAGTCAGGTTTCCATAGCCCCGGTAGAGTTATTTGGATAGCCTAAAGAGTTGATATCACTTCTTTATTTTTTTAGAATATAGCAATGATATCTCATTTTCACTTTTGATATTGCAATAATAGCTCATTTATCAACTTGCAAGCATTGAAGCACTGCTATTAGGTTGGGAATTACAGTGGTAGTGAAGGTTACTTTTTTATTTTTCATTCAATGTAAATCCCTTCATCAATTCACTACTTCCCAAAAACTTATTTAATGATTCCCTATAAGTGTCTGTTTCCAACTAAATTTCACTAGTTATGCCAAATCCTAACTAACTGTAGCCCGCTATATGTTAAAAAATATGCATAAATTAAAATTTAGCAATAGACAACTTAACCACCAAATTTAAATTTAAATTTAGAAACATTAGTTACCACCCATTCAATTAAATTTTATGGCAACTTCTAAAACTTCTGCTAACTATCTCAACTTGACGGCGTTGCACTTCATTAATGGATCAAAATGCCATGATTACCTTGAAACACGATCACATTATTTCACATTAAATTTGCACGCCTTGCTCAGCACGTATTTTCTCTTTAATTTCTTTGGGTGATGACGTGTAACATCTTGTCGACTTCATTCTCTTGTATAACCCGCACACATAACACCTCCATAATTATTACGTCTTTTTAAACAATTGGAAATGACCACTATTAATTTTGAAATCTCCAACTTGCTTGATTCACAATCTCTGTACTACTCAAATTCGAAGCAATTTCACCAAATGTGTGTAAAGAATTTATTTGATTTAACCTTTTAATTCTAAAGATTATTATTCAGTTGCCACCTCACATACGATTTCCAAAGAAAATGATTATTCAAGGCAACTATGTACCACCACTATGTTTACGTCTTTCTATAAATTCGTGCATTTCTTCTTGAATTCTCCACACTTCTCTTTTCTTTCTCTTTTTTATTATATTTTATGTAATTTTGCTCTATTCTATGTTTTTACATTTGCTTCTTAGCCATGGATACTCCTATTTTCTTAGTTTGTTCTCGTAGACAGAACGTTTTCTTGGGGAGCATCACACCACAAAGGCTTGAAAAGGTCTTCATTGTTAGGACTTTCAATTTCACTGTGCCAAATTTATGTTGTCCTTGGGGAAAGATATGTTGAGTCCAGTCGCTACTTTCATTTTTACTCTAATATAGCTTCTCACTTTGTAGTGTCACTTCTGGACATTGGCTTACCTATTGAAGACGTTCACGTTGTTTCCAACTTAATAGTGAAGCCTGAATTCTTGGAGAATTTGGATACCATTTTAGCTATTGCACATTCGACCATTGGGATTCCCTCCATGGATGATATTCCTCGATTCCTGGAAAACGGGGAAGTGATTCCACTTCGGCCTTTTCTTACTGATCTCCACATCCAAGATTTTGAACCTCATCGGGAACTCGCCTACATAGGGTATTTGGCCTTGATAGAAGAGGCGTCCCAGATCAACTGAATGGCTACTATTGTCTGCAACTTTGTTCACCTTTCCTTTTGAATCTTTTTTTATTTTTTGACGAGGATTTTGATATTTGATGTATATACGTGATACACACACACAAATATATATATATATATATATATATATATCTTTTTGGTATCTTTCTTAAAAGCACATTTTACTATATGTATGGCTTTATTGTCTCATTTTCGATTCAGTTTTGCAAAATGTTTAAATTTCACTCTCATGTTTAAGATAAATTTAAGCAGAATTTGTTGATGCAGAAGTCAAGCAAAAAGAGATAAACAAAACAAAATGAAGCAAGAAAACAACAAAAAAAAAGAAAACCCTAAAAAAAAAACTAAACTAAAACTAAACTAGGCTAACCCTAATTACCCTAACTCTAACATCACAAAAGATTAACTCTAACTAAGCAATTTATTTCAATTTCTACGGTTATTTCCTTTACAGTTTTAGTACGAATTACAGTAGATTTGTCTTTAAATTCTCTTATCAACATTTTCAATATTCTACTATAATAATGGAATTTTTTTTTTCCATTTAAACATCATAAATTTGAAGGTGTACTTACCCAAAATCTGGCTTAAATGTATGAAAACGATCTCATTAGAGACCGATTGCACACATTTTGTCTGGTGCGGCAATATTGTACCTTCTCCCAGCCCTGGTCCATTTCCATGAACGGTTGCACTCATTTCTCTTTTTCCTTATTTTCTGAGGATCTTCATATCCTCAGCCCTGTCTTCACTTTGCATTTTTTTAGACCAAGATATATCACTATTTATATTATTATTAGAAAGAGAGAAAGTAAAAACTTGATATTTTGTATCTTGTATAAAATCAGGAAAATGTCTTTTTATAGCTAATGAATTCCTAGCTTGAAGCACAATACACGTGTTTCTCGCTCGATTTTCCTACTCCATCTCGTTATCTACATTTTCCACGTATACAGGGAATGATGATTCACCCATATCTTTTTCTCGTTTATGATGAAATATCTTTGAATCTCGACATTCTCGCCTATTCCCCTGTGAGACGTTAGGATTTTCTTTAAAATAATCACAATTTCCTAACTGTTTCAGTTTATTGGTTAATTTTTTAATATTTCTGACTCCACAAGGGTAGAACATTTCTCTCATTAACAATATTTTTTCTTTTAGCAATTAAAACTTCTTTCATTAACGGGATTTCTCCACTTATGGCTAAACTTACCCTAGTTAAAACAATTCACACTCAAGTTCACTGTGATCAGTTGTATCATGAATTCTACACTCGGTGACTCTACCAAAAGTAAGCAAACTCAAAGGATGTAGTTTTTGATTAAATATTTTACAAAGTCTTCCAATTTCCATAATGAAAAACTAGCTTGCATTCAATTCCTCATTTACAAGCTTCTTTCCAAATTTAGGAATAACATTTCAAAGCACGATTCCACTTCCAAGGGATAAATCCTAAAAATATCAAAAGGAATAAGAGAGAAATATATGTGCATTTGGTACTCGCGGCCCTCCTTCTAGTGCCAGTTCCTGTTGACGGCGGTTTTACTCGCAGTAAACAGGTCGAATAAAATCTCCACAGACAAGACCATGAAGAGCCTATCCTTCTTAAAATATATGGAACAAAGACAACCTAAGGGGAAATTCTACATTCACAAAGCAAAGATTGACTTTCGTTCAATCCCAAGTCTTCGATAACCAAGTCATGGTTGCACTAGGGTCGCTCTCGGGTAATGATGTGACATTTGTTGTTAATCTCAAAGGGACCTTTTAATACATATATACACATATCTCTATTATTTCTTTGAACATTTTAAATCACCGTTTCTAATTGAAATGATAAACTTGGACATCATGAAACCAAAAGATTTAACATAATATTTCATGAATATCACAAATCCTTTGCTATCACTTAAGTAGATTTAGCATTAAGCATTCAAAAATTTCATGGAAAATAAAATATTTTCAACAAAACTATTTCCATTCACTTATATTTTTTGGAACATTTTAAAAAATATTAAACATCTATTCTAAAACAAAGTATAAAAATACTGAAAAATAAAAGTTTCTCTCGATTATTCTCCATGGATGCCCCAAATAATTAATCAAACAGAGCAAACCACTTTATATTTCACCAGATTGCTTCACAGCTACGTATAAAACAGTGCAAGCTTTTCAAGAGAGGGTTTCGTTTATGGACACCGAGTAGGTTTTGTATGCACCCTTAAACGGCGTAGCATACAGTCTTGTTCGGTCGAACTTACAAAACCATCTACAAAAGATACTGAGATAGGTAGCTATCATAAAGCTCTGATATTAATTAATTTCTACGTGCATACAAATTTTTACGCCGGAATGGTTTGGAAAATAGGAAAAAAGAACAAAACTTAAAAGAAGTTTTGGCTCCTCCGACATCCACAAATTCTGAACTTAAATGAAAATGAAGCATCCTCTGGCCTTTTATAGAACACAAGGCTCAGACAGGATAAGAAAATTATATGAGAGGAAATCTAAGGGACCAACCTCATCAAGGCACGTGGAAAATTGTGACCAATAGGAGAATTTCAATTAAAGTCAATGGAAGTCAACTCCAATTACTCGTTGAAGCTCTTCGGGTTCTACTTTTTCATCTTTGTCAGGATTCCTTTTGAAATCGAACAAATTTATCCGAACAAAGATATATAGGAGCCTTCCATTATAACGGAGTGATCAGGTGGAATTCGAACTCCTACATCTCAGGTTCCTCGATTTGAACATTCCAAGAATGAATCACTCCCGGAATAGACACACTTTGTTACTACATGCTTGAACTCCAGCATCCTGGTGTTCCGGTAACTGGCACATCTTTGCAAAAAACTTTGTTTCAGCATGAGCTTCTTAAGTGCATCATCGAACCTAGTAATAAAGTAAAAAAAAATTGCCAACATAATTTTCCTGACCATCCATACCTGAGCTTTGCATCACAATCAATATCTCTTGCAATCACAAATTCCAAATATTAAATCCCTTTTTTAACAACATCATAGCATCTCATGTAAATAAAACCATTATTCAAATGTTAGTACAAAATCTAGTAAAAATAATTTGCTTTCAAAAACAACATATCATAAATCCTTGAACATATACTGGATCACCGAGATCATTGAATAAATTCAAGATTTTAACATTTCCTTTCACTTTGCAACCCGGTACCCGATATTCAACTTTACCCACTTACTTTCTCGGACCTCGGTTATACCGAAACTCCATCTTACTAGACTCCATCTTACCAGACTCGAGTTTTTTGCTTGAACTTCACATTACCTTTCACCTTTTCTGTGTTTCTGGTACCCGGTGCATGAAACACTTATCATATGAAGTACTTTCTTTTATCAAAGATTTCTCTTTCCTCTTCACTTCTGGTGATCTTCCAATCTGTTAGCTCTTGCCATAGGAGTTATATATTTTCCACTTGGGTCCCCAAGTCTTTTCAATCTTGGGACGTGTTGTGAGACCACACAACATATTCCTTTTGAACAATTCACACAAACCCCTTAAAACCACACTGACCTAGTAGATCGATTAGGTCTACTTTCGAAAGGAATTCCTCTAGAATCTCACCACCAACTTTGAAAAACTTCTCAAACCTTTAAACCAGTCAACAAAAAGACAAATTCTTTAGGTTTTAAGGCTCCAAACTCTCTCCCTATCGTTGAACCAACAAACCCTCCTTTTTCACTATTTGTGGGTAGGGTTTATTCAAACTCTAAGTTCCAAACCTTTTACAATCTTAAAATTTCCTCCAAAATTATTAAAATTGTCTACCTATGCTCATAAGACCAACTCCTAGCCTTTACACACCTTATTTCATCTAACTCACTTACAAAACCTTTATTTTTCATGCCCAAATTCTCCACAAAACACCTAGGATAGTCATTTTTTGTTCCCAAAATCTTATCATACATAAAAAAATCCTACTCCCTACCATCCTAGACTAATATTTTATGCCCATTCCACAGAGATACAATGAACACAGTTTGTGGAATGGGCTTATAACATATTTAAGACTTCAAAACACTTAAACAGGGTATGCCCGGACTATTACAATAAAATGAAGATAAAATGCCTCAAACACAGTTTCAAATGCTCAAACTAGATACAAAACATAGGTATCTCACCCCTCTACAATGTTCACAAACTTTTGGAGTGAAAAATTACAGTACGAGTTTGTACAATTTGCTGGCAATGCAAATTTACAGAGAAAAACACAAAATGTTGAATAAAACAGGGCTTTATTGATTGAATTTGCTTACAAATATTTTCAACAACCTTCCACATCGGTGGAGGAGATATATTTATACATTTCATACACCTAGCTTCCCTCCAAATGGCCTAACCAACTTTCAAATTCCTCTTGACCGTTGAGTTCCCTGAATTTTGTATTTTTGCATTACAACATTGACAATTTTTGACAACTTTGGCATTTTCCCAATTTTGAACACCAAACCTTCTAAAAACCATTAAACATGACTCAAAACAATATTATATGATCTCCTAAGACCTTATTTGACAAAAGCTACAACTTGACTCCCATAAACCTTTATAAACCTTATTTACATACTTTGCATCTTTTGAGCATCATTTGACAACTTTGTTTTCCCTTACATAATTGAGCTCCTAATTACATTTTGTCGGTCAAGTAGACCTTATTGACACAACTTAAGACCAAAACTCCTAAACGAACTATCATTCAACATCTTGATCAGATAAAACTAGATGGGTTCTCCTGCACCAGATGCTCAAACATGTTGTTGGACACTTGTGTAGTAGGGATGGCAATGCAATCTATTTTTTGTTTGTTTGCCTTTTAATCTAGGTAGAGATGGTTCTTGGTTGTGGTGTCTGGAACAAGTAGGTATAAATTTAAATGGTCCAATTTGACCATGGTTGAATAAATTAGATGTAATTCCAACCTTTGGGGATGAGATCCCTCTTTTGTGATTTCACCTCATGTTGGCCAGGCCAATTTCCATCATCTTTATAAAACTCACCTCTTACGAATTAAAAAAAAAAATTAAGAAAACTAAAAAATTACATACATAAATATAAAATTTATTTATTTATATTATAAAATTGATCTATTCATGGAACTTTCTGAAATAATTAAATTAAATATAAAGACATCAAAACTTTACAATATATATTATAAAATTATAAAAAAAGTATAATATTTACTACATTTTAAGAAATTAAAAAATTACATAAATAAATATAAAATTTACATATCTATATAGAAAAATTGCTCTATTTACATCACTTTCCCAAATATTTCAAACAACAATTAATAATAATAATTTTTTAAAAAAAGACTAAAAAACCAAAAAGATCTATTATTCTTATAAATCCACCCTTAAAACCTAAAGATTTTAGTCAATCATATTCATGATAAATAGTTTTAAAAAAAATAAAGTTATAAATCTTGCATCTTTTCTTTTGAAAGATAAATATTTCTTGAGTAGGAAAAATAATGACTTCTAATATTTCATAAAATATATTTATTAATAACTAATTAAGTTCATTGATTACAATATGCTTACGGAAAGTAATAATAAAATTGCAAATGAAAGAAAGAGAGATTACAAATCAATAATTATAGACAATTTTTCAGCATGTTTTCTTCAAAGAGTCATAACTTGCACTCAAGGTATCGAAACTCTTGACTTTTTAGACTTTGATGGAAAATACTCTTTGTGAATTAGAGTTATGTTAATGTTTTTTCTAGATTTTTTATTTATGACAAATTTGTAGTTGGAAGTTAGTTTTTCTCTCATTTAATTGATAGGTTATATTTTGTGCCCACCGTGTCTAATTTTAGACTTCTTGTTGGAAACAAAGAGAATTTTCTAATAACTTCATAATGGATCAAGTGTGTGCTCACTTGGGACTTTAAAGAGTTTTATGTTTGTATGATTACCTACTGGAGATAAATATTTGGGGTTTGATAGCTTTTGCATACAAATAATTTCTTTTAAAGTGCATAATTGTTTAGACCAATACAGTGGTGTAGTTGTAAATAGGCATTAATTCCTCTTATTATGGTTGTAAAAGTATTTTTAAATTGTGTCAACTATGGTACAAACATGTGTTTGGGTGTCTTCTAATTTTGAGGACATGTATGTATGATACAAACACATAATACTAGATCTTGATTTAATGAGATTTTTGCATAGGTACATTGAGGGTAGTGATCATAGTGTCATGGAGGTTCTTGTATGCATGATCTTTGGCATGCCATAGTCATTTGTGAAGATATATAGTCAATGGTGATGGATTTATTCCTAGATTGTCTAGGTGGTAGTTTATCTTCTTGGTTTGGAGATCTCAATTCTTCGTTAACCTTTAGGAGTTGTTGGTGTTGCAACTAAGTATTTTGATTATATGAGGGCTATGGGTGCTTTTTAGTTAAGAGATGGTTTTCACAAAATTCCATATGTAGCTTGGTATGATGATTCAATGGGAGCTTTAGTAATTGTTAAATTAGTTATTATTTCTCATCAATCTCTAACCATTATATAGATAACATAATATATTTTTATATGTGAAAGTACCTTAAAATTACACACAAGCATATATGATGGGTAATTGCAGATGCACACAGAAATATTAATCAATGTCTGTGTCTAAAAAGGTTTTGCACTGGAATTTGAGATTCATCATCTTTACTACTGATAAAGAGTAAGTAGAAAAAGTGTATGGTGATGCACTAAGATCAAAAAACTTGATGGGCATTGTTAATTACAATTCATACACATGGGTCACAAGTATATAATACTGCCTCTGCCTCTACCTCTATGTGCAATTGAATTGATTGTGAGGCCTCCATTCTTTCAATGAACAATACTAATCTAGAAGTTTTCACGACTCACCACTAACCAAACAAATAATATTGATTTCATTTTACATGTAGAATTATCTCTTCAAATTTCAAATTTACCTCCAAGGTTGATAGGTACCTTCAAATCTTGTAGATATTTTATTCCATATATATGGTGTGATAGATTTAGATATCTTTTATATAATTTAACACAATTTTTAAATCAAATAATTTATAATTATATTGAAATTTATATAAAGCATTAATTATATCCTATAAAATAATAGTTAAAATGTAAATATCTCAACTAAACTTAACTATTATAGGAATTATTCTCTCTCGTTAATTTGTAGATTAAAAATTAATTAGAATTGTAGTCAATTTTTGTAAAAATATGACATTATTTAACTATTATTTTTATGCTCTTAGGCAAAAAAGAGAAGTTGTTTATCTTTTAATTTAAACTTTTTCCTCAATCATTACCTTCCCATGCAAAGCAAAGTAAGAAAAGGAGGTTTAAATCACACCATAATAAGGGAAAATGGCACTTAAGTTGCATAAGTTAAAAAATCAAAGGGGAAAAATGGAAAAAAGGCTAATGTGAAAAAGAGAAAAGGGGTTTTGTTTTAAAATACCAAGTCAAACAGCAAGTCATCTTTTCTTGTATTAGCCCATCTTAAGTTAAGTCTCAAGATAAAATCTTTTCCCTCTTTTTATCCAATGCAGCAATCAAGGTTTCTTATCATGCACGCAAAGGAAAGCTTGGGGAAATCTTTGCATGGAGGTCATGCAAGATCATCAATGATTACATCACAGATTTAAGGAGTTGTTGCTAGTGTTTGGCACATAAAGAAGACTATGAGACTCTCAAAGGTAACACATTACATGGAGGTTGCATAGGGTTCATTAACGAGGTATGCATGTTGCCCTTTAAGCTCATGGTCTTCTTTTAAGTTGCACGGTTTGTGGGTTTAAAGATTCAAAACAATAAATCAAGCACCATGATAAAAGGAAAAGCACAATTTGAAGGCATCACAAATCAATGTTTTCAGAATTCAAGGAATTGATGAGATGCCACAGTCACCATGTAGTAAGAGGACATTCATTAATGTCATTTTAAGAAGGAACCAAAGGCATAAAAGGACTGGGATATGAGGAAGTGAATTAAGAATAGTCATGGTGGAAGGAGATTCAAACACCTGTGCACAGTCATATATAAATATAATGAAGGAAAATCATCATTCAAAGTTCAAGGGGGATGTTTTGTGCATTTTTCACACATACCCCATGAAACAGGGACCCCCTCTTTTCCTTTTTCTTTGACGTCAGCCTCGCCCACATTTGTTTGGTTTTGCTTTCACTTTTGCTTTTCGGCCTTTGGTCCGCATTGCCTTCGAAAGTTTGAGCACCCCTTGGAAATATTGAAAATTGGATAAGGGTCCTTTCATGGAAGTTCTTATGCGGGTTTCCATAGGCAAGATGCCATGAGGCGAATGCTAGTGAATTTTGGGCCATTTGTGGAATTTTCATTGTGGGTTGCCACCTGCAAAATTTCGTTTGTGAAATTCCACAAGGGTGGCACCATTACCTTTGGCTCCTGCAAGTCCATGGCCCATAAGGAATTGGTTCTCGTAAACCATATACCTACATTCGTTCGGCCCACAACACTCTAGCACCCACAAGTTCCCAGCCCGCAAACCTTCAAAACCCGCAAAATGCTAGAAATTGCATCAAATTTCTAATTTTAATCTCTTTTTTGGCATTTGGAATATTTATGATGATTTTAGACCATATTGGTGTGTTTCTCAATCTAACTAACTATTCACTCTCTATTTAACCAATTGGACTTATTATGCGTTGTTCTTGCAAGTTTTATGGAAAAGACTAAGAAAGTGGGGAAGAGCGACAGAGTAACCAAGATCAAGAAAGAAAAGGAAAAGATAAAGTATGAGTTCCACGATGTCGAGGTAACCTCCAAGATTGCCTCAGACTAGGATAGGATATTAGATACTAAGCTTGGGCACATCAACATTGATGAGTTCCAAGAGTGTGTCTTGATCAAACTGAAGAATGACATGGCTAGAAGGATCCAAACGAGTGGCATCGCATATGCAATAGGTTTTCCACCATCTTCAGTTAGCCCTGAGCTCATTCATGGGTGTAGGGAGTTTTTTTTGAAGGATCATCACTTTGGAGGGACGAGTGGTGGAAGACTTATCACCTCCATCCATTGCACGTACTTTTGGGATTCCTTCTTTTTCAGAGATGGAGGTATGTGAGAGGGAGTATTCCCTCAATGTTTGAAATACAAATCCTTTAGGTTGTGCCTAGGTGATAACTAATAAATGGATGTAGACCCCTTGTCCTAGTGCAGGAAAACTTCCCAAAAATTTATACAAGAGTGATTTTGTAGAGGAAGCAAATTACTTGGTAACATTGTCGAGCAGGATCGCAAGACTCCCCACTTCTAATGTATTCAAGGAGTGGATGTGGTATTTCATTGAGGAAATTTTGAGGGGAGAAACTAAATTCCACTAGGATAAACTTATGAATGAAAATATCCATGCACAAATATGTATCATTAAAGAAGACCTCAAAGTTTTATATGACCTCCTATGTTGTCAATGTGCTAGCAGAAAACTTTCCATATAGAAGTCTGACATGTAGAGGTAATCTGGGGACATGTCCTAATCAAAACATCATTTATGAGTGCTACCCTCAACTCCAATATAGAAACTTCAAAAGAAACTAAAAAAGGGTAAACAGTGCATTTATTGTGTGTATTCTTAGGTCATTATCAAATGAATTTGGGAATAGAATGTCATACTGTGTTAAGGCCATGGTGAAGAACTTTGGCTACTGGTTTATCTAGTTTCCTAAGTTCATGTACTTCAAAATTGAGGGCTTATTTGGGACACCATATAGACAACTGAGGTATTTGACCGATAAGATGGTCCTACTGGAACTTACATGACACTTGCATACATCGCATCAATTGCTACAGTCAAAGCACAAAGCTAAGGTTCCTTACCCCATGACACTAGGAAGGTGAATGTATGCATGCTCGACAATAATCTTAGCTAAGAACTCTAATAAGGAGATTCAGGGGTATGGACTCCTTTTCCACATTGCAAGGGGAAGTGTTGATACATGGGGTAAGTTGAAAAATTAGGTTGGAAGGCAACGCACACATAAACCACATTTATAGGACTTTTGGGCCAATTGTGAAAATAACCATGAAGTCGGCAAAAGACTCTATATGAGAATGTCTTTGGAGTTTTTAAGAACTCTAGATATATATATGGCTCCCAACCAAGTAGAGGATGACAATAATAGGCTAGATGAAGAAGCATACAATAAAATAGCTAAGGTCCCACTATCACTAATCGATTGGACTAAGGAGGAGGAGACTAACGTCAATGTGGTCACCCATCCAGTACTACAACAGATGAAGCAATGCCTCGATGATGAAATTTCCCAATTGGAACTATAGGGAATAGAAATTGCTTTTGGTAAATGGGAACGAGAAAAATCTTAAATGATGAAGGGGGAAGATAGAAGATGATGCCAAGGTAGGTTCATCAAGTAAGAATGTGATATCTCCCCCTGCTACACACTCCCAGAAAAGGAAAGATACATTTGAGAGGTAGCCCATGGATAAACCTCAAGTGTATGAGAGGAAATTTGTAGAGGGACGAAGGCCTCGCCCTAAGAAGGACAAGAAAGGTGGAACTTTCATCATGGAGACCATCAAGGAAGAACCATCACCACCTAAGGAGGATCAACCAACCCAATCACCCATTCATCCATCCTCACCACCGCCATCCACTACACCACTCCCATCAACTTTCGCTCCACTCCTATCACTCGTATCTTCTCCACCTGTTGTGGGCATCTCTTCCCACCTTTCATCCACCACTCTAACCACCTCCATGATTGTGCTTGAATCTTATTCATTTGCATTGTCGTCTCCATCTTCCTCCTCGCTTTTTCCTTCTCATCCTACTTTCTCTACACTACCGCCTACTCTTTCCTCTATCCCACCTTTTCCAACTACTTTGTCACAATCCTTCATAGAATATTTTCAAAACTTTCCCAAAGGATTTTCAGAGACTCTATTATCCCTAGCTATTAGACTCCTTATGTCCCAGCTTGTTGTCGCTCTGCCTACTCCTCCTCCCCCTTTAGAACCACCCAAAATGGACAATGTGGAGAAAATTTGGGAGGAGATGCAACAAAAAGGAAAGGATAAGCTTGAGAAGGTATTCAATGTTGGTGATGATTCTATGGCTCTTCAACATGAGGAGTATTTCAAAGAGCTGGAAGAAGGGCTGAAAATTGTGGAGCCCAATGAAGAAGCTTCTAATGATGATGAGGAATAGACTTTCAAGGGAGGTGAATTGAGAAAGGATTTTCAGGAGCAGATGCATAAGGAAATCCTTGAGGAAGATAAATCACAAGAAGAGAATCAGGAGGAAGAAAGGTTCCAAGAAGAAGAAAAAGAAGAGAAAGAAGAAAGAGGGAAAGGAGAAAAGGAAAAGGAAAAGGA
>VDFB02379711.1:57674953-57695962 GCA_007258455.2 Sequoia sempervirens
TAGATGTATCTCATATTTTACTTGGGTATCCATGGATAAAGCAATATCAAGCAACATCATCTATGTCATGCCATCAAGGTATCAAATATTTTTGAACACTAGTAAAGAGGTTACAATTGCAAGAGATCCGTATATGCCTTTATTTTAGATTAAGTCATTTAACCTTAAATAATTTTAAGAACATACCTAAGGATTCTCTATGTAGGTGCAAGGATTCTTTGCCTAATTTGTAAAAAATTCAAAAGGAATAACAATGGTGGGAAAATCAAGACAAGATGCAACAATTTAGAATTCCTAAAGGGTTTACAATTATTAGAGCCAAAGTAGGTTATATGTAGGTTTTATATTATAAAATGATTCAAGAATCTATAAGTCCAAAAGAACCATAAGCATTGCAAACTTTAGTTTAGAAGCATAAGGGATTGGATATTTTCATTCCTAAACATGGTTTTCATAAAAAAAATTACTCATGTAGCAAGCACACAATAGAATTGACAAAGAGGGTTAGGGTTTTTAGCTTCATTTGTTATATGGAGATATTTTATTGTAATGTACATAATCAATGATATGATTCTTGATTTTTTATAAGATTTAATATTATGACACCTTAACAAACCAAGCTATGACTTTCATGGTTCACTCCTACATGTATGAAATTTACATTTTCATCTACAAGTTTGACCCTAAATTTGTAGTTTTAAAATTATTTTGTGACCTTGACCCCTACACTTCTAGTATTTAGGAATTTATTTATCTCCATTTTTTAGACTATGTTGAGAGCCATTATAATGTTTTTTTGCACTAACTTTGGGAGGAAACTCATTTTTCCTTACTCAAACCCTTGGATTGATTTAAAAAAATTGAACAAGTTAAAATACATGCCAAATATAAATGCAAGTTCAATTGGTGTAGTTTTGAATTATAGACCTCTCATCCCCTAACAGATAGTTGATAGTTTTGATATTCATTTTTCTCTTCAAAGGTACAAAACGGGGAAGCAAAATACTATATTGAAAATGCTTTAAAAAGTTTCAAAAAAATGCAATTTGAATTCTTTTTAACCTGTCAATAGTGCTCAATATGCAAACTGGAATGATGAATTTTGAATAGAAAAACTCAAATTTTCTTTGGCTCGAAAGAAACACCTTCGTTTGGTCGCCGTCACGCTCTCGGGTCACTGCACGCACCAAGGATAGTAGGGACAATGATTGGTAAAACAAGTAGTAAAAGTGACAGGTTAAAATGAATGAATTTTTTCTTTTTGTCAAATTAAGGGGGTTCGGTTGAACCCGTGTTCGAATGAACCTATTTAAATATGTTATTTTTTAGGGTTTCTTTGGTTCGGTTGAAGCGTGGGTTCGGCTGAACCAAAGAAATGGTTCGGTCGAACCATTGGGTTTGGCCGAACCCATGCAATATGGTGAAAAAATTAAAATAAAATTCCTTCCTCTAATAAAGTGTAAACCACTATTCTAAAGCCACCCCACGGCTCCCAAGGATCACCTACAATCAAACAATTGTCACAAAAAGAGAGAATTGAAAAGCTACGAAGGCCAAGAGCTATTGGTCCAAAAAGGCATGAATCCTTATGATATGTGTCCTCATCACATGACATGAGATATAAAAATAACATGGCCTAACTAAGCTTAAGTAATTAGAGGAAAAGGGACCTAATAATTAATTAAATAATTAATTAGGAAATACCTTACTCTAACACTGGTCATCTTAATTATACCCTTTTGGAATGCATTCTCTCTTCTAGTGCACCATATTTTTTAGTAAATATTTTAATATTTTTTAGTATTTTTTTAATTTATAATCAATCTCTTTTTTATTGTAACAACTTATTTGCAATATTTAAAAAAAAATTATAATTAATCACAATGTAAACAAACTACATATTTGGATTGTCGAATTCATGCTCTACACATGGGTATTTTTATTTTTATTCTTAAATTCATTCTAACAGAAAGAAATATTTAGTTCAAGTGGAAAGTTTTGATAAAATTTAGAAAATGTTGAAGTTTCTACCAAGAAGGATTCCACATAGACCATTCATCTAGAAACCATTTTGGTTGAAAGAGTTTTGGTAAAATTATTTTTTGCCAAAATATTTTTTACTAAAAAACTATTAGTTAGAAGCATGTTGATTGATAGTCTTCTAGCTGAAAACCCTCACTTAATATTTTTTATTTTTTTATTTTTTTCAATTCAAGCATCTAGAGAAAACACAAAAAAAGGAGTTATTTTGACAAGAAAAGCTACAAATTTTTAGTTACGATGACTTTTAACTTGTCATTGATTAATTTTAAAGGTTTGTGAGATTGTGGGATTCTTATTTATTCATTTGAGGGTGTGTGAATGTATGATTAATTATTTCTACCTTAATCTCTCTCTCCATCCCTCCCTATCTCCTTCTCTCTCTCATAGTACCTACCTCTCTCTCTCCATCCCTCCCCATTTCCTCCATTTCTCCTACTACCTACCCCTCCCTCCTTATCTCCATCTCTCTTGTAGTACCTAGACCTCTCTCCCTTCTATTTCCTACCTCTCTCTCTCATAGTTTCTCTCTAAATCTCTCTCCATCCCTCTCTCCTAGGTCTCTCTCTTTCTCTCTATCTATATTTATCTCTATCTCCTTATCTCTTTGCATCTCTATCCCTTTTCCCCCTCTCCAAATCTCCACCTCACTCCTTCCCCCTCCATTTCTAGATTTTTCTTTGTATTCTCTCTCTATCTCTCTCTTATCACATGAATTTGGATGCTCTAAATTTTTATCTAATTACAAGTTCTGGTTTTTCATATTGTAATTTTCATTTCATTTATTATCATATTATATGAAAAAAAATTCTCATCATTTATAATTCTTCATATTTACATGATAACACTCACCTCTTTCTTATATTTGTGAGTGTAGAGGAGGGGGAACAAGTGCTCAGGACCCTAGAGCATAGGAGGGTTTGGAACAGTTAGTTTCCCTGATCTACCTTGAGCTAGATAGAAGGTTTAGGAAAGTTGTAAGAAATTTAAGGTAGAGAAAGAAGAGCACTCTCAATACTATTGTATTTCTGCTAACTTGAATGTTCTAGGGGATTAAGAGAGTAGGTTTTCAGATTTTAGACCATACCTTAGACAACTCTTTGCTAGAGGACAACAACACAAACAAGGATGACAAAACGGTGCACTATCATCTCACTAGTGCATTGGCATCCGTGCAGATAAAAAGTATGAAATACAATGCAAAACCTCATGAAATGAGCTAACTACTTAACTGAGAAATTTTAGTGTGGTAACACAAATAAATGACAAAAGAATAACAACATAGAATGAAAAAAGCTAATATCTAGTCTAATTAAAAAAATGACAAAGGAGGTAAGAAGAGTGTACCTCCCACCTATGTGTTTATGTTGTTGAGATCTTCACTTTGAAATGTACCTCCACACAACAAGGAGGAAAAATGTTGGGGCTGTTTTGGGGCTTGCCATAGTCAAACCCCTATTTCAGTGTTCCCACCTCCACAAGCAGCCAGAATAGCCATGAGATAGAAAATACGATAAAAAAAGAAATGGAATAAGCACAAAGCAATGGCAACAACACTCTACTACATAAATCAAATGATAATGCTATGGAAATTGAGAAATGAAAAAATATCTCCTTCCCAATTAAGATTCCCTTAGGCACGTAGAGGAAGATGCAAGCTTGGAAAATTCGATGTTTCTACAAAAATGAAGAATTAGTCTCACAAGACACCAAGTCACAGCCCTAGTGGTGGAAAAAGTGCAACAAGAAGTGAAGTGTGATCAAGAAGTGTGTACGGAATTCAACATTCAGCCAAAGTGTGTAGAAGTGTGAAGAAGCTTGAAGAAGATTGAAGAAGATCCAATTACATGAAGAATCAATTGTTTCTAAGTGAATAGCAACCTAGAAGAACCATTCAAAGTCAGATAAGGGCACATGGTCATTACTCTTTGTCACTAATGGAGAAGTATAAGACCTCTACAAATTCTAGAGGCAAAAATATTGCCAAGATGGCAATGCACCATGCAAACGTCTACATGCCATGCTAGTGTCCCTAACAAAAAATCCCCCAATGACACTACAGATAGCTACTAAGTGGGTAGAAAGTGAGTGGATGAAGTGGAAATTCATTGTTGGAATTAATTTTTCTAAGGTGAGGTGATGCAAATGAGGAATTTGTGAGGGGTGAAAATTCACTCTATTACAACAAGCATCTCAATTATTTTTTATAATTATTAGTTTTCTATCTTTGCTTATTTATTTTCCATTCTTATTGACAAACCTTTTTGTGACCATCACATTCTTTTATCTAACCACATGCACACTTTTGAGAAATAAAAGTGACCAAAAAGGAAATTACAAAAAATGAGTGTTAGTTAAATCGAGTGACATATAGCCAATGTAGTTTTCCTTTATAAAAGTTAGGCTTCACTTATCTTTTGAAACCTATTTTTTATATTCATTAAGTATATCCCATGGCTTCCTTGGGCACCTACTACACACCTAAAAAATCATTTTTCTCTTCTTCTATTCCTCTTTTCTTCACAAACTAATTTCTTGGTCTCTTTCTTATGCAACTCTCACGAGCAACCTACAAGTTCTTTCTCCAACCTTGCTGCTATTAATTTCTGCCTTGAACACCATTACATGTTTTGTTTGATATATTATTACAGCCCGTACAAGCACACAAAAGTATCACTCAAATCTACCCTTTCATTTCCCTCAACTTGACCTCTAGAATTCCTTCACAAGGAATAAAATAAAGACATAGTTTTCCTTTCAAAATGTGTTGTTAATGTTGCTTCACCATATCAAATACCTTGCTACTATAGATGAATTTAGAAAATGAATAAAATACAAAACCAAGTCTTTCTCCTTTGGTAATTGGAGATTCATTTAATTTTTTTCCAAAAATCACTCTTTTCCCTCCATTTTAAGCACCCAATAAGACAAGAATGAAATGTCAAAGGTCACTTGCATTATCAAAAATTCTATAGGAAAATAATTTGATAAAATGAATATTAATTCTTATTTTTAAGTTCCCTCTAACATGCCAATGGACCCCTTAAAACCTTTGATCCTTGAAAATAAAATAATTTTAAAATCACATTAAACACATTGTTTGCCTCTAATTTTTGAAATAAGAATCCAAGTATTGGTAAATGGAGATTTTATCCTTCAAAAAATCCAAAATATTATCTTGAATATTTAACACACCAAAAATTTTAAATGTAAATATGAAACGAAATAAATATATTTGTGCAATGCAGGATCACTTGTAGACCTAGATGCTCCTACAACATACATGCCAAATAAGGATTTTGTGAGCATTGGCTAAAAAAATGGAGCTAAGTAGTAGAAATACTCATTTGAGTTGTTAACAACTCACAAAATACTCTAATAATAAGATAGGTACCTTGATGATTTTTTTCTTCCTTCTTTTCCAACATCTCACTGGAACAAGCTTCACTCTCTTCTAACAACTCTATAGTTCATTCTTCTCTCCACTCATGGAAATACATCAATAATGTTTCGTTTTCCTCTTCCAATGATTCTCTCCATTGCTATCCTCCTTTGTGAGATCCGACCCACCACAAACTACCACCTCCACCAAGTTCTACCTACAATATCCTCTTCAATTTCTATACACAAACATGCAACTGATACACACAACTTTGCAACTACAACTTTATCCTCTACAACAATATCCTCTTCTACTCTCACTATGGAGAATAATCATAAATGAAATAAAAATATTCTTAGATTACCTATTTTTGATCCATTGCAAAATTCATCTTCTTTCCTCCATGAGCAAGCTTATCACACCACTCTTCTTCTACCACCAAAAATCTACAAAATTAAATAATCCTTGTCCTCACCATTTGCAATCTCCTCACATTCCATCGCTTCAATCACATCCTCTATAGTTGCATATTCATTCTCTTCTACCATCATGGTTGCTACACTTCCATCCTCTTGTTCATTATTTTCCTCTTCTTTCTCCATGCCTTCCTCATGGCATGTCTTCGCTACAACCTCTTGTTACCTGTGGGTATATCATATACTATTAATTTTTTAAAAATTTATTTTTCTTAGTCATTTGAATCTTCATCTCATCTGAGTCTGGAGTCGTTGCCCTCACTTTAACCTTCATCATGGGATTCTTTAAGTTTTATAACCCAAGCCGCTAGCGTCTAATGTTCTTGAACCTTGTCACGAGGTTCGTAAATTTTCTAACCACTTGATAGTCTAACTTGGTATTTCTCTCAATGTTAAGTGTGTCGGTATAATGGTCTATCCCATGTTGTTGCGGAGTCAAGAGTTTTCATAACTTCATAACCTTTGATCTTAGTTTTAAAGTTTTAATGTTTCGCGATAGGGTGAAATATTGTTCATTTTGCATGTTTCGAGGTGCCACCTATTCATTATGCATGTTTCGAGGAACCACCTATTCATTTAAAGATTTCTAAAGGACAACCTAGAGATTTCTTGTCAAGGGTTTTCAAAAATGCAAAAATATTTGGGTTTCTTTTATTGAGGATTTAAATAGAGTACCATATTAATGAAACATTAAACACATGTCTTGTTGATGACATAACTTGAGGTGGAAAAATTTTTGCTAATTTTTTCAACTGCATTTCCTTCTTCTGTAATCTACTCTTCTAGGTATTTGTGTGTTTCTTTATGTGCTGGGAGTTCATGCAGTCCAGAATTGGAAATATTTGGCTTGATGTAAGGGACACGAAGGTCAGACCTTTTAAGTTGGAAGAATTCTTGGTGTGCTTGGAGAGTAACAAGAATTCTGAGCTAGATATAAAACTACTAGAAATCAGGATAACTCACATTGGAGGGTTCCCAGAAGCTATACATTTAGTGTGGATTTGATAAGTGCATGTGCAAGAAGGTACGTTCTAGAGACATGGGAAATTAAAGCCATGGATGAGACTGTAATGGTAGAAATTTCTCCTGAATCTATTTCTCGCACGTTGAGGATTCTAGAAAGGGAACCTATAGAAGACATCTCTATTGTAGTGGTGAGTGAATTTTTCAAAGAGAATGAAGACTGGTGTAAGAACTCCATGGCAAAAGCTTGGTTGAGGTCAGAAAAGAAAGGTAAGTCACAATTGCTAACTAAACTTAAAAGAATGCATTTCAAGGAAGAAATTGCAGATGTTATTGCTTTATTGCATGAGATTGTTGGAAATGCACAAGTTGAGTTATTTGAGGATTGGATGTGCCAATTTATCTTGATAATCTATGATGAGAACATTTTCATTAACTAGGCTAAATTTATTTGCTTCCATTTTAATGAACAATTAATTAATTTCCATAAGACTGCTACTGTATGTATGTGTTCTTGCCTAACATACATTCTAGCTAGTTAGAGGTCTTTTTTTCCTTGGTTGGAGTTGCAAGGTACCCCAACTTCTGATATTCCTATGTATAAATGCTTCCCTTAGTTCACTAAACAATTTGGAATGGGTGAAATTTTTTGTGTTAATGATGTATTTTTAGTGGAGTTCGTGAGGAAGTTAGATGGAAATCCAGAAATGTGCCTTTCTCATGAATCAATTTCTCTTGAATCAAATTTTGGGAGATTTTATATCCAATTTGATAAATTTTCCAATTTGAGAATAGGGGGTTTTGAGAAAGCCCCATTGAAATTACCTCAGTATGCTAAAAATTCATTGATATTTCTAGAATTTTTTTGACAAATGGCCATGGTTAATGTTAAGTATACAAACATGGGGAAACATGGGCATGTCTTCCCATTGATAACCCCTTCTTTTAGGTGGAAAAAAAACCAAGTGGCCAAAGGAATTGAAGGAGTCCTCAAGGAATATAACCTTTAGTAGCTATCTATGAGAGCTAATTTTGACAGTAAGGGTTTTGTGAAGTAAAATCTCTATGGAGGGAGATTGTATCTACATCACCCATTTATCAAAGACTTCTGGGAGGATTGTGTCGATGAGAATGAAGTTCTAGGAAGATATTATATGAGATTGAATCTAAGATAGATACAGGATTTCAGTCTTTCATTTCAAATTCTAAAAATGTAGATGAGGATTTGATGGTTGTAGATCGTGGATACAAAAAATTTCCTGATAAATCCCACCCTAAGGTTGATTGGAACCAAAGTGAAATTTCATATATGAGGGTGCAAGCTAATCCAGTGCTTGAAAGAACTCAGGACTAGTTGGATGGGAAATGGAGGCTAGTTCTTGGTCTTGTTTGGGAGCCTAAGTATTAGGAAATGAAAGAATTGATCTCTATGGACTGAAAAATATTAATTGGTGAGAAAATTATGAATAATCCTAAGGAGCTAGACTGTTCTTGGTCTGATTCATTGGAATTGGAATTGAATATGTATGATAGTCGGGTGAAGGAAATTAATAAAACACTTGATCAATATTTTGAGATGTTAGTGTATATTAAGGAATATTGTCATATTCTAGGAGTGGAAATTACTGATGAGTTTGATGAAAGGATTCTAGATATAAAAGAGGTCTCTCTGAAGTTTAGAGAGACATTGATTAAAGAAATAGTTGATCCTGCTACAGTGACATGGGAGTCCTCAAAACTCAGTAGAATGCAGATCCACCTAAATTCTTATAAATCTAGAGAAGAGAGAAGATCTAAGATGTTGGTCGAGTCTAAAGTTGCTTTGGCCAAATGGAAAACTAGGTTACATATTACTACAACACTAGGAAGCAAGGATACATTTTCAATTGTCACCAAATATCAAGATTACAAGTTGAGGACGAGGCACAGGAAAAGATGCTAGAACATGAAGTGGTTGAAGTTCTAGAAGATGAAGAAGATGAAGTAGAAAAGTGATGTAGAGTTATTTTTAGTATTCCATGATACTTTCTTTAATTTTAGTTCTTTTAAGTTAAAGAATTTTTTAATTTTTGGGTGTGGTTGTTTTCAAGAAACCATTACCATGGACAATTGGCTTATGCTTTAAATATGGTTTTGGTCGATTTAGTTAGGATCTTTTGGGAAAAAAATGGTTTTCCTCATTAGAGAAAACTTTTTTATGCTTTCAAGTTTGTTTTATAGTTGTCTTTCAATATAGAAACTCATATGGTGAAGTTCATGCAGACATAATCTTTGTGTTGTGGAGTATGGATTTATTCTGTTTATTTTGAATATCTTTCCAATGGTTATCTATGTTGGTGTTGTGGATGTTTAATAGATTGTATTGCTATCACATGTTTATCTTTGAATGAGTGCTTATGGCAATGGTTGAGTTCAGTTTAAGAATTTTATTATTTTAGAAGTGATTAAAGTCTTTGTGCTTTAGTTTATAGTTTGATATTGTATGCCTTTCAAAGCTTTCTAGTTAAAAGCTACACTTTTCTTTGCTTTCTAGTTAAAAGAAGCTTGAATTTCTATTCATTGTATATCTTAAAAGGTAGCTGCTACCTTGTAAAATAAGCAAAGAATCGGTATGAAATATCATTATATTGATTCAACTATTCTTACATTTGTCATCTACGTTGGCATAGGAATATAGAGTTAGGTGACAAATTTGTAAACCAATAGATTTTTGGCGACTCTACTAGGGAAAACTAAGAAAAATAAATTTTGTACTATGAGTTGCTTTATAGTTGTTAATTATGGTTCTTCAAAGGCATAATGATCATGTTCTCCAACCCAATGTAGATAGTTTAATTAGAGATTAAGAAGATATAATTATTGGTCTTCATTTACTTGGTTAGTAGCAAAGAAGAACCAACCTCCAATACTGCAGAGTTGATGAAGTATTGGAGGAAGAAGAAGAACTTGGAGATATTATAAGAGAAAATGCCCAAGAAATTGTTTTGTAGAAAATGTTGTGCTTGTTATCGGAAGAGTTAGGGCCCCTCCAGTGCAAGCTCCTAGAAATCATTTGAACAATAGACAAAATCTTCCATGAAATCATTAGAAAGTGAGAGTTGGAAAATCTATAATTGATTTTTGCTTGTTTAGCTCTGGTGTCTAAAATATATACAAGGGGAGATAGACAAAAAGGGATTTTTGATAAAGATTTTGAGTTACTAGAAGTGGTAGGTTTCTCATATTTTTCACCTAACTAAAAGGTTATATCTACTAGTAGAGAACCTTCCCCCACATCTAGAGCTAGTTCCACTGGGGTTTCTAATGCATCATGTCAAGCTATTCTCTTACACAATACAATCCTTCCTTTGCAAATAAATTTTCCTCTCCATAATCTTGTTGCAATGGATCAACCTCAACCTATACCTTGGGGAGCCATAATAGGTCCCCTCACTTTTGGATTTGGAGCCCAATTGCATGATTTTCCAAAGGGTTTAGGGAAGATTGTACCAAAATTCAGTGGAGATGGAAAGTTTTATTGTAATGAGCACATGCAATCTTTCTTTGCTACTTCATCTATCCTCGCCATACAACATGAAGATGTTGCTATGAGACTTTTTGCAAAATCTTTAACCAGTGTTGTCACTGATTGGTTTTATTCCCTTCCAAGTGGTTCTATTACTAATTGGGCTACTTTGAGAACAAGATTTGAAAATAGATTTAAGACCATAGAAAATGATCAAGTCCTAGTGGCTCAGTTAGAATCTATGAAGAAAGAAGTGCATGAACCAATGAGAGAGTTTGTGGCTAGGTTCAACAAATTGTTCAATAGGATTTCTATAAACATGAGGCCAAGAAATGAATTATTAGAGGCAATGTTTACCAACAACCTTCCACTAGATATAAGCTTTACTATCAAAAGAGAAGGAGTTGCTAATGTGAATGTCACTTAGGAGTTGGCTATATCCATAAAAGATGATTTGATTGTTGTAGAAAAGTCAAAGAAAGAATTGCAGACTAGTAAACCTTTGCCAACAAATTCTACAAACCCAGTTATAAAAAGGTTGGCTAATGATATAATTTCCCTTAAGAGAAAGATGCCAAAGGGTCCTTCATAGACACCTTATCAGGACGTCCCTAGGAAAGATTACAGTTATCAAGGAGTTCCCAATAAGACACTATATTTGGGTGCCCCAGCTCAAAGATTGGCAATTGAAGGTGTCCCATCTTCAAGCAAAGGAAATCATTGTTATTTTCACTTGACATCGGATCATGTTGGGGCTACCTATCTAGAAATGGTTTGATTCATTCAAATTATGTCAACCAATGAAGGTGAACAAGAACCATATGTAGAAGAGCCTAGTCCATCTCAAGACTTTGGCATGAATTTCTTTGAATATGTACTAGATTTTGAGGCCAGAAAAGATGTATATATAAGATTGGATGATCCAAATTGTGTCATTTTCACCAAGGCACAATATGCAAAAGGAGAAACATTTGGTTCTTTGTCAGCCCCCAAGTTTATCTTGACAAAGAAAAAGAAACCAAAACAAAATGTGTCAAAAAAATACAACAATTGAGGTAACCCCTACACATTCTTTTGATTCTCTTGTTGCTAGTTCATTTGATATAGTTGAGTCATGTAAAAGTAAAAAGGTTCAATTTCTCAAGTTGAATATTTAAGACTCAATCCCACAAAATTAGATAGGTTGGTTAGGTACGTTAAACAAGAGCCTTTACCCTCTCAATGCAATGCTCAAGTGTCCTTAGAGTATGAAGTCCCTGTGGAAAACCAAGTCTACACCAATTGCGTTGAGAAAATTCTAGCCCAATCAAATCCTATTGCAAAACTAGAACCTTTCTATGTGTCATTATACATTGTTGGTTTTAGGTCAAGCAATTGCATTATTGATTTTGTAGCTTGCAAAAATGTGATTCCTCCCCAAATTACCAAAGCTTTAGGTTTATCTTTTCCATCTTCCCAGGGAAAATTTTATTCTATGGATGGATCTCTAGTCCCTAGTATAGGTCATATCAAAGATTCCCAAGTAGCCTTGGTTGCTTTCCCTAAGAAGAGATTAAAAATAGCCATATTAGTTGTTGATATCCTAGCTAGCTATGGGATGCTTTTGAGTAGAAGCTTTTGCAAAGACTTGGGTGGGGAAATACAAATGGATTGGTCGCATGCCTTGATACCATTGGATGGGAAGAAAATATGATTAAATCCTAAACCTAAGGCCAAGTTCACTATTCTAAAGTCTAGTGATTCGAGGGTAGATATCCTATTTGTTGAAATGAGGTCAGGCACTTACATGTGTACTTCTGATAAAGAAGAAAGATTGAACCCTATTAATCCAGATTTAATCAATAAATTGTAGACACTATAATTTGATGGAAGTTGTGCTAATGCTGGGTCAGGCGCAGGATTAGTTTTGATTTCACTAGATGGCTATAAATTCCCTTTTTCTTTAAAACTAGAATTTTCTTATACCAAAAACATGACTGAGTATGAAGCCCTATTGCTTGGTATAAGTGTAGCTAAATAAAAGCGGATTAAGAAATTAATATTTGTGGGAGATGCTAAACTAGTGGTTAAGCAAATCAGGAATTTTTACACTGTGAAAAATGGCTTGCTCAAGCACTATAGGAATATAGTTTGGGATTGTATAGAATATTTTGATGCCTTCTCTATAGAATCAATTCTAAGAGACTAAAATACTAGAGTTACTCCCTAGAAATCTTATCATCATTGCTTCTACCACATCCTAATTTTAAAGATAAGTCATACCTAATTGAGATTGTGTACTGATCTAGTGTCCCTGATAATGTAAATCATTGGAAATTATTTAATAATGATCAACAAATTATTACATTTTTGGAGAAATTTGAATCCTTTGGTAATATTTTCTTTGAAGGAAGTAATGATAAAAGAAATGAAGTCCTAGAAGGGAAAATTGGTGCTTCAGAAGGAGAGCAGCTTGAGATTATTCAATTGAAAGCGAATAAAATTCCTAAACGTTTAATCTCTCTCGAGGATTTGTTCAACAGACATTGTCAATACTTGAAGCAAAAGACTGAGGTTTTTGTTGAGTCATATGTTGAGTTTGATAGGATTAATATTGGTACTGAAGATGACCACAAAATTGTCTATATTGGTAAATGTTGTTATGCTGAAGAGAGAGAAAGGTTGATCTCTTTGTTGATTAAGTATAGAGATGTTTTTGCATGGTGCTATAATGATTTGAAGAAATTTAGGAATGGAGAATTGCAGCATAAGATACCATTGAAGCTTGACTCTCACCTTATAGGAAGAAGCAAAACTAAGGTTGCAAAGGCTATTTTCAATGAGATTCATAAGATGCTGAAGGAAAAGATTATTTATCCTATCAACCATTCTACATAGGTAGCCAATATAGTTCTCGTGAGGAAGCAAAATGTAGAAATAAGGATATGTGTTGATTTCAAGAACTTAAATCAGGCTTCTTTAAAGGATAATTATCCATTACTATGATGGATCATATATTGAAAATTGTTGCTAGTTCTGAAATGATGTCTATGCTCAATGGCTTTTCTAGCTATAACCAGATAGAGGTTGCCCTAGAGGATCAACATAAAACTACTTTCACTACTCCTGTTTGTATTTTTGCATATAGTAGAATTCCTTTTGGTCTCATAAACATAGGAGAAACCTTTCAAAGGGTGATGGATTTATCATTTGGGGATTTGAGGAATAAAATCATTGTGATTTATTTTGATGATCTAATAGTGTTCTCTAAGAAGAGAGCTAACCACTTGCATGATTTGGAGGTAATATTGCAACATTACAAAGATGAGGGAATTTCCTTAAACCCTAAGAAATCATTTTTTTTGTGACAAAAGGAAAAATCTTGGGTCATATTGTTTCAAAGGATGAAATTAAAGTTGATCCCGAAAGAGTAAAGGTGATCATGCAATTGAGATTACCTACCAACAAAGATGGTACTAGTTTTTTGTTCAGTCAGGTGAATTTTCTAAGGAAGTTTCTACCTAATTTTGGTAAGCTAACAAAGCCTATTTTTTATATGATAAAGAATCATCCTATATTTAAATTGAGTCGTGAAGGAAAGCAGTCTTTTGAAGATATTAAAACTACAATTGCAAATTCCCCTACCTTAGTTCATCTTATTTTGCTAAGGATTTCATCATATATAGCTATGCCTCTAAGCATACTTTGTCAGCCATCTTACAATAGAAAAATGAACAAGGTAAATCCTCTAAAGAAGTATGAATTTAAATATTCTCCACTAGAAAAACATGCATATGCTATCGTGAAATCACTTAAGAGTTTCAGGTTCTATATCCTTCATTCGTATACAAACTTTTTTGTTCCTAAAACTATTGTGAAGAGTATACTCACTCAACAAGATATTGGGTGCAATAAGAGAGGATCTTGGATAGCCAAGGTTCAAGAATATGACTTGGATATTAAGACCACTAATCTAGTTAGGGGAAAGGGGTTGGCTAAAATCATTGTTGAGAGTGAACCTGTTGAAGAGGATAGATTGTCATTGGTGTTGTTTACAAATACAATTGATGAGTGGTTTTCTGATGTTTATTATTTCCTAACTTATGGTTATTTCTCATCACATTTTTCATCCAGGGAAAAAAGGAATTTGTCTTAAAGCTAATAAGTATATTCTCTGGGAAGGAAATTTGTATAAGAAAGGTGTGCATGGGATTTTTTTGTGGTGTGTTGATAAAGAGCAACAAAAGAAATTATTAGAAGCCTTTCATAGTGAAGCTTGTGGTGTATATTTTTTGGCTTCTATAATAGCTTTCAAGATCCTCCATCATAGATTTTATTGTCTAGGTATGTTTAAAGATGCTTATGAATGGGTATCAAAATGTGAAAAGTGTTTGAAATTCACTAGGAGGCCACAACTTGTTTCTTTACCTTTGAAGCCTTTGGTAATAGATGAACCTTTCCTGCAATGGGGCCTAGATTTCATTGCTCAAATTAATCCAAGTTCTAGTGCAGGGCACACAAATATCTTGACTGCTATAGACTATTTTACAAAATGGGTTGAAGATGTTATAGTTAAGCATACCACTACAAAGGTTGTATGTGATTTTCTAAAAGAGAATAATTTGACAAGGTTTGGGGTGCCCAAGAAAACTGTCACTGATAATGCTAGCTCATTCTCTTCTACTAAGATTACTCTTTTCTACTATGAATATGGTATCAACCTTGCTCATTCATCTGATTGTTAGAACCAAGGAAATGGGAAAGTTGAGTCTAGCAATAAAAACCTGATTACCATTATCAAGAAGTTGGTGGATGAGAATTAAAGGGGATGGAACAAAAAGTTATATGATGCCCTTTGGGATGATAGAGTAACTTATAAAATGGCTATTGGAATGTCACCCTTTCAGTTAGTATATGGCATTGATAGTACCCTACCAACACCCTTAGATATTTTAGCACTTAATTTGCAGAAAGCTATAGAAGATGGCCAATTTCATACTACATTGGAGAAACAAATTATGTATCTAAACAAGTTGGAGGGGTAGAGTGAGCTAGTGGTGGATAAAATTACCAAGCATCAGTAGATGGTATAGAGATATTTTGATAAAAAAATATAGGAAAAGATATTTTGTAGTTGGTAATTCAGTCCTCCTATGGGATAGAAGAAGGGAGCCAAAAGAAGCACATAAGAAATTTGATTCCCTCTAGAGAGGTCCTTTCAAGATCAAACAAGTTATTGGTGATCATGCTTTTTAGTTGGCTTATCTTGATGGCACTATTCTACCTCTTTCCTACAATGGGAAAGATCTGAAACTTCATGAACTCATAATTGAGTCATTTGGTTTCTCTTTGTACATAGTTTTCTATTTGTTTTGTTTGGTTTTTGGATTGCCTGGTTTTGACTCTGTTTTCCCAATGAATAAGGCTTTGTGTCATGGTTTTATGGATTCTTTACATCCTACTAGTCCTTGTACCCATTCAGAGCCAATGTTACCTATGTGTATATCATATACTATGAAATTTTTGAAACTTTATTTTTCTTAGTGTTTTGATTCTTCATCTCATCTAAGTTTGGAGTCTTTGCCCTCACTTTTACCTTAATCACAAGATTCTTTAAGTTTATAACCTCTTATCATGAATTCTTTAAGTTTTATAACCCAAGTCATTGGCATCTAATGTTCTTGAACCTTGTCACAAGGTTCATAATTTTTCTAACCACCTGATAGTCTGACTCGGTCTTTCGCTCAATGTTAAGTGTGTCGGTATAATGGTCTATCTCATGTTGTTTTGGAGTTGAGATTTTTCATAACTTCATAATCTCCAATCTTGGTTTTAAAAGTTTTAATGTTCTACAACAGGGCGACATATTTTTCATTCTGTGTGTTTTGAGGTGCCACCTATTCATTTAAAGATGTGTATGTGACAACCTGGAGATTTCTTGTCAAGGGTTTTAAAAAATGCACAAATATTTTGTTTTCTTTTACCAAGGATTTAAATAGAGTACTTTATTAATGCAACATTAAACACACATCTTGTTGATGACATAACTTGAGGTGGTAGAATTTTTACTAAGTTTTTCAGTTGCATTTCCTTCTTCTACAATCTACTTTTCCACATATGTGTGTGTTTCTTTATGCGTTGGGAGTTCATGTAGTCCATAATTGGAAATCGTTGGCTCAGCATAAGGGACATGGAGCTCAAACATTTTAAGTTGGAATAATTCTAGGCGTGCCTGGAGAGTAACAAGAAGTCTAAGTTTGATATAAAACTATTTTAAAGTGGGCTAGCTCATGTTGGAGGTTTCCTAGAATCTGTGTTATGTGGACCTGATAAGTGCATGTGCAAGAAGCTACGTTCTAGAGACACAAGAAATTAAAGCCAAGGATGAGACTATAATCACAAAAATTTATCCTGAAGTTGTTTCCCATGCGCTAAGGATTCTAGAAATGGAACCTATAGAAGATATGTCTATCATAGTGGTGAGTGAATTTTTCAAAGCAAATGAAGACTGGTGTAAGAAATCCATGGAAAAAACTTGGTTGAGGTCAGAAAAGAAAGGTGATCTACAACTGTTGACTAAAATTAAAAGAATGCATTTCAAGGAAGAAGTTGCAGATGTTATTGCTTTATTGCACCGCGTTGTTGGAAATACACAATTTGAGTTATTTCAAGATTGGATGTGTCAATTTATCATGATAATCTATGATGAGAACATTTTCATTGACTAGGCTAAAGTTATTTGCTTCCATTTGAATG
The DNA here is from genome assembly GCA_007258455.2 of Sequoia sempervirens. Lineage (NCBI taxonomy): Eukaryota > Viridiplantae > Streptophyta > Pinopsida > Cupressales > Cupressaceae > Sequoia > Sequoia sempervirens. Next base: position 57,692,055 of record VDFB02379711.1, read on the forward strand.
GGCAATTAATTAATTTCCATTAGGCTGCTACTTTCTATATGTGTTCTTGCTTGACATACATTGTAGCTAGTCAGAGGTCTTTTTGGCTTGGGTTGGAGCTGCAAGGAACCCAAGCTTATGATATTCCTGTGTATAAACACTTCCCTTAGTTCACTAAACAATTTGGAATGGGTGATTTTTATCATGTTAATGATGCATTTTTAATGGAGGAAGTGAGGAAGTTAGATGGAAATCCAAAAATGTGCATTTCTCCTAAATCGATTCCTCTTGTATCAAAATTTGGGGGTTTTTATATCCAATTTGATAAATTTTTCTATCTGAGGAGAGGAGGTTTTGAGAAAGCCCCATTGAAATTACCTTGGTATCCTAAAGATTTATTGATATTTCTAGAATTTTTTTGACAAATGGCCATGGTTAATGTTAAGTATACGAACATGGGGAAATGAGGGTATGTCTTCCCATTGAAGACCCCTTCTTTTATGTACAAAAAAAACCAAGTGGCCAAAGGAGCTGAAGGAGTCCTCAAGGAATATAACCTCTAGTATCTGTCTGTGAGAGCTAATTTTGACAGTAAGGGTTTTGTGAAGAAGAATCTCTATGGAGGGAGCCTATATCGGCATCACCCATCTATCAAATATTTTTGGGAGGATTGTGTCGATGAGAAGAAATTTTTGAGAAGGGATTATATGAGATTGACTGTATAAAAAATACAGGCTTTCAGTCTATCATTTCAAATTTCTAAAAAAATGTAGCTAAGGATTTGATGGTCGTAGATCCTAGATATGAAAATTTTCCTAATAAATCCCACCCTAAGGTTGATTGGAACCAAAGTGAAATTTCATATATGAGGGTGTGTTCTTCTCTAGTACTTAAAATAGCTCAAGATTGGTTGGATGGGAAATCACAACAAATTTTCGGTCCTATTCAGAAGCCTAAGTCATCACAGAAGAATGAACAGGGGTCTATGCAAGCATATGGTGCAAGTGTATCATCGAGGAAATTCTCTATTAGGTCTTCTAGTGAAAATTCTTAGTCAAGAGGTGATGGTGATAGGCCAAAAGAAACAGTCAAGTTGAAGATGTTCTATGAATAAGATAGTGTGATTTCTCCTACCCATAAGAAAAATACCAGTAAAGAAAAACCTATGCCTACAGACTTTGAACCTACCTTTCAATAGATTGCTAAAGATAATACCTTCCCTCCTCTATTTGAAGTGCCTACTTCCCCTGTTATGAATCCACCCATGACTCCTAGTGTTCCTAAAGAAACTAGTAGCGGAAATGAAGATTTTGGTCTTATAGTAGCCTCCCTAGAATGGCTAAAGAAAGAAGAGAAGAAGAGAAATCATATTCCTACAATGACAATTGGAGTGGATACGGTTGCAAAGTTACTCCAAAGCTCTTCAAAACCTAAGAAAGGTAGGAGGATGTCAAGGATGGCGACTGATGCTACTTCTAGAAACCAAATGTTATAAATTTTTGAGCCTATGAAGGATTTAAATGAAGATGAAATAACGGAGGAAGACTGAAAAAGCCACACATGTCAATATGGGGCCTCCAGCACTAGAAGGTGATGTGTACCATGGCAATTATTCAATCAGTGTCTTGATTAAAAGAGTGAAAGAATAGAGAAAAGAAAATATAAAACTACAATATCAAGTCCTTGCTTTGGGTAACTTTATTTCTTCCATGGCCACTCCTCCTACATCTGATGAAGCCTCAAGTTCATAGGTAGAGGGCATCGATGTGATCACCATACAACAAATTAAAATGAATTTGAGCTATTCCAAAGCTGCTAGTGAGGGGATTGATAAAATTTCTCAGGAGGCTATCTTCTTTCTTAATAAATTTGTGCTCTTTTACACTCAAGTTATTAACAAGATAAACAAGTTAGTAACAAAACTTTAGGAGGTCAGAAAAGAACAAACTATTCTCTATGTGCTCTCTTGGGAAATGAAAGAATTGGTCTCTATGGACCAAAAAATATTAATTGGTGAGAAAATTGTGAATAACCCTAAGGAGCTAGACCCTTCCTGGTCCTATTCATTAGAATGGGAATTGAATATGTATGATAATCTAGTGAAGGAAATTAATAAAAAACTTGATCAATACTTTGAAATGTTAGTGGAAATTATTGATGAGTTTGATGAAAGGATTCTAGATACAAAAGAGATTTATTTTAAGTTTAGAGAGATATTCAATAAAGAAATAGTTGATCCTACTACAGTGACATGGGACTCCTCAAAACTCAGTAGTATGTAGATCCACCTAAATTCTTATAAATTTGGAGAAGAGAGAAGATCTGAGATGTTTGTCAAGTTTGAAGTTTCTTTGGCCAAATGGAAAACTAGGTTACAGATTACTACAACACAAAGAAGCAAGGATATATTTGAAAATTTCACCAAATATCTAGATTATAGGTTGAGGATGAGGACATAAGAAAAGACACTAGAACACGAAGCAGTTGAAGTTCTGGTATATGAAGAAGATGAAGTGGAAAAGTGATGCATAGTTATTTTTAGTATTTTATGATACTTTCTTTAATTTTAGTTCTTTTAAATTAAAGACATTTTAAATTTTGGGTGTGGTTATCTTCAAGAAACCATTACCATGGACAATTGGCTTACGCTTTAATAATGGGTTTGGTTGATGCAGTTAGGATCTTCTAGGAAAAACTTTGATTTCCTCATTAGAGCAAACTCTTTTATGCTTTCAAGTTTTTTTACAGTTACCTTTCAATATAGAAACTCATATGGTGAAGTTCATGGTGACATAATATTTGTGTTGTAGAGTATGGATTTATTCTGTTTATTTAGAATTCCTTTCCAATGGTTATCTATGTTGGTGTTGTGGATGTTTAATAGATTGCATTGCTATTGTATGTTTATCTTTGAATGATCACTTCTGGAAATGGTTGAGTTCAGTTAAATAAATTTATTAGTTTAGAAGTGATTCAAGTCTTTGTGCTTTAGTTTATAGTTTGATATTGGTATGCTTATAAAAGCTTTTTGGTTAAAAGCAACATGAATTCCTATTCATTGTATATCTTAAAAGGTAGTTGCCACCTTGTAAAATAAGTAGAGAATCAGTATGAAATATCATTATATTGGCTCAACTGTTGTTACATTTGTCATCTTCGTGGGCATAGGAATATAGAGTTAGGTGAAAAAATTGTAAACCAACAAATTTGTAAGCATCAAATGCTCACTACTTTCACATGCAAAGTCTTTTTTTCATGATTTTTTTGTAACACTCATCTCAAAATACTTGAAACATTAGAAAAGTAATGAATAATGAAATACTTATATTTTTTGTAGCAAGGAGATGAACAAATCTTCATAAGTCATGATATCTCTCTATCCCTTTCTCTACATCTCTATATATCACTATGTCTCCCCCTAAGCTCACAACCCATCCCTCCCTCCTTTATTCTCTCTTTATCCCTCTTTATACCTATCTTTCTTACTCTCTCTCCTTGAGCTTTAGACATATCTCTCTACCTCTCTCTCCATCCTTCCTTCCTCTTCTCTCTCTTAGGTCCCTGCCACTCCATCTCCCTATCTCTCTTTCTCCCTCTTCCTCTCCCTCTCACTCTCCATCTCCCCTCTCCCCCCCTCTCTCTCTCTCTCCCTCCCTATGAAGTCTCTCTTCCTCTTAAGTCTCTCTCCCCCTTAGGTCTCTCTCTCAAGTCTCTCCCACTCTCTCTATCCATCTTAGGTCTCTCTCGAGTCTCTTCCTCTCTCTCTCTCTCTCTTTGTTCTCTACCACTCCCTCTCTCTCTCTCTCAATGTATCACTCACACTCACACTCTCTCCTTCTAAAGTATCTCTCTCCCATTCGATCTCCCTCTCCCTCACTCCCTCTATCTATCCCTCTCTCCCTCTCAAGTATCTCAATCTCTCTCTCTCC
>VDFB02379711.1:57697123-57749068 GCA_007258455.2 Sequoia sempervirens
GAGGGAGAAAGACTTAAGAGGAAGAGAGAATTCAAAGGGGGCGAGAGATAGAGAGAGATGGAGAGGGGAGATGGAGAGTGAGAGGTAGAGGGAGAGGGAGAGGGAGTGGGAGGGACCTAAGAGAGAGATATATATAGAGAGAGAGACAAAAGGATGGAGATAGAGGTAGAAAGATAGGTCTAGAGCTTAACCAGAGGGAGAGTGAGAAAGATAGGTATAAAGAGGTATAAAGAGAGAAGAATGGAGGTAGGGATAGGTCTAGAGCTTAAGGGAGACATAGTGATATATAAAGAGGTAGAGAAAGGGATAGATAGATATGATGATTTATGAATATTTTTTCATCTCCTTGCTACAAAAAAGTATAAATATTTCATTATTAATTACTTTTTCTAATGTTTCAAGTGTTTTGAGATGATTGTTACAAAAAAATCATGAAAAAAAGACTTTGCATGTGAAAGTAGTGAGCATTTGGTGTTTCAAAAATGAAATATGAAGTTAAAATTATTATAATTATTTTTTGTGTAAAATATAGAAACACCACCTAGTCCATTGCGTAGAGCTCTCAATTACCTTTCCAACACCTATAAAAAGTCAAAATTTTGATAAGAAACACAAAAGTTATGGCTATTTTACTAAAGAGGGTTTTTTAGGTCTTCAAAACAGATATCCATTTTGATTTTCAAAATAGATATCCATTTTGATATTCGAAATGGATATCCATTTCAAATGGATATCTATTTTGTTTCTCAAAAAAGCGGGTTCCCACTTTCCAAATAGGATATCTGTTTCAAAATGGATATCCATTATAAACGAATATCCATTTTGGTTTGGTATTACCAAACCAAAATAGATATTGGCTCAGGATTTGGTTTGAGATTGCCTAACCTGGAAGGTCAACCTAAAAAACATGTTTTAAAAAAATTGCTTGGTTTTTCGAGGTTCTCCCTTGTGGCTGTCAACTTTTTTTAATTTGAATTTCATCAAACGAAATGGATTTATAGAAAAATTTGTTAGCTTTCCACCAATATAAATTTTGTCTTATTTTAAATTTAATAAATAATTATTATTGATTTTCTACCTACATTACATCTAAAGTCCTAATTTATAAGCTAAGTGAAAAACTTCTATAACTTTCAAATTACTTAACATTTTTTGAATCTACAAGATGCACCACATTCTATGCTTCACATACTATAGGATAAAAAAAAAATTGAATTTCATAAATTTTTGACCAAGTTATGGTGGTCAGACACAAATGTTTTAATAATTTTGAAAATTTCTAATAAAAAATCATAATTAATTATTTACATGGAAAAAAATTACAAGAAAAATTCAGCACATCCAGGCATTTGTCCTCTACTTATATTGAAAAATTCTAAAAAAAATATTATTTTTTCTTGTACTTAGGGTGGTCAGACATACACTTGCTTCTTATCTTTTTCCTAAAAGTTTAGTACCATTGCATTGAAATTTCAAATTTTCTCAAAACAAATTTATTTTTTTCCAAAAAAAGGACTAGTAGCCTAGAAAGTACATTCAATTTGCTACAACTTTTGTTCTTACATATTTTCCGAATTATGTTAATAACCTATTCAAATTTTTATGTCAAGTTTCCTAACTCTGATTTTTTGAATTTTCATCCCCACTTAGAGGCCTAGTTTGGACCCCCATGATCCTGCACATATCCATGAGCAACCTACAAGTTCTTTCTCCAACCTTGCTACTATTGATTTTTACCTTTTAACACTATTAAAGGTTGTATTTTATATATTCTTATACCCATTGGAAGCACCAAAAAGTGGCACCCAAATCTTCCCTTTCATTTCCCTCAACTAGACCTCTAAAATTCCTTCACGGGTATTGAAAGACATAGTTTTTCTTTGAAAATGTATTGTTAATGTTTCTTCACCATATCAAAAACCTCACTTCTATAGATGCATTTGGAAAATTAATAAAATACAAAACCAATTTGTTCTTCTTTGGTATTTTAAGAGTCATTTATTATTCTTTCAAAAATCACTCTTTTCCCTCTATTTTAAGCACTTAATAAGACAAGAATGAAATGTCAAAGGTCACTTGCCTTATCAAAACTTCTATAGGAAGAAATTTTGATAAAATAAATATTAGTTCATATTTTCATGTTCTCTCTAACATGCCAATGGACCCATTCAACCCTTCGAGCCTTGAAAATACAATAATTTTAAAATCATATTAAATGAAATATTTTCCTTGATTTTTGAAATGAAAATCCAAGTATTGGTAAATTAATATTTTATCCCTCAAACACTCCACAAGATGCTTTTGAAATTCCAACCCACACAAAGAAATAAAAAATTAAACATGAAAATAAAACAAATATTTTTGGACGATACATGATCGCTTGTAGACCTGGATGCTCTTGCATCAATGTAGCTATGGATTTACTTGCTATTCTGATATCCTTTTATATCTTAAATTTCAACAATCAATAGAGATGTTATTTTTTCATCTAATATTGATAGTTACACCCAATTGAAATGGTCTATCATAAAAAATAATAGAATTTAATTTGCAATAGTTATCTTACTAAAATAAGAGGGTAGTTGATGAAATAAACTCCCCTTACAAATCTGAAATCTCATAGCACAACTAAAAATAACACAAAATATGCAAGAAGGAAAACACTATATTTTATTGCAGCAAATATGAATTGGGATTACAATATGTGGAAGCTTATAAGCTCCCTTACAACATGGGATTTTTGCATATAAAAATCTATAACACTTGGAGTCTTCAATCCTATGTTGAATCTAGTAGCATCTGGTTATGTAAACCTACACTCCTCCAAAATTAACTTCACTAAATGATCAAACATTAATACATATAGAAATTGTGCAAGAAGAAACCAAGTGCTATTGGTTTCTCAAAAAATGTCCACTAAACCACCAGGAAAATTCGTCACTTTCTGCCTATCAATGCTTTGTCATTCATTAGAATTTTCTAAAATAGTTTCTAGGTTTTGTGCACCTTTTTTCTAGCTTTTTAGATCATTTTTTAAATTCTTAATTTTAATATGGTATGAGAAATTTATGTCCATTTTACTAAGACTGGGTCTCACAATTACAACCCAGACATGCAGCAATATGCAAGGCTTGTGGCCAACATGAAAATACATGCAAAGCATGTAAAAGAAAATGCAAGAAAAGTGGTCCCCTCTTGTAAATGAATGCCCAAGAATCATATTCCCTTTGGATATTTTTTAGAAACATTTATCAAAGCATAATTCCTTCAAAAATTACCTCTTCAAATTGCCACAAGGGAAAATTATAATGTTGTAAATTAAAATATTTATTCTCCTAACCCCTAAGCTCTTATTGAAAATAAACCAAATTAAAATAACAATTTTTTTGGTGACATAGGATTTTCATTTCACCTTGGATGCTCCTGCATCAAAAACTCATGGCAATTTGAAATGTTTCATGAGTTGAACTCATAAACATATTTAGATCATGTGCTTGTTTTTCATCCATCCTTCTTTCATATCCACATGCTTCTTCTTCACCCTACTATGAAACTTCCTATCTATTCCTTTATATTTCCTCTCTTTCTTACTACTACAACAAAACTTTCACCTTCCTCATATCCACTCATTTCATTCACATAATTCATAAGAAAATAAAAATCGCCAATTAACTCACAAGATGCAAGTTTTACCTCATATTTTACTATTTCAACTTTGGTGTCTTGTTCTTCAATGTTCTCCATTGCATTCAACTCTTTTGTTACTACTCCAACCTCTTTAATACTTTCTACACTTTTCTCTACCTCCTCATTCTCTTTCTCTATGCTTTCCTCAAAACACACTTCTACAATATTTTCTCCTTCTTGTTCACCTACATACACAACTATGACAATTTTTTTTCCTTTCTTCTTTGACATTTTATCAAACACTTGCCACACACTCTCAATCTTCAACTTCTGAGGTATACACTACCTCAAAAATTCGGTGATTGGTCTACACACGACACACATTCCACCCCCAGGTCGTGATGCAAACTGTATCACATTTGGTGCTCTTCCTGCACACTCAGGAACTCCTTCTCTAATACGATTGATGAAATAAACTCCCCTTACAAATCTGAAAACTCATAATACAACTCAAAATAGCACAATATATGCAAGAAGAAAAACACTATATTTTATTGCACTAAATATGAATTGGGATTACAATATGTGGAAACTTATAAGCTCCCTTACAATATGGGATTTTTGCATATAAAAATCTACGACACTTGGATTCTTCAATCCTATGTTGAATCCAACAACATCTAGTTATGTAAACTTGTAAGTCTTCCAAAGCCAACTTCACCAAATGAGCAAGCATCAATATATAGAAATTGTGTGAAGAAACCATCATTGGTTTCTCAAAACAACTTCCACTAAACCACCAAGAAAACCTGTCACTTTCTTCCTATCAAATCTCTATCATTCCTCAAAATTTTCTAAAATGGTTTATGGGTTTGGTGCATCTTGTTTTCAACTTTTTGAATCATTTTTAAATTCATGGTTTTGTTACCATATGAGAAATTTATGGCTATTTTACTAATATTGTGTCTCACAATTACAACCCAGGCATGAAAAAACATGCAAAGCTTATGGCCAACATGTAAATAGATGCAAGGAATGTAAAGGATAATGCAAGAACATGTGAGAAAAATGGTCCCCTCTTGTAAATGAATTCCCAAGAATCCCTTTGGAGATGTGTTAGAAAAATTTATCAAAGCATAATTCCTTCAAAAATTACCTCTTCAAATCACCACAAGGGAAAATTATAATGTTGCAAATTAAAATATTTTTTCTCCTAACCCCTAAGCCCTTATTGAAAATAAATAAAATTAAAATAACAATTTTTTTTGTGACATGGGATTGTAATTTCACCTTTGATACTCCTGCATCAATAGTTTTGATGAAGTACTAGCCTGATGGAAATATATGCTAGTCTACATTGAATGTGAATTTTTTTACAAACATTAAACTACAAAAGTAAATTGATATTATTGGTTGGTAAAAAGGTGAATTAAATTGAATGAAAAATTCCCCATAAGATATATGTATATGAAATTATATAAATATATATTATAAGGTTTTACATTAACAAAAATATTTAGAAAAAAGTTATTGTACAAGAAAATAATAATTTCCCTAAGTTTAACTTAGGATAAAAATTAAAATGCACACAATCAAACACTTGTTTAGGTAGCCTAGATTAAATAATGGTAATATGTTTGTATATGTATGCATTAAATACTACCCTAAAAAAATAAATGTAAAATAATAGGGATACTTAGCTTGATGATTAAGGAATGTATGACTCTTGCAAAGAATCTAAAATCTAGCATGTCATTACCTTTGAAATTGAAAATTTCTATTTGTGTGTTGCATTCAATTTTTTGTTGGATTTATACTCTATCCTATGTCAAGTCTATCTCTAGCTTACCTTCCATGGATCCATCCTTCTATAGTTTGGATCTAATCTTACTAGTTTTGAACTTCTACAATATCTCACATTATTCACACTTCTCCACTCTACTTTGAGGACTCATACTATTTAGAAATAAATTTAGAAGGTTATCATTATGTTGCTAGAGGACATGTTCTTTGACCTCAACTTCCAAAAAACTTGAGTATAAGAATGATATAGAACAAATAATGCACAAGAATGAGCATGTAGATTCTGATTCATTTTAATAGATTAAATTGATGTGTTCTACTATTGATTACTTTAAATGCTTCTAGGATGAGAAAAGATATTTGAAGATGAGAGGATGTTGATTGAATACTAGTAAATTCCTATTAATACAAGAACATATACATAAATAACACAAATATATGCATAATCAACTCATAATAACTAATAAAATAAACAAGAATCCACCAAATTTTAATAATTCAGAAATCAGATTCATGGCTAAGAATTCAGTTTTAAAATGACCTAAAATGATAGAACAGTAAAATCTGTACAGAAGAGGATCATTCTCAACTCATAGCCATGTATTTCCTTTTTCTATCAAATTTGGATCATTCAATCTCCTTAGCCACAATTCTTATGAAAACATTGACCCAAAAACCTTTAGAATTTTTTTAAAAAGTATTGAGAATGCCAAATGTCGTTCCATACCTAGTTAATCTTTCGAAATCCATGACAAAAAATTGTAGATCGGACATGGCCATATGCAAGCTGTCATAAATTAATTTAGCAAGCCAATGAAACACCACAATAAAAATTACTAACGGTCATCTGGCCAAAATAATTTACCTAATTAAAAAAATAAATATATTTTATTGATCTATAAGTTGTGGGGTAAAGGCCCACACCCTTTATTATAAAGAATAAATAAATACAATTACAGAGTCTTCCCATAGAGAATGAGAGGGAAAAAGATACCAATAAGAGCCATGAGAGGACAAAGAGTCCAAAACACATAAGATTAGCTACGTAGAACTAGACAAAGACCAGGGGTTAAAACTCACACAAACATAAAGGAAAGTGAACCCAATAGAGCCATTAGGATTTTTTGTTGTTTTGAGAGAAGAAAGCATCCATGGTCCACTGGGTGCCCCCTTCGACAGCTTCCATGCCTTCCATTCGAAGTTTTTCTGCGGCAATCTTCCTACCCTTCCTTCTTTTCGAGCCACAATCCGGTTTAAGCTTGTTGCAAGCAGTCTGAGAGATCCTGAATTTATGAGGCGGGTTCAAGATCATATCATCTTTGAAACAACAAAGAATTTACCTAATTCAAAATAATAAATATTGTTATCATGGAATTACAAATTTTTGAGCATACATCATTGGATATTTTTCTCTCAAGATAATATGTAAAACCAAAATTAAGGAATAAGCAATACTTATTGTTTTGGACAGTAAACATGAACATGCGACTATTTTAAAAAAAACTACAAACTGTAAACCACTTATAGAGCCTTTCAAGCACAATGCACTTTACCATTTACCAAGAATCGAACCACTACACTAGAGAATCCCAAGCTACTGTGCATCTATACAAATTTAATTAAAACAACTCTTTTAACATATTAACTCCCTATAACCTATTCCAGTTCAATTTCCCATCCTTATCTTTGTTCAAAGCAAGAACTTGAAATTACAATACCATATGACAATGGCGAAGTGAGTCTAATATTTTATTACTATTTAATGAAAATGAGATTAATGATTATGCAGGCCATTGCTATTTAGGATAATTGAGGTGATTGAGATTTAAATGATAGAACTTCTTTCATGATTTTCAATTTGTATCTACTTTCTTTCTTTTTAATTTAATATGGAACACACAACCATGGTGGCTTATTTGCCTAGTATATTATCTCATTATATTACAACATAATCTAAAGCTTGTAGGAGTTGATGGTGACTCCTCAACACCCCCAAGATCAGTTGCGACCAAAACCACTTCCACAAGAGAGAGAATGGCAAGAAAGATTGCTTCACAATGCAAGATTGATTGATTGCTTGATTGCTATTGCTTGCTATAATCTTGAATGATATGATACAAATGTACATGAGATACCTTGCTTATATGGGCAAGGTTGAGAGATAGGAATAAACCTGATGTTGGCAAATGTCATGATCTTATGACATGAGACAACCAACAACCTAATCACCTAGGAAATGATGCATCCTAGCTAGATAAGATAAGTTCTAGATAAGCCAACTAAGCTTCTAGAAATAATCTTTTACCTAAGTAAACTTAACCATGTGAATATGTCCCCTAATTACCTAGTGAATGAATAAACTAGGTACAAGACAATTATTCACACCAACAAAGCTACATTAAAAAAAAGGAAATGAATCAACTTTATACATGTTGAATTCATTTAATCCTCATTAGATTAGGGTTGTTATTTATAGGAAGGCAAAGATGACGTAGAGGTAACTTCAATAATGAGAGATGCAAAGCTTGATTTTTTTTGTTATTTTATTATAAAGAAATAATAGTATAACAATTCATTAGAAAATGTTATATTTTTGTGAAAATTGATTATAAAAATCTCTCAATGTTTACTAATATTGACCTTCACCAAAACATGCATGAGCTGATTGAACTTTTTTTTTTTGGATTTCTTGAAACCTACACAAATTATGTTCCTTATTGTTCTATCTACTTACAACAACCAAAATATATTGCTACAAGATTATTTGAAATTGATTTTATATGCGTGTACCTATTTTTTATGTTTTAACGACTTACATGTACAAATATAGTACATTTTATTATCATATGATAAATATTTATGGTTTCAACTTTTATAAATGAAATAAATTATGAAATATTTTTAAGAAAATTAAGAAATTTAATTTAATTATTTTTAAAAATAATGAAATTGAAATGTGGGAAATTGTCGCTATATGTTTAGGAGATAGAACAACTAATTTCCTACACATTTCATTCAAGGATGTGTTAGAGATCTCAATCCAAGGATAGAATGAAGGAAAGTGGTCTGCAATAAGGGTGTCCTAGGGTGTGATTAATGTTATAAAGGGGGTTCACCACCAAGCTAGAGCTTGGAAAGACAAGAAATGGATGCAATGTGAAAAACCTAACTAGATGACCTAGGAAATGAAATTGAAATGAAGAATAACCAACTGAGAATGAGCAAAGGTACACTTGGAAGAAGGATGAGGTCAGAAAAATCTCTAAAACCCTAAAATTGTGTTGTTTGATGCTCACTAAGACTCATATGCCAATCTGGGCAATTTAGTCCCAGACTAGGGTTTCTATGCCAAAAATGGAATCTGTCAAGGACTGATATGAATCTCTAGAAACCTGAAAAATGGCAGTACTAGGACTCATATGCCACAAGTGGTGATTTAGTCCTACTATTAGGGTTTGGCTAAAATTCTAGTATTCTCTAATGAACTATTGTAGCTTCCTTTATGTCAAATCTCTAAGTCGGAAACCCTGATTTACAACATGTAGGTGACTTTCTGTGATCTTGCAAGTAAGGAGAAAAACTTGCAACTTATTAATCAAAGATCCTTAATCTTGTAGCTTATTCTTCAAAGAACCTTCAAGCTCCAAAACACCAGGATTTGCAATCACACATAAAAGAGGAGAAAAACTTGTTGATTGTTAGGAAATAGCAGTTTTCCTTTTTCAAACCTCGTTTAGGTAATTAAACCTTATGATGAAACAATGAAATATGAATATGAAACATAAAACATGAAACATGCAAAATGATACCTTGAATGATGCCTTGAGATGTAAATAAACAATCTAACATGAAGTGGCCATGTAGAATGTAGGTCTTGATCTTGAGTTAGATATGAAACAATGCTTAATCTTGGATCTTGAATGATACATCACAACACTAGCTCAACAACATTCTTGATGTTTTATGCCTTTGACATGATAATGGATCATGAATTTATGCAATAATCTTCTTCAAATCTTCCTTTTAATTTTCTTGAATGTCCTTGAATACTCTTGTGAACTCTTGTGAAAGTGTTCTTGACTGTTTATCAAATTCTAGGATTGCTTAGGTGTTGAAATGATAAAATAATCTTTTATTTATACTTATTTATACCAAATTTCTCAAAATTAAAACACTACAAGCCGACATCAAATCTAGGAAGATAAAATCCCACCAAGAATTGAATTTAAATTACATCATGATTAGAGTGGAACTCATACACCCAAGGTGGTGTATGAGTCCCAGTGGCTTAAAACTAGGATACAAACTCCAAGAAAGATCCTATTTAATGTGAAATTCAAAATTAGTTCCCAAGACCTAGGTGGGACTCATATAGCCAAGGTGTCCTATGAGTCCCAGATCACCAGATCTGGAACACATGACCCAAAATACTAAATTATGATTGGTTATATGATAAGTGTCAGGATTATCTATGAAAAGATGCAATTACTAAGGCTCGTGGATATAAAATAGGACCAAATAAGGCATAAAGAAGCCTAATTAATTAATAAAGACCTAGATTAGTGCAAAAATTTTAGGATACACTTTACAACACCCTAAATAAGGCATAATTAGGTTCATTTTATCATTAATTATTCATTCCCAAATTAAGTGTGAAAAAGGGCTACTTTTTTCTACACTACAAAAATATAATAAAATAAGGAGGTCCACTGAAATGAAAGGAACACGTAGAAATATCACTATTTTATTACCCTTAGGAAACACATAAGAGTGGGGCCCATTAATGTAGTTTAAATTTCAAATTTCACAATCTCTCACCACCATTTGAATGACAACAATTTCACTTACAATCTCGGTTTTATTAATGACAATCATATTTCATCAGTTTACTCAACAATCAAAATATTTTAAATTGATCTTCAATGTACTGACTTCTTGCAATATATACTCATCAAAATTGACATATTTTCTTGATATTGGACTTTTCTTTGTAATTGTTCTAATTTCCTTTGATTAAATTATTTTCTCTGCACACTTCCTAGTTTACTTCCATGGTTCATGGTAATTCTCCTCTATTTTCAGATTGCTCTCTATCTCATCTTCATGCATTGTGTTTTCCTCTTTCTTCACACTTTTTCCTACCAAAAACTAATTTAAGCTACTATTGTTTTCCTTACTTCCCACGTGCCCCTCTATCTTTTTTTTTCTTGTAGTTGCACATTACTTCTCTTTTCACATGTTTTTTTGGGTTTTTCCTTTACTCAATTTTATGCCCTTCAATTCCCATGCCCCTACTGCTAATTTTCTTGGTTTTTGTTTTACTTATGAAATAAATTTTACATTCTTTCTTGGCGTAACTACTTCCCCTCTCCTGTTTGTTTTTTCTTTCAAAATCAAATTTTCAATTTTCCTAAAACATGACTCGTCCTATTCTCCACTGGTGCTAAAACAATTTAAAATTTAAAATTTAAAATTATATTTCTATTCTATATGTAGCCTCCTCATTGGCTACGCATAATTTTTTATTTCTTTAATCAAATTATTCTTTCTTTGACTTAGTTCAATCATTTTTCATTTCTAGGAAAACCAAAATTCATTGTGAAATTTGATTACAAAATGATTAAATTGAAAATGAGAGTTGAGAGATACATTTAGGTAAATATTCATTTCACTTTGCACACATACTATAATTCAAAATTTTAACTTCAAAAAATAAAACAAATAGAGAACTAAACTAAAACCAAAATAAATTGATATGGATTGCTATTGTACCTAGATGCTCCTACATTATACATGTTCAGTAGGAGAAATGTTGCATGAGGGTGCAAGTCATGAACATTTTTATAAGCTTCGAATAGTGATCCTATGCTCATTTTTTATCCAAAATTCTTCTTCATCAATCAGCTTCTTCATTTGTTAGTATATCAAAATCTCTTTACCTCTTCACTCTTTCACATTCATTCATTTCTTATGGTACAATCTGCACTTACCTTGGTGGTCACCTCCACTTGGTTCTTCTCAATGATGAAGATCCATTTCAAACTTCTTATACAAGTGGGTGTATTGTTCCATTGATAAATTATAATTTTCCTCTTGGAATCTCTTCCCTTCTTTTACAATTATTTAGCTACCCTTTATTATTATTCTCTTCCTCATGCAACTGGTGTACCAAATCTTCATCACTTCCCTTGACCTCACTCAAATTTCTCTTCTCATGAACTACTATTAGGCTACTCCCAGCCTAACTTATCATTGCTACAACTTGTTCACTAGCATGAAAACAAACAAATGAACCATCTCTCACTTGTTTCTCCTTTTCCTTAAATAGACTCAAGGGTAAAAGCACAAAGTTGTATCACACTTTCAGCCAAATAAATAGTTTTAAGTGAAAAAAAATTTGGCCAGAAAAGTTTTGGATGAATAGGTTTCGATCGAAACCACATGGCATGTACGTGGCACACAAGGTTTTGGCTGAATCCAATTTTTTTTTTCCCTTTGCCATTTCGAAATTGGATTAAATTGGCTTATTTTATTGTGTGGAGTTTCTATAGAAATCGTTTCTATTGAAACTATCTATGTGGCATCCTAGTTGGTATCGAACTCAACTTTTTTTAGAATTTTCTAAAACTTTCAACTTCAACTAAGTATTTCTTTATTCAAAATGTTGTTTAAAAAAAAAAAACCCTTTTATAGAGCTCAGAGTGATGAATCTGAATATGTAATTTTTTAATATTTTGATTAGTTTTAATATATTTTATTTTTAAAATAATGAAAGTAGGTTGTTAAATTTAAAAAAGAGGTTGATTAAAAAATTAAAAAAAAAATAGTAAAACATATTAAAAAAATTAAAAAAAAATATGGGGCACTAGAGGAGAGAGTCCTCTTCAAAAGGGTATAATTTTATTTTGAAAATGATTAAAAAAATAGAAAAAAGTTGACATACCATGAAAATTTTCAAATTCTAACAAGTTTGACTTTAAAATGTTATTACGAGAAAAATATACATCAAAATTTAAATTTTTTTTCCATGCACTAGATACTGAAGTTACCTATTTGTAGAATTAGATTTTGGGAGAAATTAAGTTTCTTCAATTGTTTCTTGACGGCCCATGAAGTCACTTTTTGCTAAAATTTTCAGTATTCCAAAATTTGTTCTTAAATTGATAAAAAAATAATGATTCTTTTTTAAAATATGAAAAATTTCAAGAATAAACTTCATCAAAAGTTCTACATTTCATTATTTTACATCATCTTGAAATTTAAACCATAAAGACCACTTTTATGTGGTCGAATTTTAGAATTCTTTTGTTGTTGGTAGATTCATTTATAAAGTGTGACAAAGGTTTGTGCTTTTACCCTCAAACAGTACTCCCTTTCATCCTTTGTGATGGTATAAATATTTTCCCAAACACCATATATAACATGTATATCGTATTTCCATGACCTACCCAAAAGGAAATGGAAAGCATCCATAGGCATCACATCATACAAAACTTCATCAACATAATTACCAATATGAAATTATACCAAAAATTGTTCACTTATTAGAATTTAATGATCTTTTTGCAACCAAGTGACTCAATAAGGATTTAGATGTCTTTTTATTTTCAATTTCATCTTCTCTACCATCTCTTGTGAGACCAAATTATTGATACTTCAATATCCAAAACTATCTTACAACACTTTTCACTTGATTTATACCCTATTCAAAATAAACTTCGCCTTTGTGTTGGCTCTGGTTGTTCTTTTTCTAGTTTCAAAAGAACTCTTTTTTGTATCAATGCCTCCCCCTATTAGATCTCTTCTTCTTTCTTTGGGGAAGTCACACTCTCTTCATCATATTGTGTTGCATGGTTCTTTGATGCACTCTTCTTACTAATGTCTTGTTGTATTTGAGGGAATTCAAAGGCCCTATGTCCAACCTCTCCACATTGGAAACATGCGCTTCCAAATCCTATTCCTCTACCTCTTCCAAAATATCCTCTACCATGAGAATAATCTCCTCTTCCTTTAGAAGAGTCTCCTCTTCCTTTCCTTCTTGGTTGTTTACATAAGACATGTTTGCCTCTTTCTTGTTTTGGTAACCTCTACCATTGATGGGTTGTTCTATTTCACATGAAAATTTTCCTCTACATCGAGAGTTATTTTTTCCTTTTATTAAGTTTCTCTTTCTCCTTTAAGGCATATTGATATGCATCCTCCACACTATGCATATTTATCAAACTTATTTCATCTTGAATAGTTTTAGGTTGCATTTTGGAGTTATTTTTCTATTTTTAATCTTTCACCCCAAAGTGTTGTTTAATTATGACTGCCATCCTTGCAAAAATGGGTAATTTGTAGATTCACACTTTGAATTGACTCACCTCAAGGTCGATAGTCATTTCATTGTTCGGATCTCATTTCCTAATGAATTGAGAAAAGATAGGACCCCTTTTCCCTCTTTGGATCCACTTTTCCTTTTTGGGAAACCCTAGGAACCCCCTATTTTTCATCATTTCACTACCATATCCTTTGAAACTAGGTTATCTTTACTACCACTATCTACTATAACTTTGCAACACTTACCTCCAACCTTCCACACAATTCGAAAGAGACACCTTCTTTGAAATGGTTTGTCCTCAACTACCTTCAGATTTACCAACACTCTCCTCATCATGAGAAATTCACCTTCTTAGGGTTCTTCACCTTTCAAGGATGCATCCTTCATCCTCTTGTACCAAGTGGTTTTTTGTTTCACTTTTTTTGTGATCTTTTATTTTTGGACACTCATAAGCATGATGACCAACTTGTCCACATTGGAAACATTTATTGAGGAACTCTCTACTACTGGCACCACATCCTCTTGTTGGAAACTCCCTTTATTTTGTGCTTTGTCCCACTTCCTTACTCTATTTGTGGCTTTGATTCCTCTTCAATCTTCTTGTCTATGTTGTTGCTAATTTATCCTTTCTCTGTTGTAAATCTTCCATGAATTCTATAATTATTGATTTGTCTTCTCATCACCTTCCTCTTAGCCTTCAATGCATATTAGTATGCTTCTTCCATTGAGCTAATCTTCAACATACTCATTTCATCTTGAATATTAAAATGTAAACCATTAACATACTAGGTTGTCTTTTCCCTCTCAATTTCATGCCTCCCTGATCGAATAGTCAACTTGTAGAACTCCTCTATGTAATCGTTTACATTCATCTCTTTTTTATTTATATTTTGCAAGTGTAACAAAAAAAAATAATTGTTTGCTCCACCTTTGAGGAATCGAGCACTATTGAAAGAATGAAGGAGACCTCAGGTTTGTTGTCTTTGTTGTCACTAATGCCAACATTGTTTTATGTCTAGATATTTTCTCATCTGGTAAACTATGTTCATGCTACACCAATTTGGTAATCTGGTTCAAAATCTCTCTAAAGTGTATGTTAGCTCATACAATTTTAATATTTTTTTTAAGAGTCTTCGATGCAGTTGTGATCGGGCAATCAACAATTTTAGTTGAACAAGTAGAAATATTTGAATGTTAGAAGTTTGGCTTATAGTTTTGTTGTGTTTCTCTTTTGGCCAACTTAAGGTACATGTTTCATGAAGGATTATTTTTTAGGTCTGGGCCGACCTAAATTGTGTCTTGCATTTTTAGTTTTGAGTGCCAAAGAATTTTTGCTTTACGACTGATAAGATATTTTAAATTATGTATGCTTACATCCAATTAGGCTGACCTAATTGATGTATGAATTGTGTGTATATGGAAAATCTTTGTATTGAGTATATAATATATATATATATGAGATGTACATAGATGTATGTATGTTTTTAGATTGACATAGAGAGGTATGAAAGAGAAGTGATGATGTGAGATATGTGATTCAAAGTGATATGGTAGTTGATGATAGTTGTTTCACACCTATAATCTAGTGCAAGAATTTCCATCTTTCAGAGCTTAATTGGAACTATACGCAACACTTAGAAGGTGCATTCCTTTCAGTTCAAATCTCTAGCAATGAGCCATATCTTTCTGTATTCTGGTAGTAAGCCATATCTTTGTACTCCAATTATGAGCCTTTCAAGGATAGCATGTTATGGAAATGCTCCATGCAATATCTTGTCACTAGTTATATAATATATTGTGAGTTAATCCTCAACGTGGTTTTTTGCTCTTTGGGTTTTCCATGTAAAAATATTGGTGTCTATGTGTTGTGTGATGTTATTTTCATTTCCACATTCTTACTCACTGCTACAAAAAGATACTTTATAATAGTTGAATGGTTAGCAATCTCTTGGTTTAATAGAATACTAATTCACCCCCCTCTCAGTATTTTGTATGTTCAACAATTGGCATCAGAGCTCAATTCCTCTTGAAAAGCTTAACAACTTGATAAAATATTGAATTTTGAATAGATGGCTGATAAAAAGTATCCTATTCCTTTGGAAGAGATCTCTGCAACTGAGGAACTTCATGTTCATCTTAAAGATCTGGACAAAAGTGAAGATGAGAAAGAATCTTTGAAGGAAAACCTAAAAGAAGCAAATGAATGCATTAGAAAACTAAGAGAAGAAATCAAGAAATTAAAAGAAAGGCATAGAGAAGTTAGTGATCAATTGAAGAAGGAAAATGAACACATCACTAGACTAAAGCTACAAATTGAAGAAAATAAAAGAATTGAAGAATGTTAGAAAGTGGAAATCTAGAGAAAAATTGATGAGTGCATGAAGCTTGAACAAGAAGTGGTGACACTAATATTTCACTTAGTGAAGGAAAAATCTCATGAGGATAAATTCAAGTCAAGCACCACAAATCTTGATGAATTGATTTATTTTCAGAAACCCTCTAAGCATAAAATCAGTCTAGGACTTGAAGAAGGACAAAGTTCAAAGGAAAATCAGGTTCCCAAGAAAATGAACAATTAGAGAAAGACTGAAGGAAATGGAAAGAAAATCAAGAATCATAGAAGAAATACTGGAAGGATTCATATTCGACATCCTAATGCTCAAAGGTACCCATCTTTCAATAGTATTTATTTTTCATGTAATAAATTTGTTCATAGGGTGATAGAATGTAAAAATAGAATGAACTAGAATAGAATGAATCAAAATGTTGGATTCTTTATTGGACAATGCTTTTCTTGCAATGAGTTTGGGCATAGAGCTACAGAGTGTAGAAGTCAGACAATGATGAACACATTCAATATTGGTAGAATGACTCAATATTTTCAAGGCTACTACTATATATGCCATGCTTTGGACATAAAGCTATTCAGTGTAGATCAAGGTTTAATGCAAATCAGTTTGGTCAAAAAAAAAAGTGTGTTACACCTGTAATAAACCAGGACACATTTCAAAATCCTATAGAAGCAAAATTGAGAACAAAGCTAAACCAGATTAAAAGAACAAAAATGTGAATAAGATTGATACTGGTGAAGTTAGAAAGGAAATGGAGAATATTTGGAAGAAAAAAAGAAGCGCTTGAGGATAAGAATGAATCAAATGCATCTGCATTTGCATCTAGTGTAGATACTTCTTGTAGGAACTAAACCCAACAATGGTTTTAGGGGGAGTAGTGACTGAAAAATCTAACAAACCCCAAGAATAAGAAGTGGTAAGTAATGAGACAAGGATATATGGTGTAAAGCATCATTCTGAAGATATTAAAGAGTTTTCTGGCAGAAAAATATGTAAATATGATGAATTATGGTGCATCTTAGGGTTTACGGTGTATTCTACAAAGTTTTTATCACACTTTTGAAGTTGGAGTGCATTTAATGAAAAATTAGGGAAAATTTTGTAAGACATAAATTAAGAAACCAAGTCGAATTAAATCAAATTTGTAAATTGGAAGAAGCATAGCAGGCTAAAGAAATTTGAAAAGCGATTTGGAGAAGTTGGCATCAAACCCTTGTTTCCAACAAAGCTTGAAGAAGGCATTTATTGTTATCTAAGCTTTGTGAATTTTAAATTGAAGCATCTCTTTAAGTAATATGAGTAAAAGAAATGGATACTCCTACTATTATGGAAGTGTTTTTGAGACCCTCACCCAAATTTTGAACGTATTCTTTGAAGGTCTTTGAAATGGATCCCTTGGGTGTATTCTCTCACATTCATGTTAATTTTTTACCTACTAAAGACACCATAACATACTTTCATAGTAAGCTAGAAGAATTTAACCATCAAGAATTTAGGGATTTATGGATAGAAGAATTGACAGGAGATGATTTTTCTATAAAACCTGAATATGAAAACCTAGTATGGAAGAAGCTAGATGTCTAGAATTAGTTCCCTAACTTTTCAAATGAAATGGACTCTAAATTTGTTAGGATGGCCCTAAGTAATGTGCATGATAAATTTGTGTGGACAAATGTAGCCAAGTTAATCACCAAGGAAGTGATATAAGTTGTAATTGGTCTTTGTGCCACTAGACCCTTGCCAGTGTTGAAAGCTATGAAAAATGAGGTAGTTATGAAGCTAATTGGATCCACATTTGATGAGAGAGATTTAAATACTAGACATATATCAAACCCAACTATGAAGTATGTGTCTATCATGATTGGACAAAAAATATATTTCACTAATTGAGGGTTTTGTGTCTACCACAACAATTCATACCGCATACAAAATGGTGGTAAATGGAAGAGACTATGATATGTGTGAGTTTCTCTAACAATAACTTCTGGAGAATTGAGATTGATCAAGACAAAGAAACACTCCTTTAAGTTCAAGACATTGGTAGTTTGTCTACTATTTTACTTTTTGAAGGAGTTATCGGGAAAGAAAAACATCATATGGGATCATAGTAGGCTAGTTTCTCATCAAAATTTTGAACACTTGCACAGTCTTGGAGAATTTAGGGCACAAAATAATACATTAACTAAATTCTTTGTAGTTTTCTAGAATGATATGCATGAAAGAGAAAGGGTTCCCAGAAGCCTAGTGAAAAATTATGCAAAGGACATAACCTTTCTAGTAAGTATTGATGAATGCATCATGGAAGCGGTTGAACCCAGAACTCTCTAGATAGAACCATTGGGATATGAGATAGATGAACAACTTGTTGAGAGGTTTATTGAAATGTTGCTAAGTAGTCCAAGAGAACCCTCTCTGCCCCAACATGGAACACATGAGGAAAAAGCTAAGTAAGTGCATTTATAGACTTCAGCATCCCATAGAGAAAAAAAACAAGAAAAAATGTTGAGGAATTCTTCAAAGGGCCATTTTCTAAGGATGACATTGATCAATTGAAGGAATCCCTTGATGAGAGCAAGTCCAAGTCAGTTGAGCTACCCTCTAGACCTAGTAAATTTGAGAGGATATCCTCTATTACCAGACCTACTTCCAGTGTTTTTGTAGCCAAGAAAGGAAAGAAGATAGAAAATAGTACTCTGGCATTATTTGATGTATTTATCTCCACCAGACCCAGTACTCGTGCTTCTAAAAGGAAGAACATACCTCATGCTACACCATTTGTTGCACCTAGAAAAAGAAGAGTAAAGAAGATGGAAAACATGAACAAAAATTTGAGTGATGTTATTTAGGAAGAAATTGATCTTGGATTGCAAGAAGAGAAACAATTGAAAAGGAACAGAAGAAAGATCACCTCTATCAGTAATGAAGAAGCATAAACCAAGTTCAATATATCCATAGATGAAGAGATAGAAGAAGAAGAAGTCTCTTTCAAAATTCATGTGCATGAAAAGAAGAATGAATAAGGTGCATCTGATCCTAAGGAGGAAATATCTACCTCTCCTCTAGTAAGTGATCAGCCATCTTTAAATTTGGGTACTTTGGTAAATAATATGATAGATACTAAAGATCTTATGTCGACTACCCAATTATATGATGAAGTAAATGATGAAGGTAAAGAAATTATTAAATTAATGCTTTTATTCAGTACATTGTTAGTTGCAATGTGAGTATGGAGACAATCTAAAAGAAAGTGACTAATAATGTATGGAAAGTATTTTTACAAAGAAGAAAAGAGGCTAAAAATGATGAAGACAAGATGAAAAATGAGGCCTTCCTTTCTAATGGATCCTCCTTTTCTCAAGAAGAGGCTGCTAATTTGTTAATAGAATGTTCTTCTTTGTTTAGATTCAAACAAATATTTAAGATGCTTATGACAAAGGAGATAAATAGTATGAAAAACATAAGAAAGGAAACTCAATACATAATCAAAAGTTTGGAAAGATATTATGGGACAAGAACTAGTTCTTCATCCCATATAGCTCATGCACAAGAGGATGTTACTATCACATAAGTAGTAGATCATCCAATCTTGGAAATTTTTAGTGAGATACATGAGGTTTTAGAGACTCCTTCCGCTCTAAATGATATAAAGGAGACTACAAGGAAATAGTTTGAAGAACAACACAAGGATGATACTTGTAATGTACCTGAAGAACATCATGAATCCACTGGAAACAATGGAAAGAAGAGTAAAGATGAAGGTGATGGGAGCAAGGACAAAATGGAAAATGGTGAAAGGGATGATGAGGACAAGAAGGAAAAAGAAAAAAAGGACAAATCCTCCAAAAAATACTTAGAAAAAGAAAAAGAAAGGGAAGAAGAAGAAGAAGAAGAAAAGAAAGAGGATAAAGAAGAAGGAAAGAAGGAAGAAGAAGTAAAGGAAGCCACCCAAATTGAAAGAAATGAAGAAGATAATCCTAAAGCTATTGAGCCACCAAAGACAACTAGAGAATCATCTGAAAGCACTCTCAAATGGTTATTGACAAGGAAACCAAAGCTACAACCAGTGCTGACACCTCAACTAGTCAAGTTGCCATCACATCCAAGCTATGCAGATTTTTCTAAGATTTCACCAAGTAAGAAAATAAAGATTTTTGGCACCTTTTTCAAATCATTTACGTAGGAGACTATAGAAGCTTATCAGAAAGGGAATGATTTTATAAATGAATCCATTAGAGCTTTGCAGGAAGCAACCCCTGGTGTTACTACAAATGACTCCTTAGCACCGATTGATAATCTAAAGTGTGCAATTGATTTTGTTAAGGAATATACTTCTAATCTTAAGGTACAAATCATGAAAGAGGCAAAGACAAGTATTCTACATAAAATAATATTGATTCTACAAGAAAAATGTGCTATTGCGCATGACAATGTGTTGTAAAGTTTGAAAGAAGTGAAAGACTGTGATGAGAAAGCCCAGTTATTATTTGATTACTACATGTAGTGGTCAGATGCCACTTGAGGTATCAAAAACTTAATGCAATCAATTGAGTCTAATATAATAAATGCCTCCAGACTCTATAAAGTTATAGATGACATAAATTATATTGGATGGACTTCGATTACATATCTTCAGAACAAGTTCTTCATTCTACAAATATAAAAAGAAGATGCAATAAGACACTTTGGATAGCTTGGAGATCTGGTAATGGCTAGACACATCTCCATATCAAGGGCCTTGATAGATGTATAAATAATGGAGAATATGAATATTATTCCTTCCACTCTAGAAGAAGGAGGAGGATGCTTAGTGAAACTAGAATCTGTGCATAAGTCTCTTACTAGAGCTAAAATGATTTGGGATGATGGTAAGCCAGCTTGGGATGAAATTATTAAAATACTACAAGGTTCCACTAGATCTTGACTATTTATGTTTTCCTACCCTTTTCCCTTGATGTGAAAGGGGGAGAAGATTGAAGGTTCAGTAAAAATAATGTTTTCGTTTTTGGTTCAGTTTTATGTTTTTGAAAGGGGGAGCTGTATGAAGAATTGAACATTTTTTTTGTTGTTGCAATTTTTTTGTTTTGAAGTGAGTTTCACTCTTGCCACATGTTTCCATCAATGAAAAAGGGGTATATTGTTGGAAGAATGAAGAAGGAGACCTACGGTTTGTTGTCTTTTTTTTCATTGATGCCAACATTATTTTATGTCTAGATATATGTTCACCCAGTAAACTATGTTCACGCTACACCAATCTAGTAATCTAGTCTAGAATCTAGATCTAAAGTGTATGTTGGCTAATACAAATTTGATATGTTTTTCAAGAGTCTTAGATGCATTTGTGATTGAGGAATCAACAATTTTAGTTGAATAGGTTGAGATATTTAAATGCAAAAAGTTTGGCTTATAGTATTGTTGTGTTTCTCTTTTGGCCAACTTAAGGTGCACGTTTCATGAAGGATTATTTTTTTGGTCTGGGCTGACCTAAATTATGTCTTGCATTTTTAGTTTTGAGTGCCAAAGAAGTTTTTCTTTGTGACCGACAAGATATTTTGAATTATGTATGATTACATCCAATTAAGCCGACCTAATTGATGTATGAACTATGTGTATATGGAATATCTTTGTATTTAGTATATATATATACATATATTTGAGATGCACATAGATGTATGTATATTTTGAGATTCACATAGAAAGATATGAAAGAGAAGTGATGATGTGAGTTATGTGATTAAGTGATAAGGTAGTTGATGATAGTTGTTGCACACTTTTAATCTGGTGCAAGACTTTCCATCTTTCAG
This sequence comes from Sequoia sempervirens, assembly GCA_007258455.2. Lineage (NCBI taxonomy): Eukaryota > Viridiplantae > Streptophyta > Pinopsida > Cupressales > Cupressaceae > Sequoia > Sequoia sempervirens. The sequence continues at coordinate 57,719,029 of VDFB02379711.1, forward strand.
AGCTTAATGGGAGTTGTACTCAACACTTAGAAGGTGCATTCTTTTCAGTTCGAATATTTGGTAGTGAGCCATATCTTTATGTATTATGGTGGTAAGCCATATCTTTGTACTTAAATTGTGAGTGTTTCAAGGATAGTGTGTCTTGGTAGTGTACCATGTAATATCTTGTAACTGGCTATAATATATTGTGAGTTAATCCTCACCATGTTTCTTCCCACTTTGGTTTTTCCATGTAAAAATCATGGTGTCTATGTGTTGTGTGATATTATGTTCATTTCCATGTTCTTACTTACTGCTGCAGCAAGATACATTATAATTATTGGATGATTATCAATCTATTGGTTTAATAGAATACTGATTCCACTCCCCTCTCAGTATTTTGTGTGTTCAACAAGCACAAGGGTAGGTTTTCTATTTCACACTTGTTACACTAAAGGAAGCCTTAGAGATCTCAATCTGAAGATAGAAAGGGGGAAATAGATATTGCAATAAGGTATCCTAGGGTGTAATTAAATATAATAAGAGGGTTCAGTGCCAAGTTGGGGCTCAGAAAGATAAGAAATGTGAATGACATGCAAAGTACTATGCAAAACCTAACTAAATGACCTAGGAAATGAAACTGAAATACATAATGACAAGTTGAGAATGAAAAAAGGTGAAAATAGAATAAGAATGAGCTCAAAATAAGCTCCAAAACCATGAAAATCTATTGTTTAATTCCCATTGGGACTCATATATTAGTTTGGGTGATTTAGTCCTAGACTAGGGTTTCTAGGTGGAAACAAGAATCTAACAGTGGTGAGTTTAAATCTCCTAAAATCTAGAAAGGCCCTATACTTGCACTCATTCACCACAAGTGGTGTATTAGTCCCACTCAACTTTTTATAGAGGGTTAAGGTTTGATTCTTCTCTCCTATCTTTTCTCTTCCTTCCACACTTCATTTCTGGATCTGAAACACTAATTTTCAACCCGTAGGTGACTTTCCATGGAGATAGCAACCTTGTGACAACTTGACTACTTCTCTCAACCTTGTAACTTAATATTCAAAGATCCTTGAATCTCCAAGACACCTAGATCTACAATCACACATGTAGAGAGAGAAAAACTTGTTGATTTTTAGGGAATATGGGTTTCCCTTGGTCAAACCCCATTTATGTAATTAAACCAAATGATGAGATAATGAAATAAAAAAATGAAACATGAACTATGATACCTTGAATGATGTCTTGAGATGAAAAAAAATAATCTCACATGAAGTGGCCATGTAGAATGTAGATCTTGATCTTGAATATGGATATGAAACTGTGCTTGCAAATGGACTTCAATGCTACATCACAACACTAGCTCAACAACATGCTTGATGCTTGACAACCTTGACATGATGATGGATCTTGAATTGCTACAACAATTAATGAAGAAATTTTCCCTTGAATACTTTAGAAATGTTCTTGAATGCTCTCTTGACGCTCTTGTGAAGTTGTGGAATCATAAAATTGCTATTAGGAATGCTCTCTTGATCCTTGCCATGTAATAGTTGTAGGATCTTAGCATAATCACTATTGCATATTTTACATTAATTGTAAATCATTTCCTTTTTTACAAGGAGTAGAATACCATCATCCATTCTAGGCTCATCCTTGTCTCGCATTAAGCTAGGGAAACCTGGGTTAGGTAGCCTTTTCTTCGTATGTCATTTGTCAATTGTCTCTTTTGGCTATTTGGTTGCCTTCCATGTATATATAAGAGCAAGCTTGGGATGTGGATGGCATGCCTTAAGTGGCTTGCATGCGACATACTTTTATTTCTAGATTTAGCATGGTATTTGTGGGGGAAACCCTTCCTCCCTATTTCATGACGCAACTTGCTTTAGAAACATGTGACTTTGCATAGGGTTTTTTGAGGAAAGCTCTCATGTCTTAGGAAAAAACATTAGCTACTTTAAAGAAATTTCTCATAGTAATGGTGTAGCAACTACTTTAAAATGGGGGCATACATAGATGACATCTTTTGGAAAAATTTCATGGCGTGATTTTTCTTTTTCTTGTGATGTGTCCTCTTCTTGGTGGTTTCATTGGGTTTGATTTCATCCAAGAGTGTATGATCTACTGTCATGGCGTGATATGAATGAGGCATCCCATGGGTGAAAATCTGACACTTTTGACTTGTCCTCTCTTGGAGACATTAGGCGCAATGCTCCCTAAGAGGAAGACTGTTACATGAACAAAGAAAAATCCCCTTTAACAATTTTTTTACATGACATTCAAAAGCATTTACAAAATCATTTTCATTATGGTGCCTTATCAAATTTGTTAGGAGGATAACTTCAAATGGTATGGTATGAGAGTATAATATGATTCTCTCATTTTCTGCCTCATTGGGATAACTCACCTAGTGGATAGACTGAGGTTCCACTACCCCAGAGTGAGCACACATATTTTGTGACAACTCACCTAGTGGATAGACTGAGGTTCCACTACCCCAAAGTGAGTAGCATATGTTATGGACAAACAACCACTGCCTCACATCATGTTGAATCAGTTGTGCTTGATCCTTTTTTTTAATTTATATTTCTTGGCCTTTGATAGGGTATGATCATGTATCTCTCTTATTGCTACATACTTAAATATCTTTAATGTCTACTTTAATGTGAGTTTGACATGAGGTCATCCTCTCACTAAAGTGGGGGAAAAATGCAGTAATGGAAAAACTAGTATTTTCCATGCTTGATCTGATAATTGACATTAAAGTTGAACCCATGGTGTCTTGGAATAGTTTTGTAATGTGTTGTACACATTCACAATATTTTAGGACCTTTATTTGATTAAAACATTCCTTAATCAGTCCTTTTTGAAGGTGTTGTAAATTGTTGTAACACACTTTCACACTTTTATAGGACTTATTTGCTTAATTAATCCTAATGGGCCCCTTTCTAAATAAAATGTACATAATGTGTACCTTATTTAAGTGTTGTAAATTGTTTTAAAGTACTTTCACACTTATATAGGTGGTCTTAATTCATTGTGGTTAATTGTAGTTATTAAAACCCTTTTGATTCAAATTGAGACCTTAATTTTGACACCTCCCAAAGATCTTTCCGGACAATCATAAATTAAATAAAAAATTATTTCATTGGGAAAGATTTGGTCCTGGTAAGTTGAGCTAGACCCATTCACCCTTAATGGTGAATGGGTCCTCTCTTAATAGGACCCCCCTTTCTTATTTGATCTGGAATGGGTTTTTGGCCTTCTTTCAGTGCCCCGAAGCTTGGTCCTAGAAAATTTTCCAAGACCCATTCGCCCTTGGTGGTGAATCGGTCCTCCCTTAATGATACCCCTATTTTTGAATTTCATTTTGGCAGGAATTTAATTACCTTTCTTTCCAGATCTGGCAGTGGCCTTAGTTCTTTAAATTTTGGGGTTAATCTTCTAATTTGGTATCAATAAGGGGCTAATTCACATTGTTTCTCCTAACACAATCTAGCAAGTTTATGAGGCATTCAATCATTCAAGTGATCAAGCATTAGAGAATTTCAAAGGTATTCATAAGCCATTTCAAGGAAAATTTCAAGTGTTTATTGCAACAATTCAAGGTACTATCATCATGTCAAGGGTTTAATGCATTCATGTGTGTTGAGCTAAGAAGTTAATCTTGCATTGAGGATCCATTTAAAAGCATCATATTACATCCAAGATCTACATTCTTCATGGCCACTACATGATAGTATGCAAATTTGCTTCACAAGACAACATCCAAGGTGACATCATTTGCATATTTCACATTTCATGTTTCATATCATTCATTTCATCATTTGGTTTAATTACCTACAAGGGATTTGATTGAGGAAAGCCCACATTCACTAAAAAAATCAACAAGTTTTCTTTCCCTTGAGTGTGTGTTTGCAAATTTATAGGTTGAAGATCAAGTTGAGCAAGATTTGGAACAAAGTTGTCAAAGTTCTCAAACTTGCAAAAGTTGTCATTCAAAGTGCAAGATCACGGAAAGAGCTCTGGAAAATTGAATGTTGACTTCGAGAACTTGACAACCGGGATTTCAAGAGTGCAGACATCAAGGAACAGGATCTTGAAATTATTTTTCTGAAACCCTAAAAGGACCCATTCACCACTAAAGGCGAATGAGTCCTCCATAGCTCAAAAACAAATTTTTGGCTAGGTACAAAACTTTTTATTCTCTAAAAACTTCCCTCATAGTTTCTATAACAATTAGGTTGCATTTCTGGATGTTATTAGCATCTTATTTGCATTATTCGAGGTGTAAATTAAGTGGTCCATCACATTTATCATGCATTTGGTTGGATCCTATTTTCATCCCTAATCATACATATATGTGTGTGTGTGTGTGTGTCATTTATTTATATGTTCTTGTATTGAAAGACATTTACTAATATTCAATCAACATTTTGTCACCTTCAAATATCTTCTTTCATCTAAAAATCATTTAAGGTATAATCAATAGCAAAACACATCAATTTAATCTTGAATTAGAATCTACATACTCAGTATTACGCATTATTTAGTCTCTATCACTCTTTTACGCATTTTTTTTGGAGTTGAGCTCAAATAACATGTCCCCTAGCAACATAATGATAACCTTCTAGATCTTTTTTTTTAAATACTATGAGTCCTCAAAGTAGAGGGAAGGGTGAATAATGTGAGATATTGTAGAAGTTCAAAAAAAGTAAGATTAGATCAATATTGTAGAAGGATGGATCCATGGAAGGTGAGCTATAGGAATATACTTGGCTTAGGATAGAGCATAAATCCAACAAAAAATTGGACACAACACACAAATAGACACATTTAGTTTTCAAGGTAAAAAAAACTAGAATTAAGATTCTTCGTAAGAGTAACACATTCCTCAATCATCAAGCTAAGCATCCCTATTATTTTACATTTACTTTCCTACAGTAGTATTTAATCCATAATTACATATACCCACATATTACCATTAGTTAATCTAGGTTGACTAAACAAGTGTTCAATTGCACTCATTTCATTTCTTAGCCTAATTTAAGCTTAGGGAAAGTATTATTTTAATGTTTGTAATCATTACTTCATCCAAATTGTCATCTTATTTTAGTGAGATGGCCATTGTAAATTAAATATTTTATTCATTTTTTATGATATAAAATTTGAATTGGGTGGTAATTATTGTATAACTATCAATATTGGATGAAAAATTAACATTTCTACTGATTGTTGACATTTAAGATATAAAAGGCTATCATAGTAGCAAGTAAATTCATAGAGGAAAATTAAGATTGACACAACATTTTTTAGATGTATATTATGGATATCAAGTTGAGAAAACTTCTCTAACCTTAATTTTAGTGTAGTTTTAATCAAGGTTCAATTTTGCATACAAATTTCAAATAATCTATCTTGAAGATAATTGACATGGACATATAAGTGACCTTCAATTCTAGATATATTTTTTGTTAGTTTGAATGTGATTGTTTGAAAGGTTCTTGTTTTATAACAAGCTAACTTTTAAATTAAGGAAATTTTTTTTGGCTATATGCCACCATTTATCTAATTTTGATATTTTTATCCCTATCATCAACACTCATTTTTTGCAATTACTTTTTTGGTTACTTTTATTTCTTGAGTAGCCTTTATGTTTATATCTAATAAAATATATTATATTTATAGCTTCATTTTTGTGCCTTTTGTTACTTGAAATTATACCCCTACCAAACTTAGTTCAATATTTTAGAGATGCAATGGGAATGATGTATCAAGTGTAGGAATTTGCTAAAATTGAGATCAAGCTGGTTCTTTTCTAAGCCTAACTATAGGTTTTGATCCAATTGAATTTAGATAAAAAAATAATGCCTACTCTAACTCTAATAACTCATAAGGAGAAGGGGTAAGGAAAATAACCAAAAGGGAAATATTGTTATGTACCTTGAAATTCTCTCCTTGCTCATAACATCTAAAACCAATCAAAAGATTGCAAACTAACACAAATATTTATTTTAACTAGATCCTATAAGAATGCATGAAGGTAAGTGGTTTAATAAGAAATAAGAGGGTGAGATATAGTCATAATAAACCATGAAATAGGATTAAAATACTACTAATCCAAATATATTTCTTGAAACTAAGTATACATAACATATATATCATGAAAGAGGTGTAGTGTAGGAAATTGTATACCCTTTACAATTTCACACTTTGTTTGGGTCCCTTAATTTATTGGACTTAATTAAGCTCCTAAATTGTCAAATTATGCATTCAAAACACTTATTTGTCTAGTTTTTTGAAAGGGAAGCCAACATTTAATTAATGCAATTAAGATTTTAATCACATTGGAGAATGAGTGTCCTAGGTTTTTAGGCCATGACCCATTCACCCAAGGGTGAGTGGGTCCCCTCTAAGTCCTAGGACCCATTTTTAAATATAATTTTGGTGGTGTTTTAATGATTCAAATTTCATATGAAATTGTTGGCTTTTCAAATCTAATTTCTAAGAAATTAGATAAAGACCTATAAATACATAGTATTTTTATCAATTCAAATATAACATGCATGATCATATATTTTTAAGAGCAAAAAATATTGTCAAGAGTATTCAAGAGTAGATTTATAAATCATTTGTTTCAGCAATCAAGGTCCTAACATCATGTTCAATATTATGTGTGTTCCTACTAGATATTGTGAAGGCTAATATTCATTGTTGATCCTCAAATCATCCAAGCATTCAAGTATCCAAGAAATCAAGAAAAGCAAGATCAGGTACTTGGAGTGATGTGTTTGACTTTAGTCCTATAAGCAAATCCATTGAAGGTTTGGTGAGTTGTAGCAAGAAATTTTTCATTTATGATTTCCTTCTCCATTGTCATTATTCTTCTATCAAGGTTTAATTACCAAACATGGGGTTTGACTAAGGAAAACCCCCATTCAAACACAACATTTGTTTCCTCTTTGTATGTCAAGATTATAGGTTGAAGACGAATTGAAGATCTTGAAGAAAAATTTTACAATCTTTCATTTGTTGCATTCATTGTTGTCAAGACATGTAGAAACTTAGATCCATAATCTATTTCTAGTTGTATGATAGTGGAGCCTATGCAAAATAGAAGCTAAGATCTTGCCTCAAAGGGCTGCAAAAATAATTTTTAGGACCCCTAACCAAGACTCATTTTCCCTAGGGTGAACTTGTCCTTCAACAGAGCTCAAATTCTACTTTTGGTGATTGGTACATGTGTCCTAACCATTTTTAGATCTGCTTGCATAATGTTTTTTTAATTTCCATACTTTTAGGAATTTTCATTTCATATTCAAGGTCTTACAACTCATTTAGTTTAGGCATTGCATATCATTGCAAATTGGTTTCAAATTTATCCCATTATCCTACTACCCTAAAGGAACGAAGATTTAGGTCTGATTGACTCACGTTTGAGGTTGAAAGTCAATCTCTACTCCTTTTGATCTCTTTCCTAATGAAATTCCCCTAAGGAAAGACACCTATTGTGGATCTTTAAAGTCCTATTTAGGGAACCCCCTTTCCCAACATCTTATTTTGGTGAACTTGACGTTGTTAAGGTGTCTTGTTCCCCATTTTGGTGAACTTGACTATCTTACATCATGCCTTTTCTAATTTGGAGACATTTGAAACCCTAGATCTAGGTTTTGCATCATCTTGTCTTACATAGCATTTAGGGTTACATATTGCATGTTTGCATCATCTAAATTCGTAAAAATCTAAAAAAATTGCATACTTTTTGCATAGTAGCTTGCATTAAAGTGTGTTTAATTCATTTAGATCAACATTTTATTCAAAATTGCATTAAAAAAATTTGTCATTTTGTTCATACATTGTCATAAAATTGCATTTGCATTTTCATCATATTTCTAAAAAAATTGTCATTGAAGAATCTGTTTGTTGTTAGGAACACCGAGCTTAAACATCAAGTCAAACGTTTAGAATTTAATTTTTCAAACCCCTGTCCTAGGACTCATTCACCTTAGGGTGAACCTATCCTGGTACAAGTGCTTTTCAAAATATTTGAACACCTTTTTGTCTCTATTCTATCAATCTGTTATAGATTCCATATCACTGTTTCAATTTCAAAAATTGTGGATTTCTGTAATTATTTGCTTCTATTTCAATTGGTGAAAGGCAGTGCATTGTTTGAAATTAAAATTGACATTTAAAAGTAATCATTTTTTAGGTTTTTTTAATCTAAAATTAATTGATTATCATATTTCAGATCTAAAAATTACAAATATCTTGTTAATTTTATTAGAATCTATATAGGTCTATGATTGGGGCTCTACTGTTCTTATTAGAATCAAGGCCCAAAATTACATGCAAGTTGTTTTCTTGGTTGCAAGGTTTCAAGTTGACTCGATAGAAACTCATGTGAAGGTAGTGAAGAGGAATTTTAGATATTTGAAGAGCACTCTGAATTATGGATGGTGGTATCAAAAAGGTGATGACTTTTCCCTGATTTCATATACTAATGCAGATTGAGCTAGTAGTTTTGATGATAGAAGAAGTACTAGTAATGGAGCTTTATTTTCAAGAGATGGATTAGTCTCATGGTTTAGTAAAAAGTAGGATTTAGTGTCCTGCTTAATAGTAGAAGAAAAGTATATAGTTGCAACATCTTGTTGCACTCAAGTTTTATTGATGAAGAAAATATTCAAGATGGATATCAAAGTAAGGTATGATGAGTCCATTCCTATTCTATGTGACAATAAAAGTGCCATCAATATTTCAAAAAATCTAGTGATACATTCTAGAGCCAAACACATATCTATCAAGTATCACTTTTTAAGAGAGAAGGTTGCAAATCAAGATGTCAAGTTCTAGAATATGTGCCTACAAATGATTAGGTTACAGACATCTTTACAAAGTCACTTTCTATATGAACACATTTTATTATCTCAGAAAGAAGTTAGGGTTGTTTCCCATCCTTCTTCTAACTAGATGCATTTAAATGGTGCATCTATCCAAGAGGAGAAGTTCAAGATATATCTTTATGCCTAGATTGTTGAAGGCTACCTCTCAAGGGGAGTAGGTAGAAAGAGACTAAGAAGGGAGATAGGATTTGTGTAGATATGAGGAGATTTTATGTTGTTACAAGAACAAAGTAATACTACTAGCCCTTTTCCCTTGATGTCAAATGGGGGGAAAATTACATATCAGGTTAGTGTTGCCATCAATTCCAAATGGGGAGATTGTTGCATATGTTGTCATTGATGTCAAAAAACATGTATTATGGATGGTCACAGATTAATTAGAAGTGTTGTAAATTAAAGGACATGGTGATAAATGTAATGACCATGTTGTATAGTGTTGTACCATATATTATGTTGCTCATGAATAGGTGAAAGCTATCAGATGGAAGTTCATGTTGTTATGAAGAAGTTGTGGCTTCTTTCTTTTAATGAAAATAATTAGAATTGTTAGCTATAGGAGTCTGAATATTTTGTTTTTTCCTCTTGATGTAAAGCATTGTATAAGATATGAAATAAAGTATGAAAGGTTTTCTAATAGTCCAAGGCATAGGAATTTGTACTGAAGAACCTTTGGAGAATGCTTTGTATTCCTCTGCATTTGAAGATATGGCCGTGTAGTTTGGATTTTTGATAGAGATAGGTGTGACATATATATGATCTTGATTTTAAAACATAGAAGTTACTGCACAAGTTTCCAAATCTAATAGAGAGAAGACTGTGTTGTTATATAGTTAAGAAGGTTCAATGGAATGCTTTGTATTTCTCCGCATTTGAATATGTGTTCTTGTGGTTTGGAGGATAGGTTCAATTTTTTTTTATATTTCCTCATTTCATGTTTCAAGTGTTGAGGTATAATGCAAGTATGGTTTTTCAATGTTTTATCTCAAGTCTATGTTCTCTAGGTTTACAAGAGATGTTGAGTTCAGTATCTGTTTACTTGTTACAACAAATAGTAGCATGAAGTTATGAAAATGGTGTATAAGAATGATTTTAAATGTCATATAGTGTTTGTAAAGTGATCCACATGATACATTAGCTAGTCTCTCTAGTACCACCTTTGGTCTGGAGCTAATGTATGGAGGATTAAGTGTTTGTTGGGACGACTTGGTATGTTTAGATGTTTGAGCCAAGTTTTTGAGGTGTGTGCTAGCACATGGGGGATGTGTGATAAGGTAAAAAAAGGTCTTTCTTATCTCTTGGTTTGGGTTGAATTTGATTCCTTCTTACCATGAAGGTGTTTTGGAGCTGACTTGTTGTTGTAGTTGCATGTTTCATTTTATATGCTTCATTTGGCCAATAAGGAGAAACTTTTTGAAGCTTGCAGAGGATATAAATGTAAGATAAAGTTTATTTCAAGAAAAGGATGCATGTATGAGTATTCGAGGTGGCATGTGTGATTATATGTGTGAGAAAGTGTGCTAGAAGTGGTGAGTTGAAGGTAGCAAAGGTTTTTGAGTTTCGACAATAGTGAGCCAAAGGAAAGAGAGTTGCACTGGTGATTGATCACCAAATCATATCTTCTATATAGAGGCTTTAGCCTTATTTTGTAAGTTATTTTGTTTTAGGGAGTTTTAAGATTCCTTTGGACTATAGCCCATAAAACTTGGTGTAAATATTGTTTTATTTGTGAGGTTGGACTTGGACAGAAGCTCCAAGCAACTTGCTCACCATAGTTTTTCCCTTCTAAGGTTTTCACATTTATCTAGTCTTATGGTTGTGTACTTGTGCCTTTGAATTGTATTTGATACTTTATTTTCTTAAGGTAATAAGAAATTTTGGATGATAAGTTAAAATTGGATTGAATTGTGGGATATACTAATATGCCCCATCGTCTCAGTATATATAGCATTGTGTTCTAATAGTGGTGTTAATTATAACAATTGAGGAATGCTTATCAATTCATACCATATCACTTTAATCATTTATGCATTCCTTGAAGCATGGTTGTCAATGTGTCCCTCATGATATTAAAAGGTCCCCTGTACAATGTTAAACCTTTATATGCTTCCTAAAGTGTGAGTTTCCAAATAGTCCACATACCTAGAACAGCAAATCTTGTTGGCTTGTGAACTTGAATATTTTTATATGGAAACCTCTAGCATAACATAGCTTGCTAGTTGTATATCTATGTGTCTCATGAGTAAAATAGCATAATAAAACTTGCTAGCCTTATGGGACCCATCATTTATCTTACATGGACACCTAGCATAAAACATCTTTCTAGCTAGTAGATCTATGTATCCTCATATTTACCATTTTATCATTTTGGATATATGTATCATGGTGTGCATTCGATGGATTATTTTTGATAATTGAAACAACCTTACATACTAATTTATTTTTAAATTGTTGACTCAAATACTTAGTTTTTTGTACTAGCATTTTTTGTTTCATGTGTGTGATATGTTTGCTTTATGTGTATCATGTTTTCTTCGTGTATATCACATGTTTTCTTTGTGTATTCCACATTTTTTCCTCACGTATTCCTTGTATGCATTATGTTTTCCTTATGTATGATTTTTGTATGCTTTTTTATGTACTCTATTGATTTCTCATTGAATGCCTTATATATGATTGAACATTTCCTTGTCTTGTGCATGATATATTTGTTTTCATGTTTATCTTAACATTGTGGATTGATGGGATCATAAGTTGGGGCTAGCACACCACCCAAATCGGTGTCATCTTGTCTCTTCAATATTTTGAAAAAGAAATATATTTCTTTAGTGTGAGCATGAATGTAAGATCATACTCTCACTAAAGTGGGGGCTAAATTTGACATCATAAATTGTCAACCTTGACAATTTCACCTTTACTTGGACACCCTATTTTTCCTATTGACCTAAATATATTAATAATTTATTCTTTTCAGGGTCATATTAAGAAAATAAATTAAAATCATCAAGATCCTAAAAAATTTGGGCCTAAAGCACCCAGTCAAGGGAAAGGGTACCCTTGACCTTAAGAGTGACCTATTTCAAATTTAATGTTTTGGTGTAAGTTTTTGGAGAATTAAAAAGGATCACATGTCATCCTATAATAAAAATATCAATCATGATACATATATAAATAATTTTTCTTCTCATTTTAACATTAGAAATGATGCATTATGAAGAAGGAAGCTATTATGATCAATCATGCTATTATTATGAAGATGTATGAATTATCCTATGCATGCTAGCTACAAAAATATATTGCTTTTGTCAGTACAAACCTCTTGCAAGTCTTCAAGCAATTCAAGCCTCCATAAAAAAAAATGTTGGTGACAACTTATGGTGTAGATATCACTTTGATAGAGATTTCATACCCATATTAACATTATCCAATTTAATTTCTCATTACAATGGATTATTGTTATTTGGCCTCTACCTGACCTAGGGTGAGCCCTCTTGATCATCATCATTTTTTGTTCATGGTGGTGGAAACACCAAAATGGGATTTGACTTAGGCAAGACCATATCCAAGAAAACCTTTCCCCCTCTTTTCATGTGTGTAGGTCAGAACTAAAGGTTTCATCAGCAACAGGTCATAGAAAATATAGATAAAACTATGAAACACTAATTAAGTATCGAAGATCCTAAATTACATCATTTCTGGTCTAGGGTTCCCATGCCCCTAATCTTAAAATTCGAGCTCAAGTTTTATGTCTAGGTTCCTCTCTATCTTCATTTCCTAGATATGTGTTTGTTCTGTTAGTTTTCATTTTTTTCTATAAAATAAACTATTTTTTTGGATCTAGGGTTTATGTCAAATGGGCTTATTGAAACACACATAAAATTTCTTGTCTTTGCAACTCAAAATAACCTAACCCTAGGATTTTTGCTCTTGCTTCTAGTAGCTATCCAATCACCAAACCATAATTAGTTTGTGTTGTAATGTAGGGAAAGAACAGGAATTGATCCTAGTTAATCTACTGGTTAGATCAAGGATCCCTATCTTACATTACAAGCTCAATAACTTGGTTATTAAAATTATCATTAATATACTTCAAATTTCACATTAAATTATTTCTATTTAATATTTCTAATTCAAACTCATTATTCTAAATAAAATTTATTTTATTAAATATACGTTAATTTTTTTCCCAAGTTAAATCTATTAATTTATTACAACTAATTAGATTTCATTTAGAATACAAAAATAAATCAAGTATAACAAAGGATTACACTTAATATCTATACAGTATTTACTACTAGAGAAGATTAATAGCACACAATGCAATAATCATTAGAAATAAATATGTACATAATAGTTAAAGATAATCAATTGAAAGATATATGTACATAATAGTTTAAGATGAATGAAGACAAATATAAGAATCATCAAAATATTAAGTTCATTTATAATAACATTTATCTATCACTCATTACATGAATGCAATTTTAGAAATATACATAGAGGATTTCTTATCTATTAGCAAAGAGATAAGGATAACATATCTTGTTCAAAAGAATATTTGAGAATTGAATCTTATATTAGGATCAATAACTTGGTTATAAAATTATCGTCTAACTTATGAGGAGAATAAAATCCCATCTTTATAAAAAGAATACACAATAATAGTTTTTCTACCTAAAATTTAATGTGAATTTAAAATGAATAGAGGAAAACACCTCTCTATGGATTTTGGAACTTTAATGGTTGATGTTGATGATTGGGCATAACGTTGAGGTCTTTTGATCTACTTGGTTAATGAATTTTACCACTTAATACTATCATATTAAACAATCCTAGTACATAAAAGTCCCTATCAAGTGTTGTATAGTCACTAGCTATCAATGCATGTGCCTTCTTTAGTAGAGAATTAAAATTCTAGATGTGATACAACCTACTTCAACTACTCTAGTTGTATAGACCTTTGTATGATGGCATGGGATTGCTAGGAGTGTCATATTGCATTGCTTAGATACAAGATGAAGTAGCGCTACAAAGCAATGGTCGCATAACACATAGTCTATGAAATGAAATTTTTGGTAGTAGATCATATGGTTGACATTAAATTTAATAAGGATTAATCTTTAATTTTCTAGGACTCCCCAGGGAAGTGCCATGTGGCCTTATTCATAGTATAACCAACTTAACTTATAAAATAAATAGATTTCACTAATACTTATATGTATCTAGCACTCTTGCACTTAATGATGTGATAGTATTCCCATGTGTCATGACATTGGGGATTTTCAATGAAGACCAGGTTTAGTATTTGTAAAATTCATGAACTATTAGATTAGATCCAATTAGGAGCATCAAATAGTATAGTTCAACAAGACTTAGGAGAAGTACTAAAAATACATGAAGGCTTCAAAACTAAAAAGTTGTGAAAATGGGATGGCCTATTAGTTCCACAATACATTCTTATTGATTAGAATGCAAGATAGGATGGATCAACCACCTATAGTAAAGGATTCATTATTATTACTAATCTCAAAAGAGATTGTGAAATATGCATGATCCATGTATGCAAATGGATCTCTGCAAGGGGCTTCAAATTGAAATTTCTCTCAAGGTAGGTGAGAGAAGATAAATGCAACTTATTACTATCAAATAATTAGTTTTAGCTACAAAATTGTTTTTCCATGAAGCATCACAACTCCCAATGCCATAATTTTTTTATCAAGAAACCAAGAAATAAATCATTGTATGTGAGACGCACTAGGTTGGCTACAGCCATGTCTCATCACTATGTTATTTCTATTGGTGTTCAACTTGGGATGAATTTCCTATGAAAGTCTGCAAAATATATCCATTCATCTAAAGCTTCTCCTACTCAAGTTGTGGACAATTTCTCAACCATTGATGTTGTTAATACTCTATCTAAGCTCAAGAATATTCAACCATGCATGAAACTAGAATAAGATTCCAACATGTTGAACAACAAAAACCTAGTTTTGAAGTAATCATGAATGGACACAAGATGCAAATTGACAAAATTGGTTTCCTCAAACCTCAATCACCAAATTTTTTCGGTCATGATTGGACTATAGGAAAAAAATTAAAAAATAAGGTATTCTCTTAGAGAAATAATAAACGCCAAATAACATTGAGATTGTCCAAAAAAAATGAACTAATATGGAATTGTACTTTTGTTACATGTCTACTAATATGATCAACACCTATTTTTTGCTAATTTTTTATACAAGAAAGAGGACCACATGTTAAAATCTATAGATTTTTTTTAATAAAAATTATAAAATTAATAAAAATATTCAATTACTAAATTAAAACATATACTAAATCATACAATTAATAATTTAATACATTTTATAAAATGAGTAAATATTTATAAATTTAATATTATAAAATTAGATAAGAAATAATTTTATAAAATCATAAACTCATAAACATAAACAAATTAGAAGATTAGAAAAATAAAAAAATTATTAAAAAAATTATTTGTATTTTAGATTTTGTACATTTCCGAACTAAGATTAAGATGATCCTTTGCTCCACTTCACTTCCAATCCTGGCCAATCACAACACTACAAAATCCACAAGTCAGCTTAAAATTATCCAATCCAATCCAATCCGGGCATAATCTGAGGCGATGAAAGAGATAAAGGTGGCGATAGGTACAACGGCTTTTTTATGTGAAAATTGTAGAAGGTCCAGGTATATCAGACAAGTAAGGCCAACCAGAAACTGTTGGTATTTAATTCATCTGAATCATTGGTCCCATTTAATGGTCTAAATTTTTCTGCAGGCACATTTATTAGACATTCATTCTCTACACAGATTTTCCTGCTATATCATTTTGGGTAGTTTTACAGTCACTGGATTGACCTCCCATCCAGTTTCATCATTTTGGGTCATTTTTACAGTCACTGGATTGACCTATCATCCATGGATCTGATTTCTGATTTTTTAAATTTAAATTTAAATTTGTAGATTTATGTTCTCTTGATTTATTCTTATGTGCTTATATTTAGAACCGTTTATTAATATCTAATTTATATTCTATTGTTAAGTATAGCTATGTTCTTTACATTTGCTTTCTTAGAATAAGATTTAATTCATAATTACATATGATTGTATATTAACATTAGTTGTTTAGTTAGTAAGCATTTCATTTATTAGTCAAGACTAAATATATATAGCTTTAGGAAAATTCACTGCCAGCAATTAATCGTTTGAAAATGTCAACAATTCATCACGGAAAAATTCATCGTCATGACAAATTCATTAAATTCCGTGGTTGTGAATTTTTCTTAAGGTGAATTTGTCATGACCTGAATTTTCCTGATTACATATATATATATATATATATATTCTTATTGAGAATTTTCCTTGTCAATTTAATTCATTTATTAACCAATCAATGATATCAATTTACTTTTCTAGATTAATGTTTACAATTTTTCACACTCAATATAAAATGACAAAGATTTACATTATTCAATTCTCTATAAATATGAAAGCTACTAGTTTAATTAAATTTTTCCTCCTTTTGGTAGAGGTGGTCATTGTATAATAAATGCTTTATTAAATTTTCTATGGCATTGGATTTCAATTGATTGTTAATGTAATTGTATAATTGCTAATATTGGACTAAAAAATACCATTCCTATTGATTATTGATATTTAAGATATAAAGAGACTATTTTAGTATCAAGTGGAACCATAGCTCCATAGCTCCTTGAATCCCCACATTTCCTGTTCTCATCCAAATTCTTGCAAATTCTCCAAAAGTGAAAATTTATCTTTATTGGATCCTTGCTAAGTCCTTTTGGACTTCATTCATTCATTAATCACTAATGCATTCTTACTTCGTCACTAGTGGAACTTTCGACCCCTATTAGACTTGTGAAACTTCCATGCACTACTAGATATATTTTAATACCTCTTGTGTTACAAATTCTTGATGCCCTTCATTTCTCCACAAAACCTTCTGAGTGGAACTTGCATCACCATGTGGACATGTCCACATGACCTCAACTTACTAGCATGACTAAAAGCATCCAAGCTGATGTGAAAATTCTCAAGTGAACCAAATACATCCAAATGAACTCTAGATTCTTACATCTTAGTGATGCCCAATTTCTCGTAGAGTTTTCAATTGTGAAACTTTCAATCATGTGAATATTTCTCACTTACCCTTTGAAATCCCACATCCAATGTCCCCTCGAACTTTCATAGCTCTCTTTGCATATGAATAGAAGGCCTAAGGAAGAGCTTCTCTAGGCATAAGGAAATGTCACAATGACTTACACTTTCCTGCATCATCTCGATGGCCTGATTTCACCACATTATGTATGGCAAAGCCACTCGGGTTTCTACAATTGTGTGTAATGTGAAAAAAGGTGTTAGAGATGGTTATAAAAATTTGCAAGCATATCTCTATGGCCAATAAGGACTCAACATATGTGTCATCACTCTGAGACCTAGAGTGGCCAATAGCTTTTGCATGCTTGGCTTTAATTTATGATTTCATTTATTCTATAGGGACAACATTCTTGTAGATGAGTTAGTTGAATGACTTATTCAGGAAGACTTCTCCTACCTCGGTGAGAATTATTTTGAGGGATAGAATAGTTTAGGGTTCCAAAATGAGGGTGAGAGAAAACCACCTAATTGAGTGCATATAATTTGTGAGGATTTGAAGCCAAGGCATGTATGAGGTTAAAAATGCATGTCAAGATACTCTTGTTGTAACAGTTCATTTGCATGTAATAAAATTTTAACTAGTGTTTTTCTGTTTGAAGTTTTGTTTTGTTGTTTGATTTAATAACCAATTAAGGCCCTTGAATCTTGACTTGCACTATTTTCTCATGGGCTTTGTGCCCCTACTAGACTACTAAAGCTACTAGTATTTATATTGGTGACTTCATGCTCCGAACTCTTGTTAGGCTAGTTTGTTCATGGCCTTTGTGCCCTTGTTTGACTACTAAGCTTACAAGTTTTGACTATTCATATTGATGCAATACATTCCTGTTAGGGATGATATCCCCATTTGTAACCTCACTTAAATTGAATTAAAAAATTAGTATTAAAATCAAATACAAATTCTGACCATTCATATTAATACAATACATTCATGTTAAAAATGAATTCCCCCTTAAACTTATTCGAACTAAAAATTTAATATTAAATAAAATAACTTATAATTAAATAAAATCAATATTAAACTATTAACATTTTTTAAATAAACATATTTAAATATCTCTACTAATTCTAATCTTCTCTAACTGAAATGCATTGAAAATAAGCACATCAATGCCATATCCATTAATAGAACATAAAATCATTACTGGAATTGGGGGGAGAGGTAAAGGCAGTGATCATATTGTTCTGACCAGGTGATCTTACCTGGTAAGATACTCAATCTTTATGGAAGTAAATGTAATGGGAGTCTTAGGCGAATCTTTACCCGCCTTTGGGACGAGCGTAACGAGCATTTCATCGTCTTCAGCTACGCCCAAATCTTCCAACGTCTCAGAGATCCCAATCTTCACTTTCTCTTTAGAAGTCATTGATTTCATAGATTCTCCCTTCACGGAGGCATGCCCAATCGTCGTAAACGAGCCCACATAATGAGGGCTGTTAAAGATCCCTGTTTTTGTTGTAAAAGGAACGGCACTTTTCGGTGTAGATGGGGGGAATCGACATCCCTTCGTCGGTGTCCCAGTTCCAGAAGGGCAGCGCAAAGGTGTCGTCGTCGATGAGAGATCCCAAAATGCGCTCGCAGAAATAGATATACCAGCGATGGGAAAGCGCAAAGATCCATGACTTGTGAACCGGAGAGTAAACAGATCCCACCTTGTAGGCTCCATTGCAGACTGCAGTATGCGCAGTGCACTTTCCCTTGCTGGACAAAACTCCGCGGGTCTTCTACGGGGAGATTCTTCATTGCCGTCAATGCCTTATCGTACTTTTCGATGGACTCCTCGTCGAGCAGATGCGCCGCTTTACGGGTACGCATTGGGAGGGATGTGGGAACTCTGTAGTCTACTGCAGTTGTTCCCTTGACGAATGGAGGACAGCACCCGCCCTCATACGTTGGGCAACTCGGAAGACCAGTTGGGTACTCACACTTAGACAGATCAGGCGCCGGAAATGGTTTGGAGGCGGCCTTCCCGATCGTTAAAGCAGAAACGCCGAAAGTCGACGACGATAACAGCAGGCGCCGGAGGTCCATTTCCATGCGACCATCTTCTCTATTCTCACAACGAACTCGGATTGATGATAAATTCTTTCTGGAAGCACCGTGAGTTTTCCACACTTTGCTTGGACATAAAATCTGCTCCTTCAAATCTAAGGGAAGGCATTGTTTTGTGTTGCGTGCATGCAAGAAAGTAAGTATTGGCGCACCTACCATTCCGCTCTCCATCGCCTCAAACTCTCTTCCTCTTGTGAACATCTAAGGCTTTGTATCCTCTATATGTAACTAATTTTTACCCCTGTTCATAAGAGGACGTGTGCATCGTGTCCCCACTAAATTAATAGGCCTTAGCTCAAATTCCCAGATCTGCAAGGTGAAAATTGTGCTTAATGGTTGGGAATCTCGATGACAATAATGCTCTTGATATTTGGGGTCAAAATTTTGATAATAAATTTTCAGCCAATGCTGGTTTAATTGTCGAGTCTTTCATTGTTTAGAATTTGATCTTATTGTGGGTGTGTCTTTTTACCGTCCAAACTATTTTTATTGTAATATAAAATAAAGTAAGAATATTGATAAAAAAAAATTCAATCAAAGAATCAAAGAAGGTGCAGTAAATTAAGGACTAAATTTTACAACTGTCTTTAAGTAGGAAAATTATTTATTTGAAATTATTGCAAATGTCAGTGATTTTGTAAATAAAGTTGAATAGTTTTGAATGAGTTCATTAGGGATTAAGTTTTAGACAATGTAAGACTGCAATGTGATAGGAGTTAAGTTTTGGAGAGTGTAAGACCACAATACCATAAGAGATGAGGTTAGGATTGTGTGTAGATAACTTTAGATCAATGAATACCTCTCAATCATTAATTCTTAGACTAAGACTAGTGCTCACATATTGAATAAAAAAACAATCTTATGAATGATATAAAATCCTCCATACAAAAATAAATTACTTCAAATACTAAAACATGAACCACAAAATGAATTAGTTCTATCTCTTCGGCGTACACATTGCACAACCAAGGTGGGATTGCTAGTTAAAGAAAATTTAAAAAGATGTACTTGGGTATTCACGAGCTGGTTGAGAAACAAGACAAAGCGATTATGAAAGATGAGGTGGTCCTTCCCTTCGCTTCACCTGGCCAAGTCAGCCGAAAGCTATCGATTCCCTGTTTCATCTAAACACAATGAGACAGGAGAGTGAGACACTATTAAGCACAAGATGAAGGTGGTGATGGGGACACCATAAATCTTGTACCGACCAGACGAGCAACGCCATTATGACAACCCTATCATCAGGTTGTACTGACTAGAAACTCTTCTGCTTTTTCAATCACGTGAATCATTGGTCTGCTTTAATGGTCTGAAAATTTCACATCTTTAGACTCATTCTGTGCAGATTTTACTGTTCTATCACTTTGGGTCATTTTAAAAGTGACTTGTAAATGAATAAAAATGGTTGCTACTAAATTAACTAAAAAAAAATTTCAAATGGAAATAGAATGATCCTTTTTAGTTGTCAAATCAATATTTCGGTATTTGGTTTTTATGCCATAAGTGAGATTTTGGAGGCTTTTACATGATATTTTCAAGCTTTTACTATTAAATCAACTGTTTACCTTTAAACAACTGCTGAAATTTGTTTTCTCATGACTCGTTTGCAAGTGTGATATTTGTTTCAAGCTGAACCTCACACTTTATGTAGCCTATCAACTAATTGAAATTTTAATTTCATAGATTTTCTTGTTGATTATACACATATTTGCATTATCCATTTTTATGTGAATCATATGTAAAGGCATTTATTAGAATTCAATCTACATTCTTTCATTTTCTGTTAGTTTTAGGATAAAAAATGCAATAAGTAGAAAACACAACACATAGAACAATGAACACAGTATTTTACCCTGGGAAAACCCTCCTACTCGAGGGAGAAAAACCCAACAAAAATATTCTCTTATAATAAAAAAAAAAAGTACAAAAAGAGCACTCAACAATCAGGCCCTAGAAAGGGCGAATCTTATACAATGAATCTGCGCTCGTATATAGTGTAATTTCTTTAGATGCAAAAAATATTTAACTCTTCTCCTAAAGTTGAATTTGCTGCTCTCGAAGGGCAAACCTGCTGCTAAAGATATTTTAATTGGAATGGATTGAATGATAATAAAATGAGGAGACACCTTCTCCTATATATACAAGCTAGTTGATCTTTCTTTCTAGGGCCGACCTAGAAGAGTACAAATTTTATTTATAAGACAAAGGCCGACCTGGCTTGAGGTGAATATATTTAAGGGAAAATATCTCGCGAAGCTACAAAACACTAACATTTTCAAATATCCTCTCTCATCTTCGAAACATTTGATGTATAATTTGTTGGAAAAATTGAGATTTTCATTTAGTTATAAAATCACCTTAGTGGCTTATGTTAGATTTAATTTATAATTAGTTGGGAGTTAGTTCTCATAGGGTAGATTAGAGAGTTTTTGGGAAGTTATGGGAATGCAATGCTTTATAAGCATTTGCATAATACTTTGTAAATATACCAAATAAACAATAACAAATTTGTATTTATATTTTTTTTGTGCAATATGAGCTAGCTATCTCTACAGTAACTAGTGTTTGTTTATATTTTCTACATAATCAATAGAAAAGCACATCAATTTAATCTATTAAAATGAACTAGAATCCACATATTCATTCTTGTGGATAGTTTTTCTCTGGAAATCCTTTACACATGTTTTTTGGGAGTTCATCTCAAGAAACATATTCCTTATCAACATAACAATAACCTTCTAAATCTATTTATAAAAAGTATGAGTCCTCAAGGTAGAGTAGTGAAGGGTGAATCATGTGAGATAATGAAGTCCAAAACTAGTGAGATTGGATCCACATGGTAGAAGAATAAATATGTGGAAAGTGATCTAGAGGTACAAACTTGACCTAGGATAGAGCATATATCCAACAAAAAATTGGATGTGACACACACATATAAATGTTCAACTTCCAAGACAGTGGCAAAGTAGATTCTGGAATCTTCATAAGAGTCAAACATTCTTCAATCATCAAGCTAAGTATTCCTATTCTTTTAAATTTAATTTCATACAGTTGTATTTAAATCATAATTACATATAACCACATGTTACCAATAGTTAATCTAGGTTAACTAAATAAGTGCTTAGTTATACACATTTCATTTTTTTAGCCTAAAAAAAGATTAGGGAAGATAATAATTAATTCAAAAGGTAGTGCATCTTTTAAATCATTTGATTTACCTTGGTATTCTTCAAGGATTCTAAAAATCTCGTCTCTTTGTGATGTTTTAGCTAGAGCTAGATTTTTCTTTGGAATCTTGATTTATTTATCTTGGTTATTTTTTCTAGTTGTACCTCCATCACTTTTCATATTCATGAAATTTTAAAAAGGAGTCACTTCTTCAATCTCTAGTGGAAGTTTTTATATTTAGTATAATAGGAAATAATATCTTCATGAAACTTGGAACTTCTATAATTGGAGTGCCTTTTTCTAAATGCAAGAAAGTGTGTTAGAGAGGCCTTTCATCACCTTTGTTCTAGTTACTATTGGCTCCTAAAGAGATTTTTCCATAAAAAAAGATAAATTTTAGGAATCCCTTGGTTCATAAGCTAGTAGAAAAAATAGCTTTAATAGCACTATAATGTCTGATGCTAAAACTAGGGTTAAAAATTCTAGCATACATGGAAATATGTAAATGAGAACCATGTAAACCTTAATTTCACATAAATACTTATGTACAACATTAGTAATTCTAAAATATGTAAACTTAGACCTTACAAGCCCTAAACTATATTAATATTTATATATATGTAGATCTCAAGGCTCCTTATTAGGCTTTAGACTTTATTAACCAACCCTAAAATAATTAATCTTAATCTACTCTTCTCGATCTAAGAAAAATAGAGGTTCCTCATCTCATTTGCATAAAAAATAAGCAACCGCAAAGGAAGGTAATTTCATTATATTTATATTAAATGGTATGGAATAATTTATAGTGTTTTAAGCACATTTATAATAGGTTAAAATATATCCACTACAATAATAATATCCCATGAATGCATAGTCACAAAAAAAAGGGTACAATGCTGATAGGAAATCTAAACTATATATTATCTATTAAATGGAACAAAATTGTAAAATGTTACAATGTTTTACTATAGTAGCTATGGAAACTATTTTTTTTCTTGCATCCAAAAACTAAAAGCATTGTGTATGCTTGATGCTACCAATATAAGTCACCATTAATTCTTGAATGTGACCTCTATATCAGACTAGTCCTCTAGTCAAAGGGGCTTCATCTTTTGACATGGGACCTACAGGGCTTTCATCCCTCAACCTACACATATCTAGGGTTTTAATTCTTATAGTTTGATGCTTGAACACAAGTTCTCATGGAAAATTTGGGATAGCGTTTGTGTTGGGTTGTTCAAAAATGGTGAGTTTATCTCATCTTGTAGTCTTGCACACCTAGGAAGAGCATAAAAAATACACAATGGTCTCTATCCTATGCCTAGTATGTGAAAATAGCTTCCTATACCTATGAGAATTATTTCCCTCTATAACAAGAAAGAAATAATGTCTTATTATTAAAAATGAGCTTGGAAGATATTAAGGGGGGTCCCATATGACCTATATTTGTCCTTAGTAAGTATGGTGAGGATCTCCTTTGGATTTGTAATCCTAAAAACTACATTAATTGAAATTAGATTCATCATATTTGTGTGCATTTCTAGAGGTACATATGGAGCCACATCCTCCTTTATTACATAAAATTTGATTACCATGGGAAATCCCTCTAAATGACATATCATCACTCTAAGCATTAACAAGACTCTAGACATATAGGGAGCTAGGTGGAGGTGAATTGTGAAAATAGGTGGGGGAGTCAAAATTCATGTGCCATGGTTTAAAGGTGAGGGATCATGAACATGGGAAGTTTGACTTCTTGAAAAAGGTTTGTGAAGGAGTGGGGTTTTGGTAGAGAGATAAGGTGGTATGGGAAACTATTAAGCTCAAATGGAAAAGTGAAAAAAGGTGGGAAACATGCAAAGGGTATGAATAGATAGGGAATTCTAATATCATAGTGGAGCTAGAAGAGAAAGCATACATGGGATCTAAAGGCCATACCAAGAAGGGGAATTCTACGATACTAATAGCTTACAAAAACTTAGTGTAGACTATGCCTTCATACTTATAAAATTTGGGGATATTCGGTAAACACATGGGGAATGAAGGCAAAGAAATCATACATAATTTTGGACCTATGGACATGATTGAGTTAGGAAATAGGAATTTGTGACTAAAACATAAACTATACAAAAAGGAAACATCACACCATAACACAATTGAGGAGTCAATTTTTTCACTAAAGTGAAAACAATATTCAAAAAAATTGTAGAGACATGCTATAAGGTCTCTCACTTTTTATTATATGCCCTATTAGGCTAATCATATGATTTAGATGATAATATAAGTTTCCAAATATTGAAGGCCTCTTGAATTTTACACTTAGTACACCCTTTGGTGATGATCCCGACCTTAGGAAAGGAGGAATGTTGGATAAGGTTGACCATATATTTTTGGGGTCAATATTTAAGAGGAATTTGGCTAAGATGGTGGTTTTGTGAATTTAGTGATAGGATAGTAGTTTATTTTTAGTATTGAATCTCCAATAATATGTAATATTGGAATGGGTCCTAATCTAATAAGATGGTGACTTTTATTCATTCCTAAAATAATTTGAGACATTGGTGGAATGTAGAGGGAAACACATGTATCTAGAATATATTCATAGACAAACAAGGAGGATATTTTATGGAAGGTTGTGATTAATGAAATTATAGAGGGTGTTATGGACAATAGGTCCAAATTAGATGGAAAGATTGATCATGCTAGCCATATCCCATTCTATATGTTCATAGGATGTTATTATAATTTAATAGGGTTATAACGCCTCTTCTATGTATCCCAAGAGTTTAACTTGATTTAAGGTGTAGACGTTTAGTTTGGAGATATTATCTATAAGTACATATTTGATCTTGTTTCTAAAAATTAAGAATTCAATACAAAGCAAATGACTATGGTAGGGGTCAAGAAGTGTCATATATTCAATACTAAAGGTGGTACAATGATAAAAGAAATTAAGATGTGTTATGAGTACCACCAACGAAGAGGTGTCAATGTCATTTGGAACACTAAAATATTTCAGCATTTAAAATTTAATATCTTAGTGAACATGCAATAATTTAAGACTACCCAAGATGCAAATATTTCCCAGATTCCTCTCAATATATTCAATAAGATAATAGCCATTTGTGGTATTAGGTAGAGGGGCTCCTAAGATGGTGATCGTGTGCTTTCATGTTGTAATTGAATATTATGGGTTTTCTTTATTATGGTTATGTTTATGTGTGATGAGGATTTTTATTGTAGTATATGAAAAAATTATAGTAATGAGATTATTTGTGGGAATAAATAAATTATATGTGTGGAGCTATCCCATCTTGAGTTCTATTTGATAGAGGATTTATAGTAATCATGTTTTGAAAAAGGGTTTTGATAAATTCCTAGGTTTGCATTAGGTGAAGATGATCTTATGCTCATTTGACTTTAATTTTACTTTGGTCTATCAAATCGTGGATGTAATCCTTAAGTTTCATGTATTTTTATGTTCTATTTCTTTTAAATTTGTGATATTCATAGTGTAGACATCTAAATTTGACCATGCGCATATGGTCAAATTTACCTTCATATTATGCTATCCCACATCCATTGTCATGATAATTAAATAATCTGTTATTTAATTAATATTCATCTAATCCATAACATTTATTAAGGTGTTAAATTAATCAATTAAATACCTAAGTATCCCTTTCTTATCAAAATTAAATAAATAGACTAATTTATTTAATTTAGTTACTTTAGCCCATGTTAATTAAATTAACTTTTAATTTACCTTTTCTCTCTCCTCTGCATCCTCTATAATCTTTCCCTAATCCAGATTAGTCTAATTAATCCATGATTAGGATGTGCACATGTTGCTAATTGTGATTAGTGTCACATCCTCCATAATTTCCCACTTGCCCTTAATCCCTCATTAGTATGTCTAATCATTTGCACAAATCTTAATCATGATCAATTAATCCTTAATCTAACCCTTTTTCCAATTATGGAAAAGTTACCCAAGTCAACTCTATTTAATGCCTTCTCATTTGGAGAAGCTAAGCCCATCCCCTAAGGAATTTTTAATTCCTCTTTTATTCCCCCAACATGCACATGTAAAATTTTTAATTCTACTTAAATCCCTCCAATGCATGATCCCATGTGGAATTTTAAATTCCACT
The DNA here is from genome assembly GCA_007258455.2 of Sequoia sempervirens. Taxonomy (NCBI): domain Eukaryota; kingdom Viridiplantae; phylum Streptophyta; class Pinopsida; order Cupressales; family Cupressaceae; genus Sequoia; species Sequoia sempervirens. Next base: position 57,745,491 of record VDFB02379711.1, read on the forward strand.
ATATTCCTCCAACATCCTTGGAGGGATTAAAACCCAATTTTAAATACACTTCCCCCATCACTATGTACTTACAAGGGGAATTTTTAATTCCCCTTTTTCTTCCCAAGGTCAATCTCCAAAATCAAGGGAGATTTTATAAGAATTTTAAATTCTTCTATTGTCACATCTCCCCAAGATTTAGGGAAGATGAAACAAGTCATGTATTTTTCAACTTCCCCAAGGTACTTGAAAGTACCTCCATGTGGCTCCATGTCATAGCTACTTCACCTTCTCCCTTCCACTTCATCCTCCACATGTCCTCATCACAAGAGTTGAGATGCCTCAAGGCATCTCGACCCTTGATTTCCAAACCTAGATGAAATCCTAGATCCATTCATTCCTTTGGAGGCAATTTTACTAAATACTTAGAAAAATTTCTCATTTTCATAACACAACTTTTGCATACACTAAGCCTTCACATCCTCCATTGTTGCAACATCATTTGAGCTCATAATTTGTATCCAATCTAATATCCATTACCTCCATTACATTCACCATGGGGAATCCTCATCATTTTCATATAGATTTTAAGCCATTCTATCAAGCAAGGAGCACACATCTACATCAAGATCAAGGGCCAACCAAGGAAAAACTTGAACAAGTTAAGAAGTTGGGTCTTTATTGCTTATTTTGTTTGAGTTAAACTAGGCTAACCTTGAGGTGTCTTTTTTGTTTTCAATTGTTTGCATTTCTTTGTTTTTTGCATTTTGGAATAGGATTTCACACCTACACACATTTTTGGCATGCCCGATGGGACCCACATCATGGGTCTCTTTGACAATTTTTTTGTTGTTTTAATTTTGTAGGTTAAAGTTTTCCACTATAGAGGTGAAATCACTTGACAGATGATTCCACTTAGTTACAAGGGCGAATCCACTCTCTGAAGGGGTGATTGCATTCTTGCCACTCCTCTGCACAGGAAATTCCATGCTAGACCACCCAGTACATGACTTGCAGAGGCAATCTTGACTTCGGCCTTCCATAGACGTGAATTTGCTACATAGACAGGTGAACCTACTCACCCAATGGGCGAATCCACTCCTACCCCTTTCTGTATAGGTGAATCTATAATTAGGTGAGCTTGCAACCTAAATAGGCGATTGCGTGACCTATAGAGGTGACTCCACCTCTACCTATAGAGACAAACTTGCACTCTCGAGGGGAAATCCTGAGGTATATTCGAGACCTAAATCATTTAGTTTAAGCATTAATTTGGTTTTAGGTTAGGTACAATAACAATAGAAATAAAGTGTCTCACTATTTAGTTGATGGAGCACAAGGAGATAGGGTTCCTATTTCACACTTGTTCCATTCAAGGAATCCTTAGATATCTCAATTCAAAGGTAGCAAGGGGAAAAGAGATCTTGCAATAAGGTATCCTAGGGTGTGATTAAGGACTAAGAGAGGGTTCACCACCAAGATAGGGCTTGGAAAGACTAGTATCATGCAAAACCTAATAATCAAACCTAATGATATGCAAATACTTGAATAGATGACATAAAAATGAATGCAAAATAGAATAGAAAACTAGAAAAGTATAAAGGTACACCTAGAAACCTATAGCAGCTTGAATGAACACTTGGAATGCTAAAAATACTAGATTTCATGCAAATTGGGACTCATACGGTAGGCTCGACAATTTAGTCCCAGATTAGGTTTTTTGGGCAAGAAAAAAATCTAGCAGTGACAGGTCTGGAACTCTGGAAATCTTGAAATTTGGCTATATTGTGACTCATACACTAGAATTGGCATATCAGTCCTGGTTGGATTTTTTAGAGGATCAAGATCTAAATATACTCTTCAATCTCTTCTCTATCTTCTCAACCTGGAATCTAGATCTGAAATGCTGAATACTGCTCTGTAGATACCTTTTAGTGATCTTGTAAACAAGGTGAGAACTTGGAAAAATTTGCAACCTTGATAACTTCTTCCAATCTTTCTCTTCAATGTGTCTTCAACCTAGATATACAAATCACACACTAAAGAGAGGGAAAAATGTTGATTTGCTAATAGAAAGGGGCTTGCCTTGGTCAAACCCTGTTTTGGTAATCAAACCTTGAAATGAAATAAAATGAAAAGGAGGAATGATGAATGAACAAAATGATATGTTTCAACTCACCAAGCCCTAAGAATAAAGTGCTACAAACATGTATGAAATGGCTCCAATATATGTAGATATTAACTCTTTCTTGAATGATATGGATCTCGACTTGTATGCTTGCTTGAATCATGAAACCCTACATCACAAATGCTAGCTCAAAAACAAAAATGATGCATAGTGACTTTGACATGATGCTTGATACTTGAATAATGCTCCAAAATTATTGATAATCAACTCTTGAATGCTCTTGTAAACAATTGTATGCTCTTGTGAACTCAATTTTATATAAGGAATTCTCTCATGAAAGTCTTAGGTCACTTGATTGCTTGTTGGGTGGAAAATGAGTGAAATAACCTTATATTTATACTTGTTTATGCCAAATTTCCTGAAATTACAACACTACAAGTTGACATCAAATATAGGAGAATAAAATCCCACCAAGAATTTGAATTTAATTTAGGCTTAAGCCACACGTGACTCATACACCCAAGGTAGCCTATGAGTCCCATTAGGCTAAGCTTTAGGACACATTTTTCAAAAAATGCTTAGATTGATGTGAAATTAGGATCGGGGCCCTAAAACTTAGGTGGGACCCATACACCCAAGGTGGCATATGGGTCCCAAATCACTAAATGGGTATGTGCAGGATCATGGGGGTCCAAAAAGTGGCGATGTGGAAAAAAGGAATTTTTAACACGTCCAAAAACGTAGAATTCACACCTTTGACTTTTTACAGGCTTGGGTATAATATCCGTTTTGAAATGGATATCCGTTTCAAAATGGATATCCATTTTGGAAGGTGGGAACCCATTTTTTTGAAAAAAAAAATGGATATCCGTTTTGAAAACATCAAAACCCTATTTAGTAAAATGGGCATAACTTTTGCATTTGTTATCAAAATTTTGACTTTTTACAAGCATTAGAAAGGTAATTGAGAGCTCTACGTAATGGACTAGGTGGTGTTTCTATATTGTACACAAAAATTAATTATAATAATTTTAACTTCATATTTCATTTTTGAAACATCAAATGCTCACTACTTTCGCATGCAAAGTCTCTTTTTCATGATTTTTTTGTAACACTCATCTCAAAATACTTGAAACATTAGAAAAAGTAATGAATAATGAAATATTTATATTATTTGTAGCAAGAAGATGAACAAATCTTCATAAATCATCATATCTCTCTATCCCTTTCTCTACCTCTCTATATATCACTATGTATCTCCTTAAGCTCTAGACCTATCCCTCCCTCTTTCTTTTCTCTTTATCCCTCTTTATACCTATCTTTCTCACTCTCTCCTTGAGCTCTAGACATACCTCTCTACCTCTCTCTTCATCCTTCCATCTCTCTCTCTCTCTCCCCCTCTCTCTCTCAGGTCCCTAGCATTCCATCTCCCTCTCTCTCTCTCCCTCTCCATCTCCCTCTCACTCTCCAT
>VDFB02379711.1:57749168-57825973 GCA_007258455.2 Sequoia sempervirens
CAATGGTAAAGAAACAAGTTGTAGCCTTCTAGTGAATTTCAAACACTTTTCATATTTTGATACCCATTCATAAGCATCTTTAAAAATACTTAGACAGTAAAATCTATGATGGAGGATCTTGAAAGTTATTATAGAAGCCAAAAAATGTCCACCAAAAGCTTCACCATGAAAGGCTTCTAATAATTTCTTTTGTTTTTCTTTATCAACACACCGCAAGAAAATCCCATCCACACCTTTCTTATACAAATTTCCTTCCCATAAAACATACTTATTAGCTTAAAGACTCAAATTCCTTTTTTCCCTAGATGAAAAATGTGATGAGAAATCACCATAAGTTAGGAAATAAGAAACATTAGAAAACCACTCATCAGTTGTATTTGTAAACAACACCAATGACAATCTCTCCTCTTCAACAGGTTCACTCTCAACAATGATTTTAGAAAACCCCTTCCCCCTAACTAGATTAGTGGGCTTAATATCCAAGTCATATTCTTGAACCTTGGCTATCCAATATCCTCTCTTATTGAACCCAATATCTTGTTGAGTGAGTATACTCTTCACAATAGTTTCAAGAACAAAAAATGTTGTATAAGAATGAAGGATATAGAACCCGAAACTCTTAAGTGCTTTCACGATAGTGTATGCATTTTTTTCTAGTGGAGAATATTTAAATTCCTACTTCTATAGAGGATTGCTCATAAAAGAGATTGAATCCTCAATACCTTGTTCATTTTTCTATAGTAAGATGGCTGACAGAGTATGCTCGAAGGAATAGCTATATATTTTGAAATCCTGAGCAAAATCAAGATGAACTAAGGTAGGGGAATTTGCAATTGTAGTTTTAATATCTTCAAAAGTCTGCTTTCCTTCACTTCTCCATTTAAATATAGGATGATTCTTTATCATATCAGAAATAGGCTTTGTTAGCTTACCAAAATCAGGTACAAACCTCCTTAGAAAATTCACCTGACCGAACAAAGACCTAGTACCATATTTCTTGGAAGGTAATATCAATTGCATGATCACCTTTACTCTTTCAGGATCCACTTTAATTTCATCCTTCAAAACAATATGACCCAAGATTTTTCCTTCTATCACAACAAAAACTAATTTCTTAGGGTTTAAGGAAATTCCCTCACCTTTGTAGCATTGCAGTATTACCTCCAAATAATGCAGGTGGTTAGCTCTCTTCTTAGAGAACACTGTTAGATCATCCAAATAAATCACAATGATTTTATTCCTCAAATCCCCAAATGATAAATCCATCACCCTTTGAAAGGTTGCTCCTGTGTTTATGAGACCAAAAAGAATTCTACTATATGCAAAAATACCAACAGTAGTGAAAGTAGCTTTATGCTGATCCTCTGGGGAAACCTCTATCTGGTTATAGCCAGAAAAACCATTGAGTATAGACATCATTTCAGAACTAGCAACATTTTGCAATATATGATCCATTATAGGTAATGGATAATTATCCTTTAAAGAAGCCTAATTTAAGTTCTTGAAACCAACACATATCCTTATTTCTCCATTTTTCTTCCTCACGAGAACTATATTGGCTACCCATGTAGAATGGTTGATAGGATAAATAATATTTTCCTTTAGCATCTTATGAATCTCATTGAAAATAGCCTTTGCAACCTTAGGATTATAAATTTTTTGCTTCTTCCTATAAGGTGAGAGCCAAGCTTCAATGGTATCTTACGCTGCATTTCTCCATTCCTGAATTTCTTCAAATCATCATAGCACCATGCAAAACAATCTCTATACCTAATCAACAAAGAGATCAACCTTTCTCTCTCTTCAGCATAACAACATTTACCTATATAGACAATTTTGTGGTCATATTTAGTACCAATATTAAGCCTATCAAACTCACCAGATGACTCAACAGAAACCTCAGTCTTTTGCTTCAAGTATTGACAATGTCTGTTGAGCAAATCCTCGAGAGAGATTAAATGTTTAGGAATTTTATTCCCTTTCAATTGAATAATCTTAGGCTACTCTCCTTCTAAAGCACCAATTTTCCCTTCTAGGACTTAATTGCTTTTATCATTACCGCCTTCGAAGAAAATATTAGCAAAGGATTCAAATTTCTCCAAAAATATAATAATTTTTTGATCATTATTAAATAATTTCCAATGATTTACATTATCAGGGACACTGGATCAGTATAAAATCTCAATTTGGTATGACTTATCTTTAAAATTAGGATGTGGTAGAAGCAATTATGCTAAGAGTGCTAGGGAGTAAATCTGGTATTTTGGGACCTCTTATAATTTATTCTATAGCGAAGGCATCAAAATATTCTATACAATCCTATAGTGCTTGAGCAAGCCATTTTTCATGGTGTAAGACTTCATGATCTGCTTAACCACCAGTTTAGCATCTCCCACAAATCTTAGTTTCTTAATCCCCTTTTCTTTAGCTACACTTATACCAAGCAATAGGGAGCTTCATACTCGGTCATGTTTTTGGTATTAGAAAATTCTAGTTTCAAAGCAAAAGGGAATTTATAGCCATCTAGTGAAATCAAAACTACTCCTGCACCAGACCCAGCATTAGCAAAACTTCCATCAAATTCTAGTGTCTACAATTTATTGATTAAATCCAGATTGACAAGGTTCAAGCTTTCTTCTTTATCAGAAGTACACATGTAAGTGCCCGGCCTCATTTCAACAAATAGGATATCTACCCTCGGATCACCAGACTTGAGAATAGTGAACTTGGCCTTGGGTTTAGGATTTAATCATATTTTCTTCCCATCCAATGGTATCAGGGCATGAGATCAATCCATTTTTATTTCCCCACCCAAGTCTTTACAAAAGCTTCTACTCAAAAGCATCCCATAGCTAGCTAGGATATCAATAAATAATATGGCTAGTTTTAATCTCTTCTTACGGAAAGCAACCAAGGCTACTTGGGAATCTTTGATCTGACTATAATAGGGACTAGAGATCCATCCATAGAATAAAATTTTCCCTCAGAAGATGGAAAAGATAAACCTAAAGCTTTGGAAATTTGGGTAGGAATCAAGTTTTTTGAAGCTTCGGAATCAATAATGCAATTGCTTGACCTAAAACCAACAATGTATAATGACACATAGAAAGGTTCTAGTTTTACAATAGGATTTGATTGGGCTATAATTTTCTCAACACAATTGGTGTAGACTTGGTTTTCCACAGGGACTTCATACTCTGAGGACACCTGAGCATTGCATTGAGAGGGTAAAGGCTCTTGTTTAATGTACCTGACCAGTCTATTTAACTCTATGGGATTGAGTCTTAAATATTCAACTTGCGAAATCTGAACCTTTGTATTTTTACATGACTCAACTATATCAAATGAACTAGAAACAAGAGAATCAAAAGAATGTGTAGGCGTTACCTCAATTGTTGTATTTTTTTGAAACATTTTGTTCTAGTTTCTTTTACTTTGTCAAGATAAACTTGGGGGCTGATGAAGAACTAGATGTTTCTCCTTTTTCATATTGTGCCCTGGTGAAAATGACATAATTTGGATCATTCACTCTTATATATACATCTTTTCTGGCCTCAAAATTTTGTACATATTCAAATAAATTCATGTCGGATTCTTGAGATGGACTAGGCTCTTCTACACATGGTTCTTGTGCACCTTCATTGGTTGACATCATTTGCATGAATCAAACCATTTCTAGATAGGTAGCCCCATCATGATCTGATGTCAAGTAAAAATTACAATGATTGCCTTTGCTCGAAGATGGGACACCTTCAATTGCCAGTCTTTGAGCTAGGGCACCCAAATATAGTGTCTTATTGGGAACTCCTTGATAACTGTAATCTTTCCTAGGGATGGTCTTGATAAGGTGTCTATGAAGGACCCTTTGGCATCTTTCTCTTAAGGGAAATTATATCATTAGCCAACCTTTGTATAACCGGGTTAGTAGAATTTATTAGCAAAGGCTTACTAGTCTGTAATTCTTTCTTTGACTTTTCTGCAACAATCAAATCATCTTCTATGGATATAGCCAACTCTTGAGTGACATTAACATTATCAACTCCTTCTCTTTTGATAGTAAAGCTTACATCTAGTGGCAGGGTTTTGATAAACATTGCCTCTAATAATTTATTTCCTAGCCTCATGTCTACAGAAATCCTATTGAACAATTTGTTGAACTTAGCCACAAACTCCCTCATTGGTTCATGCACTTCTTTCTTCATAGATCCTAACTGAGCCACTAGGACTCTATCATTTTCTATGGTCTTAAATCTATTTTCAAATCTTGTTCTCAAAGTAGCCCAGTTAGTAATAGAGCCACTTGGAAGGGAATAAAACCAATCAACGACAACAATGGTTAGAGATTTTGCAAAAAGTCTCATAACATCTTTATGTTGTATGGTGAGGATAGATGAAGTAGCAAAGAAATCTTGCATGTGTACATTACGAGAAACCTTTCCATATCCACTGAATTTTGGTACAATTTTCCCTAAACCCTTTGGAAAATCATGAAATTGAACTACAACTCCAAAGGTGAGGGAACCTATTATGGCTCCCCAAGGTATAGGTTGAGGTTGATCCATTAAAATAGGATTATGGAGAGGAAAATTTATTTTCAAAGGAAGGACTATACCGTGTAAGAGAAGAGCTTGACATGATGCATTAGAAACCCCAGGGGAACTAGCTCTAGATGTGGGGTAAGGTGCTCTAGTAGTAGATATAACCTTTCAATTAGGTGAACAATATAAGAACCTACCACCTCTAGTAACTCAAAATCTTTATCAAAAATCCCTTTTTGTCTATCTCCCCTTGTATATCTTTTAGAAACCATAGCTAAACAAGCATAAATCAATTATAGAGTCACCAACTCCCACTTGCTAATGATTTCATGGAAGATTTTGTCTATTGTTCAACTAATTTCTAGGAGCTTGCAATGGAGGGGCCCTAACTCTTCTGACTACAAGCACAACATTTTCTACAAAAAACAATTTCTTGGGTATTTTAAAAATGCATAGCATTTTTTCTTATAATATCTCCAAGTTCTTCTTCTTCCTCCAATACTTCATCAACTCTACAGTATTGGAGGTTGGTTTGTCTTTGCTGCTAAGCAAGTAACTGAAGACCAATAATTATATCTTCTTAATCTCTGATTAAACTATCTACAATGGGTTGGAGAACATGAGCATTATGCCTTTGAAGAATAATAATTGACAACTATAAAGCAACTCATAGTACAAAATTTATTTTTCTTAGTTTTCCCTAGTAGAGTCACCAAAAATCTATTGGTTTATAGATTTTTCACCTAAATCTATATTCCTATGCCAACAAAGATGATAAATGTAACAATAGTTGAACCAATATAATGATATTTCATACCGATTCTTTGCTTATTTTACAAGGTGGCAACTACTTTTTAAGATATACAATGAATAGAAATTCAAGCTTCTTTTAACTAGAAAGCTTTGAAAGGCATACCAATATCAAACTATAAACTAAAGCACAAAGACTTGAATCATTTCTAAACTAATAAATTTCTTTAACTGAACTCAACCATTGCCATAAGCACTCATTCAAAGATAAGCATGTGATAGCAATGCAATCTATTAAACATCCACAAGACCAACATAGATAACCATTGGCAAGATATTCATAATAAATAGAATAAATCCATACTCCACAACACAAAGATTATGTCTGCATGAACTTCACCATACGAGTTTCTATATTGAAAGATAACAGTAAAACAAACTTGAAAGCATAAAAAAGTTTTCTCTAATGAGGAAAATCAAAATTTTTCCTAAAAGATCCTAACTACATCAACCAAACCCGTATTTAAAGCATAAGACAATTCTCCATGGTAACGGTTTCTTAAAAACAACCACACCCAAAAATTAAAAAAGTATTTAACTTAAAAGAACTAAAATTAAAGAAAGTATCATGAAATACTAAAAAATAACTATGCATCACCTTTTTACTTCATCTTCCAGCGTCTTTTCCTATGTCCTCATTCTCAACTTGTAATCTCAATATTTGGTGACAATTGAAAATATATCCTTGCTTCCTAGTGTTGTAGTAATTTGTAACCTAGTTTTCCATTTGGCCAAAGAAACTTCATACTCGACCAACATCTGAAATCTTCTCTCTTCTCTAGATTTATAAGAATCTAGGTGGATCTGCATTCTACTAAGTTTTGAGGACTCCCATGTCACTGTAGCAGGATCAATTATTTCTTTAATGAATGTCTCTCTAAACTTCAGAGATACCTCTTTTATATCTAGAATCCTTTCATCAAACTCATCAATAATTTCCACTCCTAGAATATGACAATATTCCTTAATTTCCACTAACATTTGAAAATATTGATCAAGTGTTTTATTAATTTCCTTCACCATATTATCATACATATTCAATTCCAATTCCAATGAATCAGACCAAGAACGGTCTAGCTCCTTAGGATTATTCATAATTTTGTTACCAATTAATATTTTTTAGTCCATAGAGATCAATTTTTTCATTTCCTAAGACTTAGGCTCCCGAACAGGACCAAGAACTCATCTCCATTTCCCATCCAACCAGTCCAGAGTTCTTTTAAGCACTGGAGTAGCATGCACCCTCATATATGAAATTTCACTTTGGTTCCAATCAACTTTAGGGTGGGATTTACTAGGAAATTTTTCATATCCAAGATCTACGACCATTGAATCCTCAGCTACATTTTTAGGAATTTGAAATGATAGACCGAAATCATGTATCTATTTTAGAGTCAATCTCAGATAATATCTTCCTAGAACTTCATTCTCATCGACACAATCCTCATAGAAATATTTGATAAATGGGTGATATAGATACAAGCTCCCTCCATAGAGATTCTACTTCACAAAACTCTTACTATCAAAATTAGCTCTCATAGACAGATACTAGAGGTTATATTCCTTGAGGACTCCTTCAACTCCTTTGGCCACTTGGTTTGTTTTGCACCTAAAAGAAAGGGTCATCAATGGGAAGACATACCCTTGTTTCCCCATGTTTGTATACTTAACATTAACCATGGCCATTTGTCGACAAACTTCTAGAAATATTAGTAAATCTTTAGCATACCAAGGTAATTTTAATGGGGCTTTCTCAAAAACCCGTATTCTCAAATAGGAAAATTTATCATATTGGATATAAAATCTTTTAAAATTTGATACAATAGAAATTCATTCATGAGAAAGCAACATTTCTAGATTTCCATCTAACTTCCTCACGACCTCCATTAAAAACACATCATTAACACACAAAAAAATGACCCATTCCAAATTGTTTAGTAAACTAAGGGAAGCATTTATACACAGGCATATCAAAAGCTAGGGTTCCTTGCAACTCCAACCCAGGACAAAAAGACCTCTAACTAGCTAGAATGTATGTTCGGCAAGAACACATACAAAAAGTAGTAGTCTTATGGAAATTAATTAATTGCTCATTCAAATGGAAGCAAATAAATTCAGCCTAGTTAATGAAAATGTTCTCATCATAGATTATCAAGATAAATTGGCACATCCAATCCTCAAATAACTCAACTTGTGCATTTCCAACAATGACATGCAATAAAGCAATAACATCTACAATTTCTTCCTTGAAATGCATTCTTTTAAGTTTAGTTAGCAATTGTGACTTACATTTCTTTTTCGACCTCAACCAAGTTTTTTCCATGGAGTTCTTACACCAGTCTTCATTCTCTTTGAAAAATTCACTTGCCACTACAATGGACATGTCTTCTACAGGCTCCCTTTCTCGAATCCTCAGCGTGCGAGAAATAGATTCAAGAGAAAATTCTACGATTATAGTCATGTCCATTGCTTTAATTTCCCTTGTCTCTCTAATGTACCTTCTTGCACATGCACTTATCAAATCCACACTAAATGTACAAATTCTGGGAACCCTCTAGTGTGAGTTATCTTGCTTTCTAGTAATTTTATATCTAGCTCAGACTTCTTGTTACTCTCCAGGCACACCCAAAATTCTTCCAACTTAAAAGGTTCGAGCTTTGTGTCCCTTACATCGAGCCAATGATATCCAATTACGGACTGCATGAACTCCCAACACATAAAGAAACACACAAATACTTGGAAGAGTAGATTACAGAAGAAGGAAACACAGCTAAAAAAATTAGCAAAAAATTTTCCACCTCAAGTTATGTCATCAACAAGACGTGTGTGTAATGTTTCATTAATATGATACTCTATTTAATTCCTCCATAAAAGAAACCAAAATATTTTTTCATTTTTGAAAACCCTTGACAAGACATCTCCAGGTTGTCTCGAACACATCTTTAAATGAATAGGTGGCACCTCGAAACATGCAGAATGAACAATATGTCACCCTATCATGAAACATTAAAACTTTAAAACTAAGATCAAAGGTTATTTAGTTATGAAAACTCCTGACTCTGCAACAACATGGGATAGACCATTATACCAACACACTTAACGTTGAGAGAAAGACCAAGTTAGACTATCAAGTGGTTAGAAAACTTACGAACCTCGCAACAAGGTTCAAGAACATTAGACACTAGCGACTTGGGTTATAAAACTTAAAGAATCCCATGATGAAGGTTAAAGTGAGGAAAACGAGTCTAGACTCAGATGAGATGAAGAATCAAAAGACTAATAAAATTAAAGTTTTAAAAATTTAATAGTATATGATATACCCACAGGTAACAAGAGGTTGTAGTGAAGACATGCCATGAGGAAGGCATGGAGAAAGAAGAGGAAAATAATGAACAAGAGGATGCAAGTGTAGCAACCATGATGGCATCAAGAAAATGAATATGCAACTATAGTGGATGTGATTGAAGCGATGGAATGTGAGGAGATTGCAAATGGTGAAGACAAGGATGATTTAATTTTGTAGATTTTTGGTGGTAGAAGAAAAGTGGTGTGATAAGCTTGCTCATGGAGGAAAGAAGATGATTTTTGTAATGAAGGAAAAATAGGTAATATAAGAATATTTTGAGTTCATTTATGATTATTCTCCATAGTGAGAGTAGAAGAGGATATTGTTGTAGAGGATAAAGTTGTAGTTGCAAAGTTGTGTGTATAGGTTGCATGTTTGTGTATAGAAATTGAAGAGGATATTGCAGGTAGAACTTGCTGGAGGTGGTAGTTTGTGGTGGGTTGGATCTCAAAAAGGAGGATAGAAATGGAGAGAATCATTGGAAGAGGAAGATGATACATTATCGATGTATTTCCATGAGTGGAGAGAAGAATGAACTATAGAGTTGTTAGAAGAGAGTGAAGCTTGTTCCAATGAGATGCTAGAAAAGAAGGAAGCAAAAAATCATCAAGGTACCTATCTTAGTATTAGAGTATGTTGTGAGTTTTTAACAAATCAAATGATTATTTCTACCACTTAGCTCCATTTTTTGAGCCAATGCTCAAAAAATTCTTATTTGGCATGTCTATTGTAGGAGCATCTGGGTCTACAGATCCTGCATTGCCCAAAAATATTTATTTCGTTTCATATTTATTTTTTAAATTTTTGGTGTGTGTTAAATATTCAAGAGAATATTTTTGAGTTTTTGAAGGATAAAATCTTCATTTACCAATACTTGGATTTTTTATTTCAAAAATTAGAGGCAAACAATGTGTTTAATGTGATTTTAAAATTATTTTATTTTCAAGGATTAAAGGGTTTAAGGGGTCCATTGGCATGTTAAAGGGAACTTGAAAATAAGAATTAATATTAATTCTATCAAATTATTTTCCTATAGAAGTTTTTATAAGGCAAGTGACCTTTGACATTTCATTCTTGTCTTATTGGGTGCTTAAAATGGAGGGAAAAGAGTGATTTTCGGAAAAAAATTAAATGACTCTCCAATTACCAAAGGAGAAAGGCTTGGTTTTGTATTTTATTCATTTTATAAATTCATCTATAGTAGCAAGGAATTTTATATGGTGAAGCAACATTAACAACACATTTTCAAAGAAAAACTATGTCTTTATTTTATTCCTTGTGAAGGAATTTTAGAGGTCAAGTTGAGGAAAATGAAAGGGTAGATTTGGGTGCCACTTTTGTGTGGTTGTACAGGCTATAATAATATATAAAAAAAAACCTTTAATGGTGTTCAAGGAAGAAATTAATAGCAGCAAGGTTGGAGAAAGAACTTGTAAGTTGCTCGTGAGAGTTGCATAAGAAAGAGTCCAAGAAACTAGCTTGTGAAGAAAAGAGGAATACAAGAAGAGAAAAAGCATTTTTTAGGTATGTTGTAAGTGTCCAAGGAAGCCATGGGAGCTACTTAATGAATATAAAAAATAGGTTTCAGATGATAAGTGAATCCAAGAAGGTTTGAAGACATGAGAATTTGAAGACTTGTAGATACCTAGATGTGTCTAGAAAAGCTTGTAATTTTTTTGAATTTTATTCAATGTTGAATCCTCCATATATGTAATTAATTTTGAGAAATTTTCATGTATGAATGTGTATGAATGTTGAAATAAAGATATATTTCAGTTTCCTTTTTCATTTATATGTTTATGTGGATTAGATGACATGTTGAGTCTACAAGATTGGGTAGTTTGATAAGACCCCTTGATCTTGACTCCATCATCCATTATTTTACATAGGAAAATTAGGATTGAAACAGCTCCTTTTAATATGTAGATTCTAGATATCAAGTTGAGAAAGTATCTAACATTAATTTTAGAGTATTTTTAGTCAAGGTTCAATTTTGCATACAAATTTCAAATCATTTATCTTGAAGATAAATGTCATCAACATAGAAATGTTCTTGAATTATAAACATATTTTTTGTTAGTTCTAATAGATGATTGTTTGAAAGGTTCTAGTGTTATAGCAACCTAAATTTTATAAAGGAAAACTACATTGGCTATATGTCACTCGATTTAACTAACACTCATTTTTTGTAATTTCCTTATTGGTCACTTTTATTTCTCTAAAGTGTGCATGTGGTTAGATAAAAGAATGTGATGGTCACAAAAAGGTTTGTCAATAAGAATGGAATATAAAGAAGCAAAGATAGAGAACTAATAATTATAAAAAATAATTGAGATGCTCGTTGTAATAGAGTGAATTTTCACCCCTCACAAATTCCACATTTGCATCACCTCACCTTAGAAAAATTAAATCCAACAATGCATTTCCACTTCATCCACTCACTTTCTACCCACTTAGTAGCTGTTTGTAGTGTCGGTGGGGGATTTTTTGTTAGGGAAAATAGCATGGCATGTAGATGTTTGCATGGTGCATTGCCATCTTGGCAAGATTGTCACCTCTAGAATTTGTAGAGGCGTTATACTTCTCCATTGGCGAAAAAGAGTAATGACCTTGCACCCTTGTCTGACTTTGAATGGTTCTTTTGGGTTGCTATTCAATTCAAAACAATTGATTCTTCGTGTAATTGGATCTTCTTCAATCTTCTTCAAGCTTCTTCACACTTCTACACACTTTGGCTTAATGTTGAATTCCCTACACACTTCTTGATCACACTTCACTTCTTGTTGCACTTTTTCCACCACTGGGGCTATGACTTGGTGTCTTGTGAGAATACTTCTTCATTGTTGTAGAAATGTCAACTTTTCCAAGCTTGCATCTTCCTCTACGTGCCTAAGGGAATCTTAATTGGGAGGGTGATAGTTTTTCATTTATCTATTTCCATAGCATTATCATTTGATTTATCTAGCAAAGTGTTGTTGCCATTGCTTTGCATTTATTCCATTAATTTTTTTCTCGTATTTTCTATCTCATGGCTATTATGGCTTCCTGTGGAGGTGGGAACACTGAAATAGGGGTTTGACTATGGGGTTAGTGCACCAAGATGGTTCCCAAAAAGGGGGCTTAAGTGGCCAATTTTTTTCTAAAATCAGGAAATGCTGACCTTGGACGTGAAATTGAGGATAGTTACACTCAAAATTTTGAGATGGAACAAAAACCAGGATCAAAGTGCTCGGAGTCTACTTTCTAAGCTACTAATTTATTTTGAAAATGGTTGAGATTAAGGGGTTCAAAAGAGGGATGTATAGAAATTGGTGTTGTTTTTGTCAGAAAAACATAACATTGCAACTCTTGTACAACTTGAGCATGGTGAACTTTTTGTAGTATTTTTAAAATTGCTATAGTCAGAAGTTAGCTAATAACATCTAGTTGGTGCACAATTTTTTTGATAATTTTTTAATGAATATTTGATTTTTTACTAATTTTCTAAGTGCGCACTTCTTGAAAACCAGAATTTTGGATGTGCTCCCCCTACAAATTTTTAAAAATAATTGATTTTTTTTCTTTTTGTTTTTAAATTTGTAGAATGGAGTCTAGTTTCTAAAAATGTAATTTATTTGAAATTTTAATGAACGGTTAATTTATAACAAAAAAAACACTAAACACTACTTTTTGGCAAAAAATAGACATACAAACAAAAGAAATTATGGATGAAAGGCTTAACATTGTCAAAAAGTGAAAAAAATTACATCGTTGGATAGCTAAGAGAGAACCTAACATTACCCATGTTTTCGATTTTGTCAATATTTAACTAGACCTAATCTTGATGGTGAGCACAGACCCGATTATGTGAAAAATTGTGGAATTTGCAAAAACACGTCTTTGGCCTTGTTGGGAATGACCTCCAGGCCTTTGGGTTGGTATTCCGAGGAAAATAATTTCACTTTTTCTTTGTTTTTAACGTGAAATAATGTGTGTGCATTATGACACACTCGTGTTAAAAAAAAATCATAAGTGGCTAGAAAATTGGTACCCAACTTCATGCACCCGCCCTATGGCAATCCCCAAAACAGCCCCAACATTTTTCCTCCTTGTTGTGTGGAGGTACATTTCAAAGTGAAGATCTCAACAACATCAACACATAGGTGGGAGGTACACTCTTCTTACCTCCTTTGTCATTTTTGTAATTAGACTAGATATTAGCTTCTTTCATTCTATTTTTTTATTCTTTTTTCATTTATTTTTGTTACCACACTAAAATTTCTCAGTTAAGTAGTTAGCTCATTTCATGAGGTTTTGCATTGTATTTCATACTTTTTGTCCGTACGGATTCCAATGCACTAGTGAGATGATAGTGCACCACGTTGTCGTCCTTGTTTTGTGTTGTTGTCTTCTAGTAAAGAGTTGTCTGAGGTACGGTCTAAAATCCAAAAACCTGCTCTCGTAACCCCCTAGAACATTCAGGTTAGCAAAACGGCAATAGTATTGAGAGTGCTCTTCTTTCTCTACCTTAAATTTCTTACAACTTTCCTAAACCTTCTATCTAGCTTGAGGTAGATTAGGGAAACTAATCGTTCTAAACCCTCCTATGCTCTAGGGTCCTGAGCACTTGTTCCCCCTCCTCTACACTCACAAATATAATAAAGAGGTGAGTGTTATCACATAAATATGAAGAAGTATAAATGATGAGAAAAAATTTTCATATAATATGATAATAAATGAAATGAAAATTACAATATGAAAAACTAGAACTTATAATTACATAAAAAGTTAGAGCATCCAAATTCATGTGATAAGAGAGAGAGACAGAGAGAGAAGACAAATAAAAATATAGAAATGGATGGGGAAGGATTGAGGTGGAGATTTGGAGAGGGGGGAAAGGGATAGAGAGACAAAGAGATAAGGAGATAGAGATAAATATAGATAAAGAGAAAGAGAGAGACCTAGGAGAGAGGGATGGAGAGAGATTTAGAGAGAAACTATGAGAGAGAGAGGGGTACACACTAGGAGAGAGAGAGAGAGGTATAGGTACTACAAGAGAGATGGACATAAGGATGGAGAGGTAGGTAGTATGAGAAAGAGAGGAAATGGGGAGGGATGGAGAGAGAGAGAGGAGATAGGGAGGGAGGGAAGGAGACATTAAGGTAGAAATAATTAATTATACATTCACACACCCTCAAATGAATAAATATGAAGCTCACAATCTCACAAACCTTTAAAATTAATCAATGACAAGTTAAAAGTCATCGTCACTAAAAATTTGTAGCTTTTCTTGTCAAAATAACTCATTTTTTGTGTTTTCTCTAGATGCTTGAATTAAAAAAAATAAAAAATATAAAAAATATTAAGTGAGGGTTTTCAACTAGAAGATTGTCAATCAACATGTTTCTAACTGATAGTTTTTTAGTCAAAAATATTTCAGCAATTTTTTTTTTTACTAAAACTCTTTCAACCAAAATGGTTTCTAGATGAATGGTCTATGTGGAATCCTTGTTGTTAGACACTTCAACATTTTCTAAATTTTTCCAAAACTTTCCACTTGAACTAAATATTTCTTTTGGTTAGAATGAATTTAAGAATAAAAATAAAAAAACCCATGTGTAGAGCTTGAATTTGACAATCCAAATATGTAGTTTTTTACATTGTGATTAATTATAAATTAAAAAAATACTAAAACATATTAAAGTATTTACTAAAAAATATGGTGCACTAGAAGAGAGAATTCATTCCAAAAGGGTATAATTGAGATGACCAGTGTTAGAGTAAAGTATTTCCTAATTAATTATTTATTTAATTATTAGGTCCCTTTTCCTCTAATTACTTAAGCTTACTTAGGCCATGCTATTTTTATGTCTCACATGTGATGAGGACACATATCATAAGGATTTATTCCTTTTTGGACCAATAGCTCTTGGCCTCCATAGCTTTTCAATTCTCTCTTTTTGTGACAATTGTTTGATTGTAGGTGATCCTTGGGAGCTGTGGAGTTGATTTTGTCCAACTTCAACATCTTTCAATGCATCCTAGAGAAAAAAATCTTCCATTGGATTCAAAGCTATGAGAAAAGTCCTTTTTTTCCTTTTTTTTGGCCTAATTTAGACTCCAAAGGTCAAACTTGCAAGGGTTTGAAGCAGTTACTTTTTTTTAAGATCTAGAAGGTAGCTATAATTTTGGTGAATTTTGAGCCAAAATGAACATTAGGATTATGCTCAGAAGGCCTAAAAGCCTTAAGATCGCCTGTCAAATCACAAAAATCCATGTCGAAAGCATCTAAGGAAAAAAAAATGCCAAAGAGGTCGTACGACCTCCCCAGCAAGCAAATCAAGGTACAAATTTTCAAAAAAATTCAAAAGAAATAAATTAAATTTTTTTTTTATTAAAACCCTTTTTCATTGAGCTCTTTTCTTTTCATCCTGATGATGGATCACAATGTGTGATCCAAAACATTGATAAAAAATTTATTCCACAATCAAATCCATAAATCAAAGAAAATTAACATTATGGATTGTGGAAACTTGATATCTTTAATTATTAAAACCCTTTTAGTAGGTTCAATAGGTTTTTCATTTTTAAAAAACATATATTAAATTATTTGTTTGGTATTGCAAGGTACCCATAGGGTTATCATTGCCCTACCACTATGTGGTAGGTGCTGCCCCTTGCTCCTCTATGAGTGGGTATTGTGAGGGTACTTCCCATTACCAATTTGGTAGGGAAGTGGTCTCCCCTCAGGCCTCGCCCAGGGGTGGTGGCCCCACCACCTATGCTTTTAAAAACATTTTAATATATATTTTATTAATTTAAGTTTTTTAATATATCATTTTCTAAAAAATATATAATTGTTTTTTTTCTATTTTTTTAACTTTAAAATAAAAACAATCAATTATTGCTTTTTTGTTTGCAATAAAAAATATTCTACCTACATTAAAGGGACTTTTTCTCAACAATTCTAAAATTGGTGAATCTCTATATTTGGATGTATTTTTTCTAAATCTAGTGGAGATCCTTTTTTTCCCTACTTAACCCCTCTCCATTGGGATTTTTAGTTTTGCACCTCATCTTCTAGAGGTCATATCTCGATCATATGGTGGTATTTTTCAATGAATTTTTTTGAAATGGGATAAAATTTCTTGCACTTCATTGTGATATAGGTGGTTTCTAGTTTGGATTTATATATTTTTTTCTAGAATTATGTTTTCTCAGTGTTGTTGTTGTGTAGTTCTCATTTTCAAGACTTTGACGAGCCATATCTTCTACATTCACACTCCTTTTTGGGTGTCATTTTTTGAAAGTGCATGAATTTTTGTTCATTATATGGTGCTATTAGTTTCCTCTTTTTCTATTAGATAATTCTATTTTTAACATGGCGTCCTTTTCTAGACATTATGGGCTTCCCTTGTAAGCTTTTCTCTTATGTAAACACACTTAAATAAAGTGCCTCTATATTCAACATGTATTATTGGGATCTTTCAAATCATTTTGTACTGTATTATACTCACACTATGTTATAATGTTCGATGGGAGATTGATGTTTTCTTTATTTTTCCATCACACCTTTGTCAAGTGAGTTTCCCTTCCATGACAACAACAAATCACATTGATTGTTGTCTCATGTGTGTGTGCCTTGGTTCACAAACCTTTTATATTTGTTGGTACTTTCATGTTTGCACATTCAAATGTTGTTGGTTCTTCTTCATACACTATATTTTAACATTCAATTTTAGTGTACATATCATGTCTCTCCCTTGTTAACATTATGCGGGGGAAGGGGGTGTTTCTAGTATTGGTGCTAATGCTTCCTTGGTTTCATGTTGGAGTGAGCTATGTATCTAGTATGTGTTCCTATGTACTAGGTGGATGCAACGTACATTAGTGGCTAGTTACCTATGCATTTTAGTGAGATGGAGCATTTATCATACATACACTCTTGCATTCTTTTTTCTGGAGGCAACCTTCCATTGTCACTTGATCAGTGTTCTTTAGACTTATGTTACCTGTACCATTTGTATCTTTGAGTTTCAGATGTTTTTCCTTTATTTTCCATCTAATTTGAGTAGTGTCATTGGGGGAACTCATTTAGATTCTTGTATTCTTGATCCTAATCATCATTTGTTTCAGAGGAGGTTATTCTTTCAACATTATTGTAATAATTCTTCAACAGTTTTTGTAGCTTCTTCATACTTCATTGATGTTCCTCATGTTCCTCATGTTCATCATTTGTTCCTATTCTTCTTGGGACAATCTTGTTTTGGAGGCTTCTCAAAGACTCTATTTTGGAGGCTTCTTAATTCCTTCACTTCTATTTCTATTTTGGAAAGGAGTTTTCTCCCACAATGTTTTTATCCTTTTGTCCAATTTTGAGAGATTCCTTTATTTGTACATGGGTACCTAATCAGGCCTTGTTTCTCAAGACCCATCATGCATTCATCTTTAGAGGTTTGAGCTTCTCTCCAAGTTTCACTTAAGGGGGTGTTACAGTAAAAGGTAATTCCTACTTAATTTTATTTATTTAATTATTAGGTACATTTTCCTCTAATTAATTAAGCTTATTTAGGTCATGTTATTTTTATGTCTCATGCCATACGATGAGCGCACATGTCATGATCTTATTTTATGCTCACCCAGGGTTTCTAGGTTAATTATCCTTTTAAAATGGTTATCTCTTTTATAGTCATTAAGATAAACATTCATAATGATTCATGGTTTTTTGGATCAATAGCTATTGGCCTCCATAGCTTTGTTATTCTCCCTTTTTGTGATGAGTGATTGTGGGTGATCCTTGGGAGCTGTGGAGTTGATTTTTCCCAACTTCAATAGATGGCAATGCTATATAGTGCATTGGTTTTTTTCCATGCACTAGATATTTAATTTATCTATTTTGAAAAAAAACAAGGGATAATAAAATTATTTTCTCTTTTTTCTTACATCAACTCAATGCCACTTTTTCCTTTTTTTTTTGCAATTCAAAATACGCTATTAATGTTTTAAAAAAAATATCATTTTTTTTTTGAAAAATTACAAGCATAAACTTCATCAATAATTCTAAAATTCATTAGTTCACATTATTTTTAAATTAAAAAAATAAAGGCCATTTTTATGTGGTCGAAGTTAGAAAAATAGTTTATGTTGGTCGATTGTTTTATAAAAGTGTGACATAGGTTTGTACTTTTACCCATAATAGGAAATTTTTTCATTAAGGTATTAATAATAATCATAGCTATTGATGTACATAGGAATGCAATCAATTATTTTCCTTAAGTTATTTATTTTGAATTAATTTATTCAAATTAACTTGTATTGGCTAATGCATATTTCTTAGATGCACTCAATGTACACATGAAACCGCATGGAAATATAATAGAATTGTGTACAAATAATGAATATGACATTTATAATCATAATTAATCATAATATGTATAATATAAAATTTTATATACATATTTTTTAGAGTGGGTAATTTATCTATTCACTATATTTAAGTGTACATAGATTGATGAGGTTAGACAACATCTCAAGTCTATCTAAATGTGCAACCTTTAAGCCTCTTGAAGTTACTAATTTATTTGGTAAACCTCATACACATACCTTTTGAGGTTGAAATAATTTTCATCTCACGCCAATGGCCACTCAATGCTTGGCATCAAGGTTGATGACTTAGTCAAATAGGTTGTTGGTTTGCACATTCCAAGTGATGCTAAGGTTGACACCTATATGATAGTTGTCTACTAATTTATGCCACATCATGGGGAACTTGTCAATCCACATGCTAGGTAGATTGCCTCTTCTTTACCTATATATTCCAGACTTCCTCACTTGTACATTTGAGTCAACTAAATACAATATTTGCATTGTTCACTTGTACTTTATTTTTATCTCCATGATCTCCTAATTCTACTAATTCTCATATGGTTCAAGAATATCTTGAATAATAAGCACATAAAATAATTTAGCACATTTCTAACAAATATTTTCTTTGATTAAGGATTAGAGAGGGGTGTGGTATAAGTCTCCTCAGCTCACAACCTAAGAAAAGTTCCATTCTTGGAAAAGACCTCATGCAGACTACCTTTTTTAGATCTATGTGTAGGATGGCATTATTGGTAACTTCATTATTTATGTGCAATGCCATTTTGATGCATTGAATTGATGTTTAGACTACTTACATTGACCTAGTAATGGGTGTAATGGGTAAGCCACATGGCTATATATGTGCAGGCCCACACCTTTGCCTTTGTGCAAGTCGTGCTTGTCTTTGTGTAGGGTTGTACCTTTTCTTTGGCTTGGGGCTGCATTTTTTTTGTACAACTATGCCACCATTCATTTGCAATCAAAATTTGGTGAGTTTTATGTCCATAGACCCATGCTTAGCACGATTGTTGAATTTTGCATGAGGTTTGGGAGCACTATTCACCTCTTTTTTATGTAGATTTGTTGATGTCACCTTGCCCCCTAGGGGGTAGGGGATCCATCTCAATCATAAGCCCTTGGTTACATTGTAGTTAAGCCCTTGGTTATTTCCAACTCAAGCCAGCTTAAAAATCTCCTCACATTTTCCCTTTAAAAAAAAAAGAATTGGTGCAAAAATGAATTTTTCCTATAAGAAGGCTTATTTAATATGTAAAGGTGGAAAACTTGAAATCTTAATAACTTTTTCTTAGTAGTTCAGAATTGAGTGTTATTTTTTGTTAAAAAGATTGTGTTTTCACAATGCATCGAAGAGGCATAGTATCACACTCCCAATATAAAGTGTTAGTTTATGCCACATCTAGACTATTTACAAAGCACTCCTATAAAGAGCCAAATTAAGGGGGGAAAAGAAATAATCAAAGGGTCTTTTTTTAAGTTTTTAACATTCTTTAAGGTTTGAAAGATATATGTCTTCTTAATATACCGCATGACATAAACTTGTAATAACTCATAAACAACAATTTTTTTGTAAATGCACTCAAATAAAATTCCACAAAAACTTAAAGTGTACCTTAGGGAGGGAAATTTTTACTTACACTGAATTATAAAGTGTAATAGGGGGTTTTTTAGAGGCTTGATTAGCCATCACAGTTATGGATCCTCATGATTCTCACCACATGGTGTGTGTTGTCTTGATTTTCTAATATAGCAATGGATCCTTATGATTCTCACCTCATGTGTGTGCGCCTTCATGCATATCCCTTTTCAGTTTCATGTACATCTTTTGGACCTAAATGTGGGTCTATGTTCCTTACATATTCTTGTGCCTGCTTTTAGTTAGTTTGCTTATATCTCTTAGCATTAAGAGGGGATTATGATAGTGTTATGCTAATTCTTCTTTCAATGAATCAATGTAGGTATTTTTGGGAGGTCTCATGAACCTTCTATCTTGATCTCTCATATGGGGCAATATTTTAGTAGATTGAGATTCTAGTACTTATGTAGAGCATAATGATAGACATTTTAGTAGTGTACACATGTCACTCATGCATTACTCCAAAATCATAGTACTATCTTTATTTTCAACTTCAGAATCATTTGTGTATTCATGGTTGAGGAGTGTTCTTATTCTGACTCATGTAGTGTTTTGTATCTCTCATCTTGATCTATAATTGTTGGAAGTTTGTTTATTCCAGTAGACACCAATTCATCTTTGATAGATTTTATAGCTTCTACATGCTTTAGGATTTCTTCTTCATGATGTTCCTATCATCAAGAGACATATTTTTAGAATTTCTTAATATTTTTTTATCTCCTTTTTGGAGATGATTTTTATTCCCATAGGGTTTTCTCTTCATTTGTGAGAGATTTCATAGTACATGGGTACCTGACAAGGCCTTCTAGTTGGGACCCTATTTCTATCTATTTGCACTTTTGTGATCTCCCCAAGTATCACTTGACAGGGTTGTTAAAGTTAATAATTTATCTATTGTATATACTTAAGTGTACTTAGGTTGATGAGGTTAGACAAAATCTTGTCTAATTGAATGTGCAACCTTTAAGCCTCTTTAGGTTACCAATTTATTTGGTAAACCTTGTGCATATACCTTTTTAGGTTGGAAGACTTACAATCTCACTTCCAAAGTCAATCAACACTTGACATCAAGGTTGTTGACTTGGTCAAATAACTAGTTGGTTTGCACATTCCAAGTGATCCTAAGGTTGAAACCTTTAGGACACTCATATACTCATTTGTGCTATATCATGGGGAACTTGTGAATCCACATGATAGGTGGATTGTCTCTTCCTTGCCTATATATGCAAGGCTTCCTCATTTGTACATTTAGGTCGACTAAATACAATATTTTCATTGTTCACTTGTGCTTGTTTTTTTCTCCATGATCTCCTAATTAGATTATAATATTGTAATGGAAATGTCATATAGTGTACATATAGATAATTTTATAAATATAGTAAATAAATAAGCATTTGAAGTCATATAGGTATACAATGTTATACATTGGTAAAACTAATATGTATGTAAAACAATGTCATATAGGCATAAAATGTTATATGTTGATAAAATAAAAATGCATGTACAACAAATATATATGCATACAAAAATATCATAATATAGTCATTCATGTGGATAGGAATGGAAGAGCCAATGACTCTTTTTTTTTAGAAGATGGAGAGGGAATCAATGGTTAATGATTTCAAACCCATTTATTGGACCTCTTCACTAATTTTTTTAATGTCCTTTTTTTAATACAATCAAACGACATACACATTAATATAGAAGAAAAAGAAATATACAGTGACATGATGTGCTTGTATTTTTCCTTTCATGGACCAAAAAGTGGTTCTCACCTCTTTTTGTTCCCCCATCTTTATGTAGATGCCTCATTCTCAACTTGATATCTAGAATGCATACCTTAAATAGAATTGTGTTGATCTTAATTTTCCTATGTACAAGTATGTAGCTATGGTTCCACTTGATACTAAAATAGCCTTTTATATCTTAAATTTCAATAATCAATAGAAATGGTAGTTTTTAGTTCAATATTAGCAATTATACAATTACATTAACAACCAATTGAAATCCAGTCCCATGCAAAAATTAATAAAGCATTTAATATACAATGCCCACCTCTCCCAAACAAGAGGGAAATTCGAATGAACTAGTAGCTTTCTTATTTACAGAGAATGGAATAATGGAGATATTTTTCATTCTATATTGAGTGTTGAAAATTGTAAATATTAACCTAGACAAATAAATTGATATGATTGGTTGGTTAATAAATGAATTGAGTTGACAAGGAAAATGCTCAATAAGACATAAATACTGTAATATTACATAAATATTTATCATAATATTTTACATTAGTATATATTCCCTAAGCTTATCCTAGGATAATAAATGAAATGCTTACAATCAAGCACTTGTTTTAATTAATCTAGGATAACTAATGTTAATATGCAACCATATGTAATTATAAATTAAATTTTATTCTAAGAAAGTAAATGTAAAGAACATAGGTGCACATAGCTTGATGCCTCGATAATTTGTGACTTGGATGAAGATTATTAAATCTAGTATCGCATTGTCTTGAATGTTCAACCTTATTGTTTGTGTGTTGTCTCCAATTTTGTGTTGAATTTATCTCTTTCTTGGGTCAAATTTATGCCTCTAGGTAATCTTTCACAAATCCATCTTTCTACTTCATAGATTTAATCTCATTGGCTTTGTATTTTTTCTCTATCTCAACTAATTCCCCCTTGTCTACTCTAATTTTATGACTTGTACTATTTAGAAATAATTATAGAAGGTTTTTTATGTTGTTAGGGGACATATTCTCATAGCTCAACTCCAAAATAAAAAATGTATAAAGAATTGAGAGAGAATAAAAAATGCTCTAAAATTATTATGCAAAGTTTGACTTATTTATTACAATAAATTCAAATCTTCCACTACTAATTATACCTTAAATGCTTCTAAGATAAGATATTTGAAAGTAGTAGAATGTAGATTAGATATTGATAAGTGCTTCTAAATATAGGCACATAAGAATAAATCACCTATATAATCTACTAACAACCATTTAAGGAGAGATACATCTGCCGAATTTTAATTTAAATTCTAAAACTTTAGAAATCAGATCCATGGATGGCATGTCAATCTTGTGACTGTAAAAATGTCCCAAAATGATAAAACAGAAAAATATGTGTACATAATGAATGTCTAATAAATGTGCTTGCAGAAGAAAAATTGATGAAGGAAATTTTTTCACATAATCTAATACATAAAAATACAAAATCTAAAATACAAATAATTTATTTTAACTTTTTAATAATTTTATTATTTTTCTAATCTTCTAATTTGTTAAAGTTGTGATTTTATAAAATTTATACAATTTTATAATTAATTATTTTATAATATTAAATTTAGAAAAAAATTGCTAATTTTATAAATTTATTAAATTATTAATTTCATGGTTTAATATATGTTTTAACCTAATAATTCAATAGTTTTATTAATTTTATAATTTTTATTAAATCTATTCTTTTTTTAATATATAGATGTTAACATGTGGTACTCTTTTTTATATTATTTTTTTTGCAAAAAATAGGTGTCCACCTTATTAGTAGACATACAACAAAAATATAATTTCCTACTAGTTCAATTTTCTTGGACAATCTCAATGTTATTCAATGCTTATTATTCTCTAAGAGGATACCTTATTCTTTTTTTCCATAGTCCAATGATGACCACACAAATTTGGTGATTGAAATTTGAGGAAATCCATTTTTATCAATTTTCATCTCGTGTTCATTGCTTGATTACTTCTTCAAAACTAGTTTTTGTTGTTGAGCATGTTGGGATCTTAAAATATTTAATCAAGTTTCATGCACATGGTTGAATAATATTTCTTAGATAGAGTATTAACAATATCAACTCTTGATAAATTATCCACAACTTGACTAGGAGAAGCTTTAGATGAATGGATATATTTTGAAGGATTCTACAAGAAATCTATTCCAAGTTGGACACCAAGGGGAATAACATAGTGATGAGACATGGATCAAGAAAACTAATTGGGTCTCACTTACAATGAACAATTTCTTGGTTTGTTGATAAAATTCTTGTGGCATTGAGAGGTGTGACACTTCATGTGAAAATGATTTTGCAACTAAAACTAATTAAATTTGAAAGTTAATAGTTTACCTACATCTTCTCTCACTTACCTTTAGTAGAGAAATTTCAATTGGAAGCCCCTTGGAGAGATCCATTCACATCCATATGCATGCATTCATGGACCGTGCATAGTTGGTAATCTCTTTTGAGATTAGTAATTGTAATGAATCCTTCACTATATGCGGTTGATCCATCATGAAATGTAGAAAATTATCACTCTATGTTTTAGGTGATAGAACCACCAATTTCCTTCAAATTTCATTCAAGGAAACCTTCAAAATATCAATTTAGGGATGGAAATGAGGAAAAGAGACCTACAATAAGGTTTCCTAGGCTGTGATTAAAGACTAAAAGGGGGTTCACCATAAAGCAAGGGCTTGGAGAGAAAGAAATGCAATGATATGAAAACCTAATTATGCAACTCTAGATAAGAAACTAAAAATCAGAATAATGAACTAAGAAAGGATAGAACCTTACACCTAGAAATTGAAGAGGCTTGAATTGAGGTTAAAAATGTTAGAAATAATAATTTTGAATTCACATTAGGACTCATACACCAGAAGAGGTGATTTAGTCCTATTTTAGGGTTTTGGGTAGAGATAAGAATTTGGAACTACTAAACCAGGATCTGTAGAAAATGCTTCAAAATAGGTATTACTAGGAATCATATGCCACAAGTGGTGATTTAGTACCAGTATCAAGGTGGATCTGAAACTCTAATATCCTCTAATGTTCTCCTATAGTTTCTCTCCTGTTAGATCTCTGATTCTAAAACACTAAATTGCAACCTGTAGATGACATTCTGTGATCTTGCAATGTAGATGACAACTTTAATAACAACTTGCAACTTGATAAATTTTCTCCAATATTTATCATTAATGGATCTCCAACCTAAATCTATTAATCACACATAAAAGAGAGGGAAAATTGTTATTTTTTTAGTGGATAGGGTTTTTCCTTGGTCAAACCTCATTTTGGTAATCAAACCTTGAAATGGAATCAAATAGAAAGAATGAATGATGAATGAACAATATGTGATGCTACAACTCACCAAAACCTTGAGATCAAGGCTACAATCTTGTATACAATCGCTAGCATGAATGTGGATCTTTACTCTTACTTGTATGCTATGGATCTTGACTTGAATGCTTGCTTGAATCATGAGATACCTAGATCACAAATGTTAGCTCAAAAATAAACATGACGCATGATGAATTTGAGATGATGCTTGAATCTTGAAAGTAGCTAAAAAATAGTTGATAAAAAACTCTTGAATGCTCTCATCTGAATGCTCATAAGATCACTTAAATTGCTAGGAGAAAATATGTGAAATAACCTTGTATTTATACTTGTTTATGCCAAATTTCCTAAAATTACAACACTACAAGCCAACATCAGATCTAGGAGAATAAAATCTCACCAAGAATTGAATTCAAAATTGGGTAGAAGATAAGTTGTAATCATATGCTACTTAGGGTGTATGAGTCCTAATAGGCTAGGCTTGGGACATCAATTTTAAGAAATGTTGAGTTTTATGTTAAATTCAGGTTTAGGCACGATTAGGTGGAACCCATATTCACAAAGTGGTGTATGACTCCCAAATCACTAAATATGGGTCATACAAACCAAAATAATTAAATTATGACTGGTCATTACATATTTTTAAGGATTATCCTTTGAAAAATGCATTAAATAAGGCTTGTGGATGCAAATAGTACCAAGTAGGGCATGAAGAAGCCTAATTTTAGCAGGCAGGGCCTAAACAAGTGTGAAAATCTAAAGGGATACATTTTTCTACACTAAATTTAGCCCCCACTTTAGTGAGAGGGTGAACTTGTTTCAAAATCACACTAAAGTAGACAAACACACATCAAGAGGGGTCCAAGTGTACCAATGCTAGTAAGATAGGATGACAATGATCAAGCCCCCAGGATCAAGATCCTATGGAATACCAACATAGGCACAAAAGAACACACACTACCAAAATGATGTAAGGAGCAACAACAAGGAAAAATTATACACTACCAAAGACATAAAGAAGAAAAAAAAACAAAAAAAAAAGCAAAAGGGGTGGATCAAGGCTCATTCGTTTGTCCCACACACTATGGATCAGATCTAAGTTGTTTGTCCAAGAAAGTTACAAGGGGAACATGACGTGCACTATGCAAACCAAACACATGCTCACAAGGACTATTGGAACCTTAGGCCATCCACTAGGTGAGCCCCTAGTGAGACACATACACACATGCATAGTATGCGCTCACAAAAATAAGCAAGTGGCTATGGGAAAGTCACGCCTATGTTTGGATCCCATACGTACAACCATACCAAATATAAACCTCCTAATAACTTTGATAAGGAACCACAAAAAAATTAACTTCGAGCTCCATGAGGAAAGCAAAGGTCTGTATGCTTGATACTCATGAACAAACAAGATGGGACCACAGGAAAGCAAAGTTTTTTATGCAAGGTGGCTATATAACAGATGTTGTAAATGAAAAATATTGTAAAGTATGTTCAAAATATTTTTCCTTAGTTCATGTAAGGTATTAATTTAGGGAACATCATGCCTAATGTCTCCAAGAGAGGACCAATCAAAGAATAGAAGATTCACAACTTAGGGGACGCAGTGTATCCCATCAAGACACTAAGAGGAATACACTATGCTAAGAGAGATCACACTCTTGAAGGAAATAACACCTAATGTCACCACAAATAAAAAAGATGCATTGCATGAAGTAAGAAGACTACATAATCAAACATGAGTTGAAAAAGAATAATGTCAATGTATGCCCCCACTTTAAAGAAAATGCAAAACACCATGTTGTGAGTAATTAATTTAAAGTACCATATGATAAATGCTAAAAATAAAAAGGACATGAGATCTTATTTGGAAAGCTTTATGCCAATTCATATGTTTCTAAATGAAGCTACGTCATGAAAATGGATTGCCCACAAAATGAAATCTCAAAATAACACATAAGGGATCCATGGATTTAGAGTCAGTATGTCTTTGCTACAATATTTTTAGAGAGCTCAAAACTATCATCATTCCCCAAATACTCATGGAACAAGAAGAATGACACAAAGGGAGTGAAAAAAAAGAAGGAAAACCTTTTAGTTCAACATGGAAAAGACCTAAATGTCTCGATGCCTTGTGTCATCCCCAAAAGGAAAAACACAAGACAAAGAAAATATAACATAAAAGATTTTGGGTAGACATGGAAGAGACCTTAATATCTCGATGCCTTGCATTATCCCCAAAATGGAAAAAACAACACAAAGAAAAGATAAAATGTTTATGACATAGAGAAGAATGTAGGTACAAATAGAGGAATGTCACAAAGAGAGAGAGAGAGATATATCAAACAAAACAATATGAGGGATCACATTTCACACATGCAATCCCATGAAAGAAACATGAAAAAGAAAATAAAGACAAGCATAACTTAAGGCACGTGTGATTCAACCTATAGCAGGTCGTCTGCATCCAAATCTTGTTCATCATATACAAAAGGAAGAAAACTAGCCAAAGGGAAAATGAAAAATGTGCTACTAGGACAAGGCTATCTAATTCTTTCCCCCACTATGTGCAAGACAAGAATGAGCTGAGGTAGCTGATGAGAAAGAGCTCCTTGCATTTTGAAAATGATTTGCAATGAATGTAAAACATGTAATAGTGAGAATATGGTTATCCTACAACTATTACATGGCAAGGAGAGGAAGGGCATGCTTCAAGGGACTATTTCTTTGATATCAAAATTTTTAAATATTTCTTTTAAAGCATGACACTCATCAGTACTATGTATGAAAATTCTATGTGTATGATGTTGGAAATGAAAACCTTTAATTCAAAAATAAAAATCAACATGCATTCAACATCATTTCGATGAAACATTTACAAATGAACACAAATGAAAGAAATGAAATACTAATTACCAAGAAATCAAACACATGCATTCAAAACAAAATTCACTCCATTGTTATCCTATCTACAAGATCTTGTCTTTTCTCTCATATTTTTGCAGCAAAAGTACAAGAGGCTATGTAGAATGTATTTGATCAAAATGAAATTGGATTTTATTTAAAAGTGAGGAGGAAGTGGGCTTTTATAGATGTCTCCTTGTGGGAAAGATCCAGATTTTGGGAGAAATGTGGGATAAATGGTTATGTGGAATTTTATGAATATTTCATAAATGCATGAATGAAATTAGTGAATAGATAAATGATAATGAAATAAATTATTATGTAGATGATTATGCAAATAGAGTTAATGAAAATGATTATGCAAATGAAGCTTATGAATGTGAATAAATGATTATGCAAACAATTTAATGAAATTGGTTTATGTATGAATATACAAATGATGATAAATCTGTATGAAATGGTTAGGAAATAAAAAAATGCTTATGTAAATGTATTAATGAAATGGGTTTATGATTATGAATATGAGTTAATGATTATGCAATGGATTTAAATGATTTATGAATATGCAAATGATTAATGAAATATGCAAGCAGATTATTTAAATGCAATGGATAAATGTTTGGATATAAAAATGATTTAGGAGGAAAATATATTACTGGATTAATTAAATAGATAATGGAATATATTTAATTAATATAAGAAATTAAATTATTCTAAAGAAATTTTTATGTGGCTACACTATGATATCTACAATGATCTATGTGTTTGTGTTCTTAGGATTTGGAAATTGATTTTCTCGCATGGGTGGTAGTGTAATAAATACTTGGCTTAGAAGTAAAGTTATTTCAGTTGCAGATTGTGGAAAAGGGAACCATAGTTTGTAAGGCCTTTGTTGCTTGCTAGATTCACCAGTTTCTTGAGTTACATGTTGAGGAGGACCTAAGATGATCTTATGATCCTTATCATCATTATGAGGAATTAGTTCTTAATGAAGGAGGAAACTTATGTTGGAAGGGGGGTCTTGATATCCTAACACTTTGGTATCTTTTGTGGGTATTTGCAATAACAGTTGATGAATTTCATGTTCATTTGTTGTATCACATCCTTGTTTTCTTAAAATTGTGAATCCTTTTCCATATGTCTCTTCTAAATTGATGGGAGTGTTTTTCACTTTGTTAACATAGGATGGTTGAATATTTTCTTGACTAGAGGAACTAGGTTCACCTATTGTAGGGAACCTAGGCTCAACGTGTGTTTTTGTTTCAGGATGTAAAATGCCAAACATCTCAAGTGGTGAGATGGTACGGAGTGTCAGTTGTTTCATGGATGGATAAAAGGATGCATTCATCTCAAGGTTGTTCAGGAAGTTATTTATGAAGTTTTCCATGTTGTCATCACCTTCTCCAATGATGTCAAAATCATGAGGAGGACATGCATTAGGAGTTGATTGAGAATGAGTGAATTTAATTTTATTAGGGTCATTTCCAAAGGCACAGTTTGACACATCCATTAATGATTTCAAGGACATACAAAGCTTACCAAAGCATATATATCCATGATAAAATATCATAAGCTAGTATGAAAGGTGTAAATACAATTTTGAAATTATGCAATTGACAAAATGAACCAAATCAAGTTAAATGCAATGAAATGAATGAAAACTCTACAATCTGGAAAAGAAATGTAATAACAACAAACTAAAACATAGTAGAGTTTTTAATAATGTTAAATGTAGATTCAGATCTTAAACATGACTAAATTTCCTAGAAGGGAATATGAGCCCCAATCAAGGTTTTTCAAGGATTCAAATGTTGCAAAATAGTCCACATAGAATACCCAAAGATCAGGTAAAACAACCTGCATTGGGAAAAAATCACCCAGAGGGGCATATGACTCCCAAATTAGGGCTTTTACACTAATTTCAGTAAATTGTGAGTGAATTTTATGTTTTATGGTTTATGGTTTGAATGATGTCTAGACTAAGTGAAATTATAGATTTTAAGTGAAATCCAATGATGTAAGGGAAAAAAATGCAACCTATATGCACTTTCACTAATGCAAGATTAAGAAACCCTAGATGCAAATTAGCTAATGCATGACCTAATGCAAAGTTAATTTAAGCTAGGTATAGGACTATGATGCACTCCAAATTAGAAAATAAGGAATTCTAAAGGCTAGATTCACCAAAATGGAATGTAGAAAATTGTCTCTCTATGTTTTAGGAGATAGAACAACCAATTTCCTTCAAATTTCATTTAAGGAAACCTTAGAGATCTCAATCTAGGGATGGAAATGAGAGAAAGAGATTCACAATAAGGTGTCCTAGCATGTGAGTAAAGACTAAAAGGGGGTTCACCACCAAGAAAGGGATTGGAAGGAAATAAATACAATGATACGTAAACCTAATTATGCAACTCAAGATAAGCAACAAAAAATAAAAACAATGAATTGAGAAAGGAAAAAGATGCACCTGGAAACTAAAGAGGCTTGAATTGAGGTTTGAAATGTTGGAAATACTATTTTTTAATGAAAATTGGGACTCATATGCTAGTAGGGGTAATTTAGTCCATGTTTATTGTTTCGGGCCGAAACCAAAACTTGGAACTACTAAACTGGGATCTACAGAAAACTCTTGGAAATAGGTATACTGGGACTCATACACCACAAGTGGTTATTTAGTACCAATATCAGGGTGGATCTAAAACTATGATATACTCTAATAATCTACTATAGTGTCTCTCCTATCAGATCTCTAATTCTGAAACACTTAATTGCAACCTATAGGTGACTTTTCGTGATCTTGCAATGTGGATGACAACTTTGACAACTTGCAACTTGAAAAAATTTCTCCAATCTTCTTCTTTAATGGATCTCCAACCTAAATCTGCAAAAAAAACATCAAAGAGAGGCAAAATGTTGCTTTGTTAGTGGATAGGGGTTTTCCTTAGTCAAACTTTGTTTTGGTAATCAAACCTTGAAATGGAATCCAATAGAAAGAAGGAATGATGAATGAACAATATGTGATTTTGCAACTCACAAAACCCTTGTGATAAAGGCTGAATCTTGTATGTAATGGCTAGCATGAATGTGGATCTTGACTCTTGCTTGTATGTTATGGATTTTTTCTTTAATACTTGCTTGAATCATGAGATACCTACATCACAAGTGTTAGCTCAAAAACAAACATGATGCATAATCACTTGGTCATGATGCTTAAATCTTGTAAGTAGCTACAAAATGCTTGATAATCAACTCTTGAATGCTCATAATATCACTTAAATTTCTAGGAGAAAATATGTGAAATAACCTTGTATTTATATTTGTTTATGCAAAATTTTGCAAAACTACAACATCTACAAGCCGACATCAATCTAGGAGAATAAAATAATGCAAAGAATTGAATTAAAAATTACATCGAAGCTAGGTAGAACTCATACACCAGTTAGGGCATATGAGTCCTAATAGGCTAGGCTTGGGAGATAAATTTTAAGAAATGTGTTTTATGCTAAATTTGTATTTAGGCCCTAAAACTTATGTAAAACCCATACACCAAAGGTGGTGTATGAGACCCAGTTCACTAAATTTGGGACATACAAACCAAAATCATTAAATTATGATTTTTCATTACATATGTGTTGGGATTATCCTTGGAAAGATGCAATTAATAAGGCTTGTGGATGCAAAATAGGATTAAATAAGGCATAAAGAAGCCTAATTTTAGTAGGGACAGCCTAAACAAGTGTGAAACTGTAAAGGGATATATTTTCCTAGTAAGATAGGATACAACGATCAAGAGGGATGATCAATCCTCTGGGATGAAGATCCTATGGAAAGCCAACATAGGCAAAAAAGAACATACATGAAAATAATGTAAGGAGCAAATAAAAGGCACAAGCATACACTACCAAATGCATAAACAAGAAAGAAATTAAAAAGAAAATAAAAACGGGGTGGATCAAGCCTCAATCATTTTTCTCACATGCTATGGATCAAATCTAAGTTGTTTGTCCAAATTTTTTTATAAGTGGAACATGATTCCCACTATAAAAACCAAACACATGCTCACAAGGGCTAGTAGAACCTCATTTCATCCACTAGGTGTGTTGGATGTTGTGGATGTGTTGTTGATATGTGGTTTTCATTGATTTAAACACTATTAGCATTTGGTGTATCAGAGGTTGTATATGTCGAGGATATTGAGAAAATTGTAAAAGAAAGTGTTCTAAGTTCCTAGTGGAATTGTGTAGGTCATGAAGGAATCTTGTTATTTACGTTGAAGTTCAATTGTGGAATAAAGGGTTTATTCTTGAGAGTATCTAGATCATTTGTCAAAAGTTTTAGAGGTTTTTGTATAGATTTGATCATGTTGTGGTCTGACAGTATTTTTGTGGTCTTTATTAGTGTTCCTGAGTGAAGTTTGTGTTTTTTTCGTAATTCTAGTTGATGTGAATGTTTCTCTATTGTTTCTTGATGTTTTTGGATGTCTCTAGATCATGCTCTATCTTTTTTATACATCCACATTAATTGATGTGCTTGTGGTCAAAGAGATTTTCTTTCGCATGTTCAATTTTTCATGTTCCTAGAAGACATGATGATGGTAGCATGTTGTGGATCTTCGAGGTGAAATTAATTGAAGTATTTTTATGTTGGAGATGTTAATTTGGGTCTCCACTAGATGTTGTGGCTGACCTTGGTGGCTTCACATTAAAAATTTATTTGTAAATTTGGGTCGGCATTGCAAATATGTTTTATTTTCCTGGCCAACTAAGTTTTTGATGAAATCTCATGTAGCGGATATATAAGAGTGATTGCTTCATCGGTGCAAAGTGTGCTTCTTGTGTTTGGTGTGCTCCTATGTGTGTATGAGCGAATATCATTTGATTCCAGAGTAGAGTGTGAAGTAGTTTGAGTCAAAAGAGGAGTTTTCTATGCTTAATTAGAACTATAATTAGGCTTGTGCAGAAGCTAATTTTTTCATTTCATACCCTCTAGATTTTAATCATATTATGTATTGTTGGGTAGTGAGCCCCTTCTGTAATTGAGGAGTGAGCTCTAGGCAGTGTGCCTGAATGCATGTGCATTCCCCTTTATTGATTTCATTATACTTTTAATAGCGTATAATCTTGTGGACTAACATCCGCCGTGGTTTTTCCCCTAACAAGGTTTCCACATAAAAAAAGTTTGTGTTCTCTATCTCTCTAATATGTTAATTATTTATGGTTAATTGCTTATTCATCAAATTTGAGATTAAGCTAAGTAAAGTTTTAAAAGCTTATTATTTTGTAAAAAATGATTCAACCCCGACCTCTAAGTTGTATGTCCTTGTTTTTCCAACAATTGGTATCATAGCATGTTCCTATAAAGAAGTCTAAAAGCTTGAGGTGATCCGAGATGGAGACATTCAAGAAGGATAGTCCAAGATTTGATGGAACTAACTACTCACTATGGAA
This sequence comes from Sequoia sempervirens, assembly GCA_007258455.2. Lineage (NCBI taxonomy): Eukaryota > Viridiplantae > Streptophyta > Pinopsida > Cupressales > Cupressaceae > Sequoia > Sequoia sempervirens. The sequence goes on from VDFB02379711.1 coordinate 57,782,340, forward strand.
GGTTAGGATGCAATGTCACCTAAGGTGTATTGGTGAAGCCTACTGGAAGATTACAAAAGATCCATATTTTATTCCTCAGAATGGTCCCTCCAGTGTTGATAAGATCAAAGATGTTGAAAACAATATCAGGGCTATTGAAGCTTTGGTGAGTGCTCTAATACACTTGGATATGGAAAATGTGGTAGGACTGCAAACAGCTCATGAGATTTAGACAAAGTTGGAAAATTTGTATGAAGGAGATGCATAGGTGAAGATGGCTAAGCTATAAAATTTAAAAGGAAATTATGAGAATTTGAAGATGGTTGCAAATGAAAATATCACTTCTTTTATGCACAGAGTAAATGAAATAGTGATGGGTATTACATGTGCTAGTGGTTCTCTGGATGAGGATGAAATTGTGGCTAAGATAGTCAGATCCTTGCCTCCCTCCTACAAAGTGAAGGCTCATGCTATTAAAGAGCTCAGATCAGTAACAAAGATGTCAAGAGACATGCTGGTTGGAAAGCTTGCTACTTTTGAATTAAGAGAATTTGGTGAATCTGTTCTAAAAACTAAATCTGCATTCAAGGCTACTATATCCAAAAGTAACAAGCAAAGATATGGTCTAGGAGAATTCTCCAAAAAGATATCCAAGTATGATGAAGAACTAAAATAGCTTGAAGATAAAGAAAGAGAGGAAGAAGAATTCGAAGAACTTATTGTAAAGAAAGAAGGCAGAGGAAAAGATAAGTATGAAGGAGTGTTATCTATTAAATTTTTTTCATGCAGTAAAATAGGTCATTTTGCATCAAGATGTTCTGAAAGAGTTCTTATATCTAAGCCTAATAAGTCTAGATTCCAAAAGAAATGTTACTTTGTTGAAGGAGTGACTGACAATGAATATGATAAAGATAATGGAAATGAAGATGAATGGGTTTTCATTGCTACCATTGAAAATAGTCATATGGCTTCTGAATCTACTAAAGATGAGAAAGCTCTTGCAGCCTGAGTTGAAGAAAAGGATGAGTGGGTTATTGATAGTGGATGCTCACATCATATGACTAGTGATAAACTTTTTTTTGTAAGTCTAGAGAAATATGATGGTGGTGTTGTAAGATTTGGAGACAAAAATGCTGGTGTGATTTGTGGCAGAGGTTCTATTTGTCTTGGTGGTAAGGCTAACACTGATGATTTTATTTATGTTGAAGGCCTGGAGCAAAATATTTTGAGTGTTGGACAAATGGTGGAAAAAGGCTATCATCCACAATTCAAAGATGGAAGAAGCAAGATACGTGGAATTTTTGGCAATATGATTGCTACTAGTAGAAAGAAAAAAGGTAATATTTTTCACTTGAATACTGCTAGTGGGAGTTGTTTAATTTCTCAAGTAGATGAAAGCTGGTTGTGGAATAGGAGGTTGTGTCATATAAATTTTGATAACATTGTCAAGGTAAGTTCCACTCAAGCAGTAAGAGATCTACCTAAGTTAGTGAAGCCTGCTAACACAATTTGTAAGGAGTGTCAAATGGGTAAATAGACTAGAGTATCATTTTGGAGCAAATAGTTTCATTCAAATGATTTGCTAGAGCTGCTACATACTAACCTCTGTGGTCCCTCCAGAGTTAGAAGTATTCATGGAGAAAGGTACTTTATGTTGATTATTGATGATTACTCTAGAATGATATGAGTTTCCTTCTTAAGAGAAAAATGTAAAGCACTAGAAAAGTTCAAAAGTTTTGAGGCTATGGTAGAGAATGAGAAAGGTCTAAAAATCAAGTTTCTGAGATCTGACAGAGGTGGAGAGTTCACCTCTAGGGAGTTCAACTCTTTTTGTGAAGAACATGGAATCAAAAGACAATTATCTTCTCCCCGAACCCCTCAACAGAATGGAGTTGTAGAAAGAAAGAATAGAACAATTTTGGATGTTTCTAGAAGAATGATGATAGAAGGAAATGTGCCTCAAATCTATTGCATTGAATCTATAAGCACTGTTGTGTACACTTTAAACCAGGTAAATGTTAATGGAAATTCTAGTAAGACCCCTTTTGAGATATGGTTTGGTTACAAGCCTACTATTAAATATTTCAAGATCTTTGGAAGAAAATGTTATATCAAGAGAGATGATGATATAGGCAAGTTTGATGCAAGAAGTGATGAAGGAATCCTTTTAGTTTACTCTACTAAAAGCAAGGCCTACTAATGCTATAACAGAAGACTAAGAAAGATGGTTGAGAGTGAAAATGTCAGAGTTGATGAGGATTCTGATAAATCATCTAGATATGGTGGATATGATTCAGATGAAGACAATACAAAAAAAGGGAAAAATGTTCAGACACCAAATCTACTTCAGATTATTCCATATGTTCTGGTAAAGCAACCTCATTTTGTTTCGGTAAATCAAGTAAGTCAGGAAGCACACACAAGTGCAAGTGCAGAAGAAAGAACATAAGAACTAGAAGATTGTGAAAGTCCCAAAACTCTGAGGTATGTAAAGCTAAATCATTTTGAAAGTCAAATTATAGGAGATAAGAATAAAGGAGTGCAAACTATAAGGAAGATTGTAGAAGAGTATTGCTTGATTTCCAAGATTGAACCTAAAAATGTCACTGAAGCCTACTAAGATGAACACTAGACGGAAGCCATGAAGGAAGAGCTAACACAAATTGAAAATAATGACATGTGGATACTAGTTCCTAGACCTAAAGACAAAAATGTGAATGGTACTAAATGGGTGTTTCAGAACAAGCTGAATGAACAAGGTGAAGTGGTCCAGAATAAAGCAAGACTAGTGTGTAAAGGGTATTCTTAGATGGAAGGTGTTGATTTTGAAGAAAATTTTTCCATTTTTGCCAGAATCAAAGTTGTTAGATTATTGCTTGCTTATGTTGTATACAAAAACTATAAAGTCTATCAGATGGATGTGAAGTCAACATTTCTAAATGAAGAACTAGAAGAAGAAATATACATTGAACAGCCAAACGGATTTTAGCTAACTGATAAGGAAGATATGGTTTGCTACCTAAAGAAAGCTGTATATGGACTAAAGCAAGCCCCCAGAGCCTAGTATTATAAATTGGACAAATACTTACTAAAGCTTGGATTCACTAAAGGTACTATTGATAGCAACTTATATTTCAAATTGGATCATGATAAAGAGTTAATTATAGAAGTATTTGTTGATGACATCATTTTTGGAGGAGATGAAAATCCATGTATGAAGTTTTCTGATGAGATGAAGGATGAATTTGAGACGAGTATGATTAGATAGATGAAGTTCTTTCTAGGATTGCAAGTTACCTTGTTAGACAAGGGTTCAATTTTCATATCTTAGTACAAATATGTGAGAGAGCTACTGAAGAAATCTGGGATGGAAGAATCAAAGCCTGTTGGTGCTCCCATGGTGATTGGATGCAAGCTAACACAGAATGATGATTCTCCTAAGGAGAATCAAACTAGATATAGGTCAATGATCGGTGGATTGCTTTATTTAACCCAGACTAGACCAGACATTATGAATGATGTATGTATGGTTGCTAGATTTTAGGTTTATCCAAAAGAATCACATGTGACTATTGTTAAGAGAATCTTCAGATATATGAAAAGAATAGTTGATTTTGTACTTTGGTATCCAAAGGATGATGATCTCAATTTGAGTGCATATATTGATGCAGATTGGGCTAGAGATGTAGATGACAAGAAAAGTACTAGTGGTGGTGCTTTCTTCCTAGGGAAGAAGATGGTATCCTGGTTGAGCATGAAATAGAATTCCATTTCTCTATCTACTGTTGAAGCAGAATATATTGTTGCTACAAATAATTGTAATCAAGTGATATGGATGAAACAAATGATGAAAGATATCAAGGTGATATATGAAGAGCTATTGCCATATACTGTGACAATTCAAGTGCAATAAATATTTCAAAGAATCTGGTACTACACTCTAAGACTAAACATATATCAATCAAGTTTCACTTCTTGAGGGAGAAAGTGAATGAGAAAGAAGTCAGATTGGAGTATGTGTCTACCAAAGAACAGATTGCAGACATCTTTACTAAGCTGTTGCCGAAGGATACTTTTGATTATCTTAGAGGAATGCTAGGGGTAATTACCCCTCCTAATAAAAACTAAAAAGATGTATTCACTTGCATCAATTTGTGAGCTACATTGCTATATTCTAGTCTGGATTGATGTTTATGTGGCTGCTACTCAGGGGGAGTCTAGTCAGATGTGCAGATATGTACTTAAGAGCTTGTATATGGAAAGTTCATGGTTACTTTGCCATTGATGTCAAAGCGGGAGAAGTGCAATGTGAAAAATCCTTTTAAGGGTCAAAGAGAAATTGAGGAGAAGAGTCAGAACCAAAGGGAAATAAAGTATGTTAGGTTGATGGTATTTTTCACATCATGTGTTGCCATCAATACCAAAGGGGGAGATTGTTGGATGTTGTGGATGTGTTTCTGATATGTGGTTGTCATTGATGTCAACACTATTAGCATTTGGTGTATCAGAGGCTGTATATGTCGAGGATATTGAGAAAATTCTAAAAGAAAGTGTTCCAAGTTTCTAGTGGAACTATGCAAGTCATGAAGGCATCTTGTTCTTTACATTGAAGTTCAACTATTGTAGACTAAATGGTTTATTCTTGAGAGTATCTAGATCATCTGTCAAAAGTTTCAAAGGTTCACGTATAGATTTGATCATGTTGTGTTTTGATAGTATTTTTGTGGTCTCTGTTAGTGTTCCTGAGTGGATTTTGTGTGTTTCTAGTAATTCTAGTTGATGCAGATGTTTCTCTATTTTTTATTTATGTTTTTGGATGTCTCTAGATCATGCTCTATCTTTTTTGTACATCCACATTCATTGATGTGCTCGTGGTCAAAGATATTTTCTTGCAGATGTTCAGTTTTTCATGTTCCTGGCCGACATGATGATGGTAGCGTGTTGTGGATCTTTGAGGTGAAATTAATTGAAGTATTTTCAAGTGTTGAAGATGTTAATTTGAGTGCCCACTATGTTATGACTGACCTTAGTGGATTGGCATTAAAAATTTATTTGTAAATTTGGGCCGACATTGCAAATATGTTTTATTTTCCTGGGCGACTAAGTTGTTGATGAAATCTCATGTAGTAGATATATAAGAGCAATTGCTTCATTGGTGCAAAGTGTGCTTCATGTGTTGGGTGTGCTCCTATGTGTGTATGATCAAATATCATTCAATTACAGAGCAAAGTGTGACCAGAAGATTGAGTGAAGTGTGAAGTAGTTTGAGTGAAAAGAGGAGCTTTTTGTGCTTAATTGGAATTGTAATCAAGCTTGTGCAGAAGCTAATTTTCTCTATTCATACCCTTTGGATTTTAATCCTATTCTATATTGTTGGGCAGTCAGCCCCTTCTGTAATTGAGAAGTGAGCTCTAGGAAGTGTTCCTGAATGCATGTGCATTCCCCTTTATTGATTTCATTATACTTTTAATAGGGTATAATCTTGTGGACTAACATGCATCATGGTTTTTCCCCTAACAGGGTTTGCACGTAAAAAAATTTGGTGTTCTTTGTCTCTCTAATGTGTTAATTGTTTATGGAACTTAATTGCTTATTCATCATATCTCAGATTAAGTTAAGTAAAGTTTGAAAATATTATTATTTTGTGACAATTGATTCACCCCCCCATCTCAGTTGTCTATCCTTGTTTTTCCAACAAGGTGAGCCCCTAGCGAGACACATGCGCACATGGCCAATATGCACTCACACAGACAAGAAAGTGACAATGGGAAACTTGTCATGCCTAAGTTTGGCTCCCATACATACAACCATACAAAAGATATACCTATTGATAACTTTTATGAGGTGCCCCACATTAATTAACTTCAAGCTCCACGAGGCAAGAAATTTTTTAGATGATTGAGACTCATGAACAAACATGATGGCACCATAGGAAAGCAGAGTGTGTTATGCAAGTTTGACATATAATAGATGTTCTAAATGAAAAATATTGTAACGTACATTAAAAATAGTTTTGATTAGTTCATGTAAGGTCTTAACTTAGGGAACATCATGCCTAATGTCTCCAAGAGAGGACAAATCAAAGAATAGAAGATTCACAACTTAGGGGATGCAATGTGTCACATCAAGCCACTAAGAGGAATATAATATGCTAAGAGAGATTATGCTCTTGAAGGACATCACACCTAGTGTCACCAAAAATTAAAAGATGCATCGCATGAATTAAGAAGACTGCATAATGAAACATGAGTTGAAAAAGAATAATTTCAATGTATGCCCCCACTTTAAAGAAATTCCTAAATACCATGTTGTGAGTGATTACTTTAAAGTAGCAAATGACAAATGCTAACAATAAATAGGACATGAGAGCTTATTTGGAAAGCCCTATGCCAAGTCATATGTTTCCAAATAAAGCTATGTCATAAAAAGGGGTTGCCCCCAAAATGAAATCGCAAAATAATACATAAGGGATCCATGGATTTGAGGTGAGTATATCTTTGCTACAATGTTTTCAGAGAGCTCAAAACTATCATCATTCCCCAAATACTCATGGAATAGGAAGAATGACAAAAAGAGAGTGAAAATAGAGAAAAACCTTTTAGGTCAACATGGAAGAGATCTGAATGTCTTTACAACTAGTGTCATCCCCATCAGGAAAAGCACAAGACAAACAAAATATAAAGGAAAATATTTTGGGTCAATATGGAAGAGACCTAAATGTCTCGACACCTTGCATCATCCTAAGAAGGAAAACACAAGACAAAGAAAAGATAGAATTTTTATGACATAGAGAAGAATGTAGGTACAAATAGAGGAATTTCATAAAGAGAGATACATCAAGGAGAGAAATATGAGGGATCACATTATGCACATGCAATTACATGAAAGAAACATGAAAAAGAAAATAAAACTAAGACTAGTAAGGCGCATGCAAGTCAACCTAAAGTAGGTCATCTGCATCCCAATCTTGTTCATCATATACAGAAGGTGGAAAACTAGCCAAAGGGACAACGCCAAATGCACTACTAGGACAAGGCTATTTAATTATTGTCCCCACTATGTGCAATACAAGAATGAGCCGAGGTAGGCGATGAGAAAAATCTTGTATTTTGAAATGATTTGTAATAAATGTAAAACATGTAATTGTGAGAATGTGGTTATGCTACAACTATTACATGACAAGTAGTGGAAGGACATGCTTTAAGGGACTATCTCTATGATATCAAACTTTTAAAATATTTATTTTAAAGCATGACCCTCAATAGTATTATGTCAAAAAATTCTATGATATCTACAATGAGATGTGCTTGTGTTCTCAGGATTTCGAAATCAATTTTCTCACATGGGTGGTAATGTAACAATTCCTTGGCTTAAAATTAAATTTCTTTCAGTTACAGATGGTGAAAAAGGGAATTGTAGTTTATTTAGTTTGTACCTTGGTTTTCGTTACTTGCTAGATTCACCAAATTTTTGAGTTAGATGTTGAGGAGGAGGACCTAAGATGATGCTATCATCCTTATCATTGTTATGTGGAATTAGTTGTTCTTTAGGAAGGAGGACACTTATGTTGGAAAATGTATCTTGATATCCTAACCCTTTGGTATCTTCAAGTGGGTATTTTTTCTAAGAGTCAATGAATTTCATGTTCACTTGTATCACATCCTTGTTTGCTTAAGATCTTGAATCCTTTTCCATATGTGTCTTCTAGATTAATGGGAGTGTTGTTCACTTTGTTAACATAGGATAGTTGAATATTTTCTTGACTAGAGGAACTAGGTTCACCTATTATAGGGAAACTATTCTCAGTGTGTGTTTCAATTTTAGGATGTAAAAGGCCAAACATCTCAAGTGGTGGAATGGTAGGTGGTGTTGGTTGTTTCATGGATGAATAAAAGGATGTATTAGTCTCAAGGTTTTTAAGGATATTATATATGAAGTTGTTCATGTTGTCATCATTTTCTCCAATGATGTCAACTCATGAGGAGGACATGCATTAGCAGTTGATTGAACATGAGTGAGCTCAATTTTATTAGGGTCATTTCCAAAGGCACAACTTAACACATCCAATAATGATTTCAAGGAAATAGAAAGATTACCAAAGCACATATCCATGATGAAATATAATAAGAAAGGTGTAAATACAATTTTGAAATTATGCAATTGAAAAAATGAACCAAATCAATTTAAATATAATGAAATGAATGAAATATAAACTCTGCAAATTGAAACAAAAATGTAATAGAAATTATAAGAACTTATAAAAAGAAACAATAGGATCAAGAGACCAAAGATAGCACAAAAGAGAGAGAATATGGGTATGTGCAGGATCATCATGGAAAAAATAGGACCTTAAGTGGTGAAAAATTTAGAAAAATTAGAGTTAGGAAACTTAACGTAAAAATTTCATTAAGTTATCTATATTATTTCAAAAGTATGTAAGAAAAGAATCTGTAGAAAATTGAATGTAGTTTCTAAACTACTAGGTTTATTTAAAAAAAAAATCTATTTCATGAAAATTTGAAATTTGAATGCAGTAGTACTTAAATTTCAGGGAAAAAATAAGTAGGTGTCTGTCTGAGTACCCTAACCACAATAAAATGCTAATATTTTTTTATAATATTTTAGATATAAGTAGAGGACTCATGTCTAGATGTGATATATATTTTTTTGTAATTTTTTTCCAAGTAAATAATTAATTATGAATTTTTTATTACAACTTTTAAAAAATATAAAAAAACCCATATGTCTGACCAACTTAACTTGGTCAAAACGTCATGAAATTCTTCTTTTTTTTTAATCCTATACTATGCAAAGCATAGAATGTGATGCATGTTTCTGATTCAAAAAATGTGATACCGTTTGAAAGCTATAGATGTTTTTAATCAGCCTATCAATCAAGACTTTAGTCATAATTCAAATAAAAAATGAATAATAATTATTTATTAAATTCAAAGTAAATCATAATTTATATTGGTAGAAAGATGAGAATCTCCTTTGAAAACCCTTCTCATTTCATCAATTTTGGGTAAAAAAAAGTTGTCAGCCACATACCCTACACATACCCATCATATCGCCAGTTTTTGGCCCATCATGATCTTGCACATACCCAGATGAGAGAATATGAAGATTGTATTCTCAATATGAATGAATATGTTCAATTACAATTATATAAAAGGCTTGCTTATAAAGGAAATATAGGACACAATGAAGGGCCATGAATGAGACAAGTGTTACAATCATGTGCAGGGGTAGGTAGAAATAAATTGTATATAATTCCATGAAAGGTGGATCACCCACCTTAAGTGGAATTATCATGCCATGAAAAGTGGAGATAAAAAGGTGATAACTAGATCACACCACAAAGAGTGGGATTTCTCCTACATACATTTCCCTAAGTGTCCTAATCACATCTCTCAATGTATGCACAAACCTAGATGCAAGATGAAAATAACTAGGTTTCACAAGTGCAAACTACAATGATATGCATTCTATAAGTAAGCTTAAGTAAAGTGTAATAAGTAAAATACTTATTTACACCAACAACCCACCTTAAGTGCAACTCAGGGGGGAATGAAGACTCAAGCTAACCATGCAAGATGGATCCCAACAACCGGGCCATTTTAGGTACCCATGTACAAATGCAATGCAATCTCTCACAAGCGAGGAAAGGGAGAAAACATCATGGGAAAAACTCCCCATCAAAAGATAGAAGAAAAAAAATAAATGTATAAATGGAGAAGGAAAAAACCCCAAGATGAGTACAAATTCCCCCCCATGAAAGAGAATGGAAAATTCAAGTGACTCCCCCTAACACATCCCTCACCCCCAAGAGAGATCATAATTGATGATAGTTACTTTCAGTAAAGGGTTTGGTGAATATGTCGGCAACCTACTCTACTATCGGACAATAGCACAAGTCAATGACCTTATCCTAAATCAACTCCTTGATAAAGTGCATATGAATCTTAATGTGCTTGGTCTTCTAATGCTAGACTGGATTCTTGGAGATTGCAATATCACTCTAATTGTCACACCAAATGACTGTTAGACATGGAATGGAAAAACCAAACTCATAAAGAATGTGTTGAATCCAAATGGCCTTAGTGGTGGTAGTAATAGCCCCCCTATACTAAGCCTCTGTCGATGAAAGAGAAATGGAAATTTTCTTCTTGCTCTACCATGAAATAGGTCATAACCCAAGATGGAAGTTGTAGTTGAAGGTGGACTTGTGATCATCAGAATCATCAGCCCAATCTGAGTTGGTATATCCTACTAAGTCAAGCTATGCACCCACTACATAATGAATCCCATGTCGATGAGTACCCTAGATGCAGTGGAAGATGTGTTTGGTGACTTTCCAATGAAGCTTATGGGGTTCTTGCATAAATCAGGAGACCATGCCAACTGCATAAGAGATGTCAGGGCATGTATGAGTCAAATAGATGAGACTTCCAACAAACTAACAATACAAAGTAGAATCAACAAGTGGAGTGGAGCACTTAACCTCAAGCTTGACTCCTGAAAGAAAGGGAGTCAATGTAGGCTTACAATTAGTCATGCAGAACCATGAAAGAAGATCAAGAGCATACTTGGGCTATGACAATGTAATCCCAGATGATGACTATTGAATCTCAATGCCAAGAAAGTAGTGAAGAAGGCCCAAGTCAGTCATGGAAAATCTATCTTTCAAAGCAGTTTTGACACTACCAATGATGGATGAGGTGCTCCCTATAATGCTCAAGTCATCAACATAGAGAACAAGTATCAAATGTGCATCATCTTTTCTTAAGATGTAGACATTCTGATCTAAATAACACCTAGTGAATCCTATGGAGAGGAGGAAGGAATCCATATTTTCATACCAAGCTCGAGGGGCCTGCTTAAGGCCATAGAGGGACTTCCTCAACTAGCGAACCAATGAAGTATCCTACATGAAAACCTATGGCTACTCCATATAGATCTCCTCATCAAGATCCCCATGTAGAAAAATAACTCTTAACATCCATCTAATGTACTTCCCAACCATGTGAAATGACACTGGCAAGTGTCAGGTGAATGGAAGTCATCTTTACAACAAGTGCAAAAGTCTCAGTGTACTCAACTCCTACAACCTACGAGAAACTATTTGCAACAAATCATGCCTTATACTTATTAACACTCCCATCCACTACATATTTGGTCTGATAGATCCACTTGCATCGAACCATTTTTCTCCCCTGAAGGAGAGGGACTAACTCCCAAGTTTTTTTACTCATCAAGGAATTGTACTCTTCCTCCATACCTGCATCCCATTCAAGAACCCTAGAGGCTTCCTTACAGTATTGTGGATCTCAAGTTGACTCAATGAGAGCATGTGGAAGAGGCTCATGCTCATGTTGTGACCTAGTCCTTCGACTATCCAAAGGATCCCCAACAAGAAAACCTGCTACCTCAAGAGTCTGATGAGCCCAATGAGGTCTAGTAGGGGTAGAAGGGTGAGGATGCTCAACTGAAAGTGGACCTTGTGAAGGTGTAACCTTGCGAGTTGGTGAGGAAGGAGAGCCATCATCATCTAAATTTCTATCATCATTGTCAACTGTGGAGGAAGGAGGAGGAGTTGAAGAGTCAAAGCTAGGTGAGCTTTCCTCAACTTGTGCACTCCTCTCAAAGAAAATCTCATGAGTCTCAGGATCCATTAGTCTATATGCCTTAACACCATATACATATCCCACAAAGATACAAGGCATGCTTCGTGGCTCCAATTCCCTATGTTTCTACGGAGGAATACGAGCCCATGTTGGACTCCCAAACACTATGAAGTGTTTCACGATTGGTTTCCTACCAAACCAAGCTTCAAAAGGAGTGGCACCCTTCAAATCTTTATGAGGAACCCAATTTTGGATGTAGATGGCACAACTAATTGCTTCTACCCAAAAATTTGGACCAAGAGACCTAGCATGTATCATGCAACTTTCCATTTCCTTGAGGGTTCTATTTTTTTTTTTCTGACACACCATTCTACTAGGATGTGTAGAAAATGGAATGTTATAAGTCAATTCCCTCAAGTGTGAAAAATTTCTCAAGTCTATTGTTCACATACTCTCTGCCATTGTCTATACAAAGGATCTTGACTTGCTTCTTAGATTGCTTCTCAGCATGTGCTTTGAAGTTGAGAAAATTGTCAAATACTTCACTTTTGTGACAAAGGAAGTAGACCCAAGTGTATTGTGAAAAATCATCAATGAAAGTGGGGACATAACGAGCTTTGCTAAAGGATGGCACTAGAAATGGGCCTGCTACATCATTGTGAAATATCTGAAGAAGATCCAAGGCTCTCCAAGAGTTCCCTCTATCAAACTTCTCTTTGAGATGCTTTCCCATGGAACATACTGAACATACACCCTCATAAAAACTGAGTTGAGGAAGTCCTTTGACCATATCCTTGGTGTCAAACTGTTGTAGATAGTGGTAGTTGAGATGACCAAACTACTCATGCCATATCTTACATTGTGAGTTTGAATGAGTGATCAATTTTGTAGAAGGAGCACGAGATACCCAATGGGATAATGAGTAAATCCTTGCATTGTGATTAGCTCAACCCATTGCAACCAAAGCATCATTTGTAAGTTCCTTTACCATAATTGTGTCAGGAGTGAATTCAACTTGCTTACCATCTCCATTATGTGTGATTTGGTAGATGGAGACAATATTGGAGCTCAATTTTGGAACATAGAGCACATCCTCAAATGTCCCATCACCCATCTCAATTGAGCTTTTCCTCTCAACTTCCGCTTGTGTATTATCACCAATGAAGATGTGAGGCATTGAAGAGGACTCCAAGGAGGAAAATTGCCCCTTTGAAGAATACATATGTTGAGTAGCCCCTAAATCAAGAATCCACTGTTGTGATGAACCCGTTGTTTCCATGAAAGCTTCCCCTTTTCCCTTAGACTAAAATGAAGTAGAAGTGGAAGGAGATGAGTCCTTCTTATAGGCATTAGGAAAATTGATGTTGTTCTTCTTGATGATGTTGGTCAACTCATCAATTTTCTTAGCATGAAAATGATGCTCCTCATGTCTAATCTTTTTACAATATTTACAAGTTGATTTCTCCTTCTTGCTTGAGTGTTCTTCTTTGAAGAAGATGATGATGAGCTTTGTTGTGGAGGAGTGGATTATTTTTTATCTCCTTATGGCTTTGGTGAATATTGCATTTGGCCTTTCCCTTTTCCTTGCTTTTTGTTCACATGATTGACCACCAATGCTTTTGAAGTTGAAGACTTGAGAATGCCCATTTTCATCAACTTATTTTGCTCAAGAATCAAAATATCTGTGAGAGACTCAAAAGATGGTGATGTGAAGTTGCTAATTGTCAATCGTTGAGTTTGAAAACTTGAAACAAAGGTTGTATACTCAGCTGGAAGCTTGTCCAACAAGTTGAAGACCAATTGATCATCCTTTTTCTCAATACCATAATCCTTTTGTTGTGCTCTTAGTTCATTTGCTTTAGTAACATAATCCAAAATGGTGTCAAAATTCTTGGTATCAAGGCTTAGGAGATCATTTTCAAGATTGTATCCCTTAACCTTATCGAACTTTCCATACAAAGTAGCAAGCTTATCCCAAGCTTCCTTGGTTGTAGTACATTTATCAACATGGAAAATGAGATTATCTAAAATGAACTTTCTAAGTGTACCCAATGCCATAGAAGTTTTAATGAGCCAATCCATATATGTATTTGGATCTACCTTAGGATCCATAGGTGCAGTTATGGTTCTATCAATGTAGTAAATTAAACCTTTTTCCATTAGTTTACTCCATGCATGTACTTTCCATGTAGCATAATTATGTGCAGTTAAGAGTGGAACTTTAGATGAACCCATGATGGAATGCAAGAGAACAAGAGAGAAAATAGGCACAATCACACAAGAGACACACCACCAAATTCATTCAATCAAAGAACCCCCCCCCCAAAAAAAGAGATGATTTTGGAACTTTATAATTTAGTGCGTGTACAATAGGCTACTTGCAACTTTGCTAAGTGGACTTATGATTTCTAATTTACAACTTTCCACAAATATGTTGAGAATAGACTAGAACAATGAAGCAAAGACCTAAATTCATATCTATGCAATACAAGTAACGAATAGGCCAAAAAAGACCATATGTTGAAAGTACAAAATCCGCTCAAGATCACTTCAAAAAATTTATAGATTCAAGTAGACAAAAATTCATTCACTTAAAAAAAAGGAATCTGAAAAGGAGTTCGTATGTGCCTATACGAAGCCTCGAAAGTTGTAGAAATGATGATTGGATAGGTACAGTGTTGAAAAACTAAAAATCCTAGAAATTCTATCCACCAAAATTAGAAACTGACCACACAGTTGTGAAGTACATGAAAAATTATCCCAAATACAAAAAAATTCCCAGAAAAAGGAGCTAAAATGAGCAAGATATGGGCATTTGAAGTCGAACTGCAAAATTGAAAACTTCATTGGAGAGGGGGGGGAAATTTTTTTAGCATGCTAATGTCATCACTGATGCAATGATGACATCAGAAAATACTCAATTAAATTTGACGATCAGAGGCCCATTGTGCATCTGCATAAGCTTAAAATTGACGGATTCCAAGCTGTCAGAGGTCACCGTCAGTACGTTTTTGGAATATTCACTTAACAGACGAAATATTCTCCAACTGACTAGAATATACTGGGTATGTATAGGATCGTGATGGGCCAAAAAGTGGTGATATGATGGGTATTTGTAGGGTATGTGGTTGATGACTTTTTTACCCAAAATTGATGAAATGAAAAGGGTTTTTTAAAGAGATTCTTAGCTTTCCACTGGAATATAAATTATTCTTTACTTTGAATTTAATAAATAATTATTATTCATTTTCTATTTGATTTATGACTAAAGTCCTGATTGATAGGCTGATTGAAAAACATCTATAGCTTTCAAACAGCATCACATTTGTGGAATCCAAAACATGCATCACATTCTATGCTTTGCATACTATAGGATTAAAAAAGAAAAAATGAATTTTATGAAGTTTTGACCAAGTTAAGGTGGTCAGACATAGGAGTTTTTATATTTTTTAAAAGTTATAATAAAAAATTCATAATTAATTATTTACTTGGAAAAAAATTACAAAAAAATATGCATTACATCCGAACATGAGTCCTCCACTTATTTCTAAAATATTATAAAAAAGTATTATCATTTTATTGTGGTTAGGGTGGTTAGATAGACACCTACTTATTTTCCTGAAATTTAAGTACTACTACATTGAAATTTCAAATTTTCACCAAATAGATTTAAAAAAAAAAAAACCTAGTAGTTTAGAAACTACATTCAATTTCCTATATATTCTATTCTTACATATTTTTGAAATAGTATAGATAACTTATTCAAATTTTTACATCAAGTTTCCTAACTCTGATTTTTCTAAATTTTTTGCCACTTAAGGGCATGTTTTTTCCATGATGATCCTGCACATACCCTATCGCTAGAGAATATTGCAAGATGTTGAGGAATATTATTTGATGGATTTTAAAATTCCGATGTTGCTTTTTTATGAAGCCCACCAGAATTTGAAAAGGTGTTCATTGATTTTTTCTTTTGACCACTAGAGAGAAAAAACATAGTGGTCATAGATTAGAAATGGGACCACCGTAGGAGTGGGGACGAGTTCTAATGAGCCGTGGCCACCTGTCGGCCTTTGAGACCTATGGTACATGTGGTACCACAGGTATAGGTCTACAGTTT
Source organism: Sequoia sempervirens (assembly GCA_007258455.2). NCBI lineage: Eukaryota > Viridiplantae > Streptophyta > Pinopsida > Cupressales > Cupressaceae > Sequoia > Sequoia sempervirens. Next base: position 57,798,066 of record VDFB02379711.1, read on the forward strand.
GCATGTGTACTGATGCATAGTACCGACGAATGCAACTATATATTATTTTTATTTTATTTTTTAATTTTTAATTTTTTTATTTTTTTATTTATACAAAAAAACTGCAAATACAAATTTTCTGAAAAAAATTCAAAAAATTTCCATTTTTTTTATTTTTTCAGAAAATATTAAGAAACTTTTTGAAAAATGAATTTATCATAATTTTAGAAAATTGAAAAAAATACCCAAATAGGCATTTTTTCGATCTGGAGCTATCAGTGTCAGATTTCAACAAAACAAAAGGCTATCCTAATTGGAAAAGTCTTTCTAAATACAAATTTGAGGTCATATCTAGTCTAGGATGTACCAAAATGTCGCTACTCCTCAGATTTTCCTCTTGACCACCTTCACACGAACTAAGATCTCCAAAAAATAGCTATGCAAAGGACCTCCAACCTGTCTGATACCATGTAAGAACTTATAAAAAGCAACAATAGGATCAAGAGACCAAATATAGCACAAGAGAGATAGAAGATGAGAGAATATGAAGATTGTATTCTCAATATGCATGAAGATGTTCAATTACAAGTATGTAGAAGGCTTGCTTATAAAGGCAAGCTAGGACATAATGAAGGGTCATGAATGAGACCATGTGTAGGGGTAGGTAGAAATAAATAGTAGATAATTCCATGAAAGGTGGATCACCCACCTAAAGTGGAATTATCATGCTATGAAAAGTGGAGATAAAAAGGTGATAACTAGATCACACCACAAAGAGTGGGATTTCTCCTACACACATTTCCCTAAGTGTCCTAATCACATCTCTCAATGTATGAAAAAAACTAGATGCAATATGTAAATAAATAGGTGTCACAAGTGCAAACCACAATGATATGGATTCCCTAAGTAAGCTTAAGTAAAGTGTAATACGTAAAATACTTATTTACACCAAGAACAACAAAATAAAACATAGTAGAGTTTTTAATACTATAATATGTAGATTCATATATGAAATGGGGCTAAATCACTTAGAGGAGTGTATGAATCCCAATTAGGGTTTTTAGGGATTCAAATGTTACAAAATAGTCCACAAAGAATACCTAGAAATCGGTTAAAACAACCTACATTGTGACTAAATCACCCAGAGGGGTGTATGAGTCCCAAATTAGGGTTTTTGCACTAATTTCAACAAATCCTGAGTGAATGTTATCTTTTCTAGTTTGAATGGTGTCTAGACTAAGTGTAATTATAGATTTTAAGTGAATTTCAATGATGCAAGACAAAAAAATGCAACCTATATGCACTTCCACTAATGCAAGACATAATGAAAAGTTAATGTAAGCTAGATCTACGACTATGATGCACTCCAAATTATAAAATATTGTGTTCTAAATTCTAGGTTCACCAAAATGAAATGTGGAAAATTGTCGCTCTATGTTTTAGGATTTAGAACCACCAATTTCCTTCAAATTTCATTAAAGGAAACTTTAAAAATCTCAATCTAGGGATGGAAATGAGAGAAAGAGATCCACAATAAGGTGTCCTAGGTTGTGAGTAAAGAATAAAAATGGGTTCACCACCAAGCAAGGGCTTGGAAAGAAATAAATTCAATGATATGTAAACCTAATTATGCAACTCAAGATAAGAAATTGAAAATTAGAATAATGAATTGAGAAAGGACAAAGGTGCACTTAGAAATTGAAGAGGCTTGATTTGAGGTCAGAAATGATGGAAAAACTATTTTTTAATGCACACTAGGACTCATATGCTAGTAGGGGTGATTTGGTCCCATTTGAGGGTTTTGGGATTAAACTAGAACCTGGAACTACTAAACCAGGATCAGAAAATGCATGAAAATAAGTATACTGGGACTCATATAGTACAAGTGGCAAATTAGTCTTAGTATCAAGGTGGATCTGAAACTTTGATATCCTCTATTGTTCTTTGATATCTTCTCTCCTATTAGATCTTTGATTCTAAAACACTGAGTTGCAACTTGTAGGTGACTTTCTGTGATCTTGCAATATGGATGACAACTTTGACAACTTGCAACTTAACAAATTTTATCCAATCTCACTCTTTAATGGATCTCCAACCTAAATCTGCAAAACACATATCAAAGAGAGGGAAAAAAATTTTTTGCTAGTGGATAGTGGTTTTCCTTGGTCAAACCACGTTTTGGTAATCAAACCTTGAAATGGAATAAAATAGAAAGAAGGAATGATGAATGAACAATATATGATGTCGCAACTCACCAAACCCTTGAGATAAATACTGCAATATTGTATGTAATGGCTAGCATGAATGTGGATCTCGACTCTTGTGTGTATGTTATGGATCTTGACTTGAATGCTTGCTTGAATCATGAGATACCTACATCACAAATGTTAGCTCAAATACAAACATGATGCATGATGACTTGGACATGATGCTTGAATCTTGAAAGTAGCTCCAAAATGCTTGATAATAAACTCTTGAATGTTCTTGAATTCTCTCACTTGAATGTTCATAATATCACTTAAATTACTAGGAGAAAATATGTGAAATAAAGTGTATTTATACTTGTTTATGCCAAGTTTCCAAAAATTACAACACTACAAGTTGACATCAAATTTAGGAGAATAAAATCCCACCAAGAATTGAATTCAAAATTAGGTCCAAGCTAAGTGGTACTCATATGCTAGTTAGGGCGTATGAGTCCTAGTAGGCTAGGCTTGGGACATAAATTTCAAGAAATGTTGTGTTTTAAGCTAAATTCAGGTTTAGGCCCTGAAACTTAGGTAAGACCCATACACCCAAGATGGCATATGAGTCTCAGATCACTAAATGTAGGTCATACAAATCAAAATCATTAAATTATGATTGGTCATTACATACGTGTCAGGATTATCCTTAGAAAGATGCAATTAATAAGGCTTGTGAATGCAAAATAAGATTAAATATTAAGACATAAAGAAGCCCAATTTTAGTAGGGAGGGCCTAAACAAGTGTGAAAATGTAAAGGGATACATTTTTATACACAGTTTTATTTACCCCACTTTAGTGAGAGGATGAACTTTCTTCAAACTCACACTAAAGTAGAAAAACACACATCAAGAGGTGTCCAAGTGTATGAATGCTAGTAAGATAGGATGACAACAATCAAGAGGGATGATCAAGCCCCTAGGATCAAGATCATATGGAAAACCAACATAGGCACAAAAGAACACACTTGAAAATAATGTAAGGAGAAAAAATAAGGCACAAGCATACACTACCAAATACATAAAGAAGAAAGAAAAACAAAAACAAAAGAAATAGAGGTGGATCAAGCCTCGATTGTTTGTCCTACATGTTGTGGATTAGATTTAAGTTGTTTTTCCAAGAATTTTTATAAGTGGAACACGATGTCCACTATGCAAACGAAACACACTCTCACAAGGTCTAGTGGAACCTCAATCCATCCACTAGGTGATCCTCTAGCAAGACACATGCACACGCGACTGATATGTGCTGACACAGAAAAGAAAGTGACTATGGGAAAGTCACACCTAATTTTGGCTCCCATACATATAACCATACCAAAGCTATACCTATTGATAACTTTTATAAGGTGCAACACAATAATGAACTTCTAGCTCCATGAGGCAAGAAAAGCTTTAGATGCTTGATACTCATGAACAAACAAGATGGAACCACAAGAAAGCAAAGTGTGTTATGCAAGGTGGCCATATAAAAAATGTTGTAAATGAAAAATATTGTAAAGTATGTTCAAAGGAGTTTTGTTTGGTTCATGTAAGGTCTTAACTTAGGGAACACTATGCCTAATGTCTCCAAGAGATGACCAATCAAAGAATAGAAGATTCACAACTTAGGTGATGCAGTGTGTCGCATCAAGCAACTAAGAGGAATATAATATGCTAACAGAGATCACGCTCTTGAAGGAAAACACACCTAATGTCACCACAAAGTGAAAGATGCATCGCATGAATTAAGAAGACTGCACAATGAAACATGAGTTGAAAAAGAATAATGTCAATGTATGCCCCCACTTTAAAGAAATTGGTAAACACCATGTTGCACGAGCAATTACTTTAAGCTATCAAATGATAAATGCTAACAATATTTAGAGGACATGAGAGCTTATTTGGAAAGCCCTATGCCAAGTCATATGTTTCTAAATGAAGCTACGTCATGAAAAGGGCTTGCCCCCAAAATGAAATCCTAAAATAATATGTAAGGGTTCCATGGATTCGAGGTGAATATGTCTTTGCTATAATATTTTTAGAGAGCTCAGAACTGTCATATCATTCTTGAAATACTCATGGAATAGGAAAAATGATATAAAGAGAGTGAAAACAGAGAAAAACCTTTTAGGTTAACATGGAGAAGACCTAAATGTCTTGATAGCTTGTGTCATCCCCATAAGGAAAAACAAAAGAAAAACAAAATATAAAGGAAAATCTTTTGGGTCAACATGGAAGAGACCTAAATGTCTCAACGCCTTGTGTCATTCCCAAAAGGAAAACACAAGACATAGAAAAGATAAAATGTTTATGACATAGAGAAGAATGTAGGTACAAATAGAGGAATGTGACAAATAGAGATATATATCAAAGAGAACAATACGAGGGATGACATTATACACATGCAATCAATTGATAGAAACATGAAAAATAAAATAAAGCTAAGACTAGTACATGGCACATGCAATTCAACCTATAGTAGGTCATATGCATCCCAATCTTGTTCATCATATACCAAACATGGATAAATAGCCAAAGGGAAAACAACAAATACACTACTAGGACAAGGCAATCTAATTATTGCCCCCACTGTGTGCAAGACAAGAATGAGCCAAGGTAGGTGATGAGGAAGAGCTCCTCGCATTTTTAGATGATTTTCAATAAATGTAAATCATGTAATAGTGAGAATGTGGTTATCCTACAACTATTACATATGGAAAGGAGAGGAAAGACATGCTTTAAGGGAATATTTGTTTTAAAGCATGCCACTCATTAGTACTATGTCCAAAAATTCTATGATATCTACAATATGATGCATTTGTGTTCTCAAGATTTGTAAATCAATTTTCTTACATGGGTGGTAATGTAAAAATTCCTTGCCTTAGAAGTAAAGTTCTTTCAATTATAGATGGTGAATAAGGGAATTGTAGTTTCTTCGGTTGGTAAGGCCTTCATTACTTACTAGATTCACCAATTTCTTGAGTTAGATGTTAAGGAGGAGGACCAAAGATGATCTTGTCATCCTTATCATCGTTACGTGGCATTAGTTGTTATTTAGCAAGGAGGAAACTTATGTTGGAAGGGAGATCTTGGTATCCTAACCCTTTGGTATCCTCAATGGGTATTTTCTCTAAAGATTAGATGAATTTTATGTTCAATTGATGTATCACATCCTTGTTTTTGAAATATCATGAATCCATTTTCATATGTCTGTTCTAGATTGATGGGAGTGTTGTTCAATTTGTTAACATAGGATAGTTGAATATTTGATTGAAAAGAGGAACTAGGTTCACCTATTGAAGGGAACCTAGGCTCAATGTGTGTTTTGGTTTCAAAATGTAAGAGGCCAAACATATCAAGTGGTGGGATGGTAGGAGGTGGTAGTTGTTTCATGGATGAATAAAAGGATGCATTAGTCTCAAGGTTGTTAAGGAAATCATTTATGAATTTTTTCATGATGTCATCATCTTCTCCAATGATGTCAACATCACAAGGATGGCATGCATTAGGATTTGATTGAGCATGAGTTAGTTCAATCTTATTAAGGCCATTTCCAAAGGCACAACTTGACACATCCACTAATGGTTTCAAGGACATACAAAGTTTTCCAAAGCACATATCCATGATGAAATGTAATAAGCTAGTATAAAAGGTGTAAATATTATTGTGAAATTATGCAATTGACAAAATGAACCAAATCAAGCTAAATGTAATGAAACCAATGAAATAGAAACCCTACAAACTACAACAAAAATGTAATAACAGCAAACTGAAACTCATAAACAAAGTTTCTAATACTGTAAAATGTAGATCTAGATCTAAAAGGAGACTAAATCGCCCAGAGGGGAATATGAGTCCCAATCAAAAAATTTCAGGGATTCAAATGTTGTAAAATACTCCACACAAAGTAACTAGAAATTAGGTAAAATAACTTGCAATGGGACTAAACCGCCTAGAGGGGCATATGAGTCCAAGATTAGGGTTTTGCACTAATTTTAACAAATCCTAAGTGAATGTTATCTTTTCTGGTTTAAATGATGTCTAGACTAAGTGCAATTATAGCTTTTAAGTGAAATTCAATGATGCAAGAGGCAAAATATAACCTATATGCACTTTCACAAATGGAAGATTAAAAACCCTAGATGCAAATTAACTAATGCAAGACCTAATGAAAAGTTAATGTAAGCTATATATAGGACTATGATGCACTCCAAATAAAAAAAAAGTGTTCTAAAAGCTAGGTTCACCAAAATGAAACGTAGAAAATTTTCACTCTATGTTTTAGGACATAGAACCACCAATTTCCTTCAAATTTCATTTAAGTAAACCTTAGAGATCTCAATCTAGGGATGGAAATCAGGGAAATAGATCTACAATATGGTGTCCTAGGGTGTGATTAAAGACTAAAATGGTGTTCACCACCAAGTGAGTGCTTGGAAAGAAAGAAATGCAAATGATATGTAAACCTAATTATGCAACTCAAGATAATAAACTAAAAATTAGAATAATGAACTAAGAAAGGACAAAGGTGCACCTAGAAACAAAAGAGGCTTGAATTGAGGTCTGAAATACTGGAAATACTAATTTTTAGTGCACTCTGGCACTCACATTCTAGTAGGGGTGATTTAATCCTAGTTTTGGGTTTTGGGCCGAAACCACAAATTTTTGGAACTCCTAGATGACAATCTATGGAAAATGCCTAAAAAATAGGTGTACTCAGACTCATACACCACAAGTGGTGATTTAGTCCCAATATCAGGGTAGATCTAAAACTCTCATATCCTCTAATTTTCTCCTATAGCTTCTCTCCTGTCAAATCTCTGATTGTAAAATAGTGAATTACAACCTTTAGGCGACTTTATGTGATCTTGCAATGTAGATGACAACTTTGACAACTTGCAACTTGACAAATTTTCTCCAATATTTCTATTTAATGAATCTGAAACCTAAATATATAAATCACACATCAAAGAGAGCGAAAAATGTTGTTTTGTTAGTGCATAGGGGTTTTCCTTGGTCAAACCCCTTTTTGGTAATCAAACCTTGAAATGGAATCAAATAGAAAGAAGGAATGATGAATGAACAATATGTGACATTGCAACTCACCAAACCCTTGAGATAAAGGCTACAATATTGTATGTAACAGCTAGCATGAATGTGGATCTTGACTCTTTCTTGTATGTTATGGATCTTGACTTGAATGCTTGCTTGAATAATGAGATATGTACATCACAAATGTTAGCTAAAAAATAAGCATGATGCATGATGACTTTGACATGATACTTGAATCTTGAAAGTAGCTCCAAAATGCTTGATAATAAAATCTTGAATTCTCTTAAATTCTCATAAGATCACTTAAATTTCTAGGAGAAAACATATGAAATAACCTTGTATTTATTCTTGTTTATGTCAAATTTCACAAAATTACAACACTACAAGCTGACATCATATCTAGGAGAATAAAATCCTACCAAGAATTGAATTCAAAATTAGGTCCAAGCTAAGCAGGACTCATACACTAGTTAGGGCATATGAGTCCTAGTAGGCTAGGCTTGGGACACAAATTTCAAGAAATATTGTGTTTTATGCTAATTTTAGGTTTAGGCCCCGAAACTTAGGTGGGACCGATACACCCAAGGTGGTGTATAAGTTTGAGATCATTAAGTTTGGGCCATACAAACCAAAATAATTAAATTATGATTGGTCATTACATATGTTTCTATATTATCCTTGAAAAGATGCATTAAATAAGGCTTGTGGATGCAAAATAGGACATTAGATCTAGGAGAATAAAATCCTGCCAAGAATTGAATTTGAAATTAGAACCAAGGTAAGCAAGACTCATATTCCAGTTAGGGCATATGAGTCCCAGTAGGCTAGGCTTGGGACACAAATTACAATAAATGTTGTGTTTTATGCTAAATTTGGGTTTAGGCCCTGAAACTTAGATGGGACCCATACACCCAAGGTGGTGTATGAGTCCTAGATCACTAAACCTGGGCTGGATACAAACCAAAATCATTATATTATGATTAGTCATTACATATGTTTTGGGATTATCCTCACAAAGATGCATTAAATAAGGCCTGTGGATGGAAAATAGGGCCAAATAAGGCATAAATATTTTAGCAGGGAGGGCCTAAACAAGTGTGAAAATGTAAAGGGCTACATTTTTCTACACTACACATCCTACCTTACATTTTTATTAATAAGAATGTATCATGGAACTAATAGGCCATCCCACTTTTATATTTTTTTTAGTATTTCTCCAAGTTGCGTTGAACTAAACTATTTTATGCTCCTGATTGGATATAATATAATAGTTCATAAGACTTTTACAAATAGTAAACATGGTCTTCATTGAAAATCCCCAATATCATGACACATGGCAACACTATCATGTAGTAAAGTACAAGATCACTCTACACATAAGTATTGGTGAGACCTATTTATTTTATAACTTAACTTGGCTTTAATATGCCTAAGGCAACATGGCTTTTCCCGAGAGTCCTAGAAAATTAAAGAGTGGTCTTTTTAAAATATATTGTCAAACATGTGATCTACCACCAACAAGTTCATCTGATATCCCATGTGATATATGATGATTGTGTAAGAACATGCCCAAATAACAAAATAACAACAAAAAACAAGGAAAAAAAGAGCATAAAACAATGAGAAATGGTTGAAAGAAATTATATTGATCTAGCTTTGTATTACACACAATCCAACAACTTATCACAATAGTAGTGTTGTTCACTATGGACAACTTCATATTTATGCTTGTAGCCTCTAAGATCTAGAAACTTCTAATATTTTAGAGAACTCTAAAACTGGAATATTTTTTTTCCTTGAATAACTTCTAGTTGCTTCTAGTTTCTAGAAGGTTCTATCTCTTCTAGAAGATTCTAGTTATTCTATATGCATCTTGTCTCTTTCTACACAATCTTATTTGTTAACGTGTTTCTTTGTAGTGCCACTTCATCTTGCATCTACACAATGCAATATGACACTCCTATAAATCCTACATCATCCTAAGAAGGTCTATACAACCAAAGTAGCTGAAGTAGCTTGTATCACATCTAGAATTTTAATTCTCTACTAAAAAAGGTCTATGCATTGATAGCTAATAACTATACAACACTTGATATGGAGTTTATGTACTAGGGTTGTAATATGGTAGTATTAAGTGGTAGACTTTATTAACAAAGAATCAAAATACCTCAATGATATTCTCAATCATCAACATCAACCATTAAAGTTCCAAAATCTATATAGAAGTATTTTCCTATATTCATTTTAAATTCACATAAAATTTAAAGTGACAAATTGTATGTATTTTTTTTTTATAAAAATGAACTTATATTTTCATTCATAAATTAGATGATAATTTTTATAGCCAATGTAAGATTCAATTCTCTATATATGTAATGATTGATAAATGAAAAGAAAGCTACTATTTTTATGATTCCTATCTTTGTGTTCATTCATTTTAACCATTATGTTCTTATTTCTTTCCATTGCTTATTGCATTGTGTGCTATTACGCTTTCCTCTAGTGGTAAATACTGTATCTATCCAGTATGATCCTTTGTTATACTTTATTTATTTTTTAATTTCTCTCATGCTTTTAATCCCCTCATAGTAGCTTTACAACTAGCTTAGAATAGATAGGAATTCATCCATCCAGTTGTAGAATAAATCAGATTCAAGGATGGGAGGTCAATCCAGCGACTGTAAAAATAAGCCAAAATGGCAGAACAGTGAAATCTTTGTATAGAATGAATGTTTAATAAATGTGCAGAAGAATTTAGAGCATTAAGTGGGACCAATGATTAAAATACTACAACAGTTTCTGGTTGGTACGACGGAATGATAGGCAGGTGATAGTGGCCTAATTACTTGTCTGATATACCTGGCGTTTCCACAATTTTCACATAAAAATTTGGTTGTACCCATCGCCACCTTGATCTCACGCTCCTCTTTCATCGTGTTCAGATTAAGTCTGGATTGGATAGTCTTAAAGCTGACTTGGGGATTGTGTAATGTTGTGAATGGTTAGATTTGGAGGTGAAGTGAAGCAAAGTATCATTTTTTTTTTCTTTTCTTATTCAATCATCTTGATGACGGATCAGATAGTTTCATCCAAATTCATTTAGTTAAGTCTGGATTGGATAATCTGAAGCTGACTTCAGGATTATGTAATGCTGTGAATGGCTAAGATTGAAGGTGAAGTGAAGCAAAGAATCATCTTATCTTTTTTTTTTTTCTTATCCAATCATCTTGATGATTGATCACATAATTTAATTCAGAAATCTACAAACTCTATAATACAAATAACTTTATTTTATTTATTTAATTTTTTTTTATTTTTTTACTTTGCTAATTTGTTAAATTTTATGATTTTATAACATTGTCACTAATAAAATTTTCACTTATTAAAATATTAATTTCATGGTTTTATATATGTTTCAATTTAGTAATTAAATATTTTTTATTATTTTTTTAACTTTTGTTATATCTATTTTTTTTTAATCATAGATGTTAGCATGTGATCCACTTTCTTATATAAAAAATTAGCAAAAAATAGGTGTTGACGTTAGACATGTAACAAAAATACAATTCCCTACTAGTTCACTTTTCTTGGATAATCTAAATGATATTTGGTGCTTATTATTTTTGTAAGAGGATACATTTTTCTTTCTTTTTTTGGCCTTAGTCCAATCATGACTAGACAAAGTTGGTGATTAAGGCTTGTGAATTTTTTATTTTTTTTAATTTGTATCTTTCTTTCATAGCTTGATTACTTGTTGCCACCACTTCAAAGCTAGTTTTTGTTATTGAGGAAGTTTAAATATTAAAATATTTATTCTAGTTTCATGCATTGTTGAATACTCTTGCTTATATAGAGTCTTAACAATATCAATGCTTGAGAAATTGGCCACAAGTTGAGTAGCAAAAGTTTTAAATGAATGGATGTATTTTGAAGAATTCTAGGGGACATTTATTCCAAGTTGAACACCAAGGAAAATAACATAGTGGTCAGAGGTGGCTCTAGCTGAGGGTGATCCCACAATACTAGTTTACAATTTTTGGCCAAACTAGACATTGAACTGAACTTTTTTAACTAAATCTTTACTTCTAGGCACCTATAGCAGCTAAACCGTGAGGAATTTGAAGATGATGCAAACTAGTGATTTGTGACATTTTTTCTGTAGATTCTAAATATATCATTTTTCAAAAAATTTGGAATCAGATTGCACTTGTTTTTCCATCTCCTTTGAAAACTAGTTTTTAAAAGTAAACACCATTTGTAAAGAGTGACATTACTTACTTTAACACAATTTTTCCTATGAAGTATAAATTCTAATTTTTCAAATTTAGATTTGTAACTATGATATCTAGTGCATGGAATTGGTTTCATAGTATTTCATTAAATTTTTTTTCTTAATTAAGTTTCAAACTCAAACCAATTACAATTCATACATGATTTACTAGCTAAAACATAACTTTTTTGTATGTATCAAAATTCAATTTTTTTTGTTGGATCAAAGACATCAATATTTAGTTCAGTGATATTTTTTATTTTTTTTTATAATCTACTATTTTTCCACATGTGTAGAGCAGAGCTTGATTTTTCAATGAAAAAACCTACATTCACAAGAAATAAAAAATAAATATAATAATCAAATTAAATATATTTTTGGGAAGCTTATAATAAGGACTATGTACTAACAAAAAATAAATTTTAAATGAATTCATTTGATCCCCAAGGGTAAATCAAAACTAGTTTTTAATCAGCATTTTGATAGGTGTAAAGGAGACTCCATTATAGGTATGGCTTAAAACTAGCAGGGTTCTATTCAAGGGGGTTTGATCTATGGTTGTTTGACCAAACCCTCTTCAATTTGAATCCTTTAAAAAAAAAAATTCAAGGCTTAAATCATTATATTTTCTAAAAGTATGTGATTTCAGCAAAAATCAGAATGTCCCAAAAAAGTGTAAACCACTATTGTGGGATCATATCAATCCTTAATGAATTTCATAATAGTCATGAGGGTGGAAATTTCTTTGCCAAGACTACTACCTTGAAGATAATGCGAGCAAGATATTATTGGCCCTCCATGTTTTCTGGAGTGCACCATCTGGTGCAAAAGTGTACTTAGTTCCAATTCTTTGTCGATAAGAGAAAGAATTTCTCTTTTCCTTTGAACCCAATTATAACCGAGGAACCCTTTACTCAATGGGGTTTGGATTTATTTGGAATGATAAATCCTATTTATAGCATTGGTCACAAATGGATCCTTATGGTGACCGACTACTTCACAAGGTGGACAAAGTTCTTCACCCTTAAAAATGCTATAGAGGGTGAGATCGTCAATTTCCTTGAAGAGGTGGTAACCAAATTTGGTTCACCAAAAACCATCATATACAACAATGCTCAAGATTTTGTAGGCTTGGGGATGTTGGATTTTGTTATCAAACATGGGCTTTACCTTAAAACTTCATCAAATTACTACCCACAAGGAAATGGGTTAGTGGAATCAACCAACAAAAACCTAATTAAGTTAATCAAGTGCATTGGATCAAAGCCACAAAGGGATTGGAACAAGCACTTGTGAGTTGTTCTATGGGCAGACTGGATTATGCCCAAGCAGATCTTGAAGGCCTCTCCTTATGAACTAGTATATGGAAAAGAGGTAGTTTTACTTGTTTCGATAGAAATCCCTCCCTTGCAACTACTAAAAGCCTTGGAGATTGAAGAAAGCAATGGAATAGAAGTATTGTTGGTGAAACTCTTCAAACTTGAGGAAGATAGAGAAAAATATCATGGAACCATGATCAGCCGCCAACAGACAGTAAAGCGGTGGTTCAATAAAAAGACCTCTAACCCAGATTCCAGGGAAGGGAGCCTAGTACTAAAGTACGATGAGTGCACTGCAAAACTAGGACAACATACCAAATTTTAAGCACTATGGAAGGGACCATTCCGAATCAGAACATGCAAAGAAAAGAATGCATACAAACTTGAAGATATGGAAGGTAACACTTTTGATATACTGGTGAATGGTATTTATCTAAAATTATTCCATTAAAATATGTAATTCTTTAAAAAAATTAATAGTTATGTACCATATTTAAAAATTTTGTAAATACATTTTTTTAATTTTGAGAATAAGCCATGAGAAAAGCACAAAAGTAGAAATTACTATATTATATTATATTCATCAAAAATTTACAATGCAATACAAACCTAAGGCTCAAATTTAAACATGAAGCCCTCTCGAGCAAAACTCAAAAAGAGTCACAAAGCAAAAAGGATGCAACGTACGAAAAATAGTAAGGCTAATCCTCCAGCCATCAAAGCAATTGAAGTGGCTCATTTTTGGGATTTTCTTCTTCTTCTTCTTTCTTAGGATGCAAAGGAGGATGAACACACAACACACATGGGCTTGAAATAGCATAGATCATAGGTCTAGTCATTGTGATTGTACACTAGAAACTTGAAGTGTTTTCTCCAGTTGAGCCCTGGAACGTGCTCCACACCGTACTCCCATAGTATGGCCAATGGAAGAGATGATGAATGATGCCCTTCAAGGTCAATGGTATGGAAGTCAATAAGGAAGGGAAACCAAGGTACGTCTATCCCATAATCCACATGCCTATAGATATCCATGGCGCTTGGAATGCCAATGCTAGGGATAGCCACCTGCATGATTTTATCGAGCCCTTCCATCAATGCAGAGTCAAACATATGGTGACACAATTCAATTATCATGGGCTTGGAAATGTTCAGGTTGAGCAAGGAAGTGACAAAGTGAGAAATTATGTTGCAATTGCTCCTTAATTGGTTCTCATCGTCAATATAGTCTAGGCTAACTAACCACTTGAATGTAACCAAGCCAAGCCGGTCACACCTCTTAACCAAGCACTTAATTCTGTCATTGGTGACCTCTCCCATAAAGTAGTATTATGGGCTCCATGGTAGATTCCAAATAGGAGTGTGTAGGGTAGCAGACATTCTGATAAAGCAGCAAATTATAGCAGAATGGGAAGGAGTGAGAAAATCTTTCTAAACTTAAAAGGGTATTTGTTTCGAATGAATATATCAATAAGGTGGCATAGCTATATATAGAAAGGATGTGATGACAAACCCAACCAACATGAAGTCCATTTTTGGTTGGATGGAAATGGAGAAAATACCAAAGCAATCAGAGGGCAATAGATGAATCATACAAAAAATCTGACAGAGTTTTCTTGAGAAAAAAATTTGGGTGTTGGGAGTAAATGCTCTCATATGCCAATTGTCGACATGTGTCCTTTGCCATCATTAGCACTAGCTAGCTTACTTATGTGAAAAGCTATGGATTAAAGCATTAAATTATGACAAATTATATAGGCATGTCTTTTCAAAAGTACCTTGCATTGCTTAAGCACATTTCTCATAGCTAAATGCATGTTTCCCAATGCAATGAGCTTATTTGTGAAAGAGGCAGTGGGGAGAATGTACTAATTCCATTCTCGTGGAATTTTTGGCATTCTTAAAGGATACAGATAGATCAAATCCACACATATCGCTCGGTGGAAACATTTAATGGAATAATAGTAACAATGTAGCGTTAACTACATGTACATGCAAGGGAATTAGCTACACTCAAAAGCATATTTTTTGAAGTAGCAAAAGGCAAGTGGTTGTTTCATTGAAGAAACTCTCTGCAACTTCTCAACATAGAAATGGCGAAGCCATCAACATCTGGTAGGAAGGTTGGAACCTCATCAAAAAGGCTAGGTTATGCAGATATCTTTGGGAGGAATTCATTTTCCAATGGCTCGGCACCAAAGGAGCAGCCTTTTGAATTTTGTAAAAAGATGCAACCAAATAAATGTTTTGGGAGAGAGGCAGTGCAAGATTTTTTCGACAACATTTTCGACCCAAAATTGGTAGCTAACCCTAAAAACCTTAGGGAAGGGGAACTTCAAAGAATGATAGATCATAGATCATCTAAAGGTTTTTTGTATCAACTCTAGAATTGTGGTTTGCCACTATTCATGTTTCCTGTCTTACAACCATGCCTAAAGCTAGTGGACACAGGAGCCAAAAGATTTGACAAGGAGATAGGAGCCATTGTGGGCAACAAGATCAAAGTCACAATTTCTATCACAACCATATGGGATATGTTGTGTATCCATATGACTTGGGGTGTTGAACGTTTTGATGAAGAAATGATAGAAATTTTCTAGGAGGAAAGAACCAAGAAAGCAAGCTTTTATGAGGATGAGACGAAGGAAAGACTTGAGAGAGGTCATTTTTCTTTTCCTCTTGCACGTAGAAAGTTCAAGAAGGACAAATAGACTATCTTCTCAATGTTGGCCTAGATTTTTAACCTTGTTGATGATGAAGATTCCCATCCCTTCAAGATGGGCCTTGCTTTCATGCTCAAAAGGGAGAAGAGTCAGAAATATTATGGTTTTGCTGATGCAATAGCCGAAGGAATGCTAGAATAATTGAAGAACTATGGTATTGAGTGTAAATTCGGGGATTCCTCTTTCTTTGTTCACTTGATTTTGCATCAAAATTATGAGTTTCTAGAGAGAATTTTTCCAATGTCTACACTCGATGTAAACGACTTCTATTAGCTAGTTTCTATGTGGACTTATGTACTATTGAGAAAATGTAGTTACTACTGGTGTGTAGATTATTTTCTAAGGCCAATAATTCAAGAATTTTTGCCACACCATATGGGTTGTTTCTCCTAAAATCTTGCAATGGATGAAAACTTTGCCAACCCCAATGGATTGTTTACTATGAGAGGATTTTAAATTTATCCGATTTCATGGTTTCATTGGAGAGCCTTTTAGACTCCCCATATTTGTAACAAATAGAGTTTTTGCATTGGAGGCATGCCGATAGGTAACCCATGCCAAAAAATCCTATGGAACTGAAAGAAATAAGACAAGGCTATACATGATTCCCATTAGCATTACCAATAGTCAAGTGACATTAGAGAAGCGAAAGACAAAGGGTTAACCTACAAACCTACTGGAGGCCATAGGCTTGGTCTTTATCTGTGACACATGGGACTACAATCTGAGAAAGCACTTGGGTATGTGTAGGATCATGATGGGCCAAAAAGTGGCAATATGTAAATGATATGATGGCCCAAGTGGCTGATGACTTTTTTTTAACCCAAAATTGATGAAATGAAAAGGGTTTTTAAAGGAGATTCTCATCTTTCCACCAATATAAATTATGCTTTGCTTTGAATTTAAAAATTATTATTATCCATTTCTATTTGAATTACAACTAAAGTCATGGTTGATAGGCTAATTGAAAACATCTATAACTTTCAAACAGATCACATTTTTGAATCCAAAACATGTGTCACATTCTATGCTTTGCATACTATAGGATTAAAATAAAAATAAATTTCATGAAGTTTTGACCAAGTTAAGGTGGTCAGACATATGAGTTTTTATATTTTTTAAAATTTAATAAAAAATTCATAATTAATTATTTACTTGGAAAAAATTACAAAAAAATATGCATCACATCCGAGACATGAGTCCTCTACTTATATCTAAAATATTATAAAAATATTATCATTTTATTGTGATTAGGGTGGGTCAAACAAACACCTACTTCTTATTTTTTCCCTAAAATTTAAGTACTCTCGCATTGAAATTTCAATTTTTCATCAAATAGATTTATTTATTTTTAAACAAACCTAGTAGTTTAGAAACTACATTCAATTTCTACGATTCTATTCTTACATATTTTTGAGATATTATAGATAACTTATTCAAATTTTTATGTCAAGTTTCCTAACTCTAATTTTTTGAATTTTTTGCCAGTTAAGGGCCTATTTTTTTCATGATGATCCTGCACATACCCACTTCACTTTGAAACATGAGAGTCAGGAGTATTTTGAGTCAAGGAGGAATCTGACTTAGGAAAGGCTAAAAGTATACATTGACTTGGCCCGTATACCAATCAAATGACCAAAATGGCTAAAGTTCTATGTAGTGCAAGAAGAGTATCAAAGGAACCTCCCGATGGTAAGTCCATCAACATACAATTGAAGCGAAGGGATGGTTGGAATGGAAGAAGGAAGATTTCTAGAGGTTCCAACAAGAGATGAGGTGCCTCAATGCCGTGTTTGAATATTTTCAGCCACATGATGAAAGGTTCGAGGAGATTTTTGATTAAGAGGCTGACGCCGACAATAACAATCTAGACACAAGTCATGAGATTGAGGAGTAGCTTATGTGTCATACTTCCTATCCTCAGGAATCTAATAGGAGAAGAGGATCGAAGTAAAAGGACTCACAAGTCACATCCTCCATCAGTACATGAAGCAAAGGGAAAAGATCCTGACAGTCTCCAAGAAGGTCTGTCATGGTTATCGAAGGCTAGGTTTTGACAGGATCGACAGCCAAAGGATCATAACAAACCATTTCTTGTTGTGCAAAGAGAAGATGATTCTAGGATCTAGGTGCATCTGATACATCAGTCAGAGGAGAAGAAAAGGTGGAGCCTATTTTTCAAATTTTTTTGACCGTCATGGCCCAGGTAAGGTTTACTCCCTCTCTTCTTCATGTCTTTGTGTCTCTAGTTACTCCTTTGCCTCTATTTGTAGAAAAGAATTATCCATCCAGGAACCCTAATCTTTTGGTCCTTAATGAACCCCTAGGCATTTATACCAATTAACCTTCTGAAGTATCCCTACACGTTGAACAAGAAACATCTACTTCAACCACTATTGATTCTTTGATTGCCCTGACAAGGGCCCCCATTGAAAAAGTTGAACCATCAATGTTTCCCATTACTCCAGGCTCGTTCGCTTCTAGGAAAAAATATCTCCTTCCACCCATTTTTCTTTTTACCCAAGCTATTTTTCCCCCCACCCAAGCACAATTTGGTATCCCACCTTTTTCCATGATTACGCTCTCATTTTCCTCTCTACATGCTCATACATTTGAGGTTTTTCCTTCTGTTACCCTTTTTGGTCTCCCTCTAGGTGCTTCCATTGCAACACTAAGTATCGACACCCCATAGAGTCTCCAAGAGCATTTTGATGCAACCAAGCAGGCCTGACAAGACAAAAAGTAGAAACAACTATTAAAGAACATTGTACTACTGACTACCAAGAAGATTGAAGCTTGCTTCAATGAAGAGCAAAATTCTCTATTGATTACTACTATGAAGCTGCTTGTGTCCAAACTCGAAGGAAAAATGCAGATGAAGGACTACAACATCTGGGCCATGGGTCTGGATTTGAATGAAACTCATCCTTGCGACAAGGTGGTCCTAGCTAAGGCCACCTAGAAAGTGGTATATGCAGATTATGAAAGAATGGATAGGAAATTGAAGAAGCATGTGGTAGAATTAATGAATGTAAAGGAAACAATGAACAGGCTATAGATAGAAATCAAGGCTAGAGATGTCAAGATGGCCTGTATAAGGAAAATATAGAACCAACAAGGAGAAGCAGCTAAGTTGCTCAAGGAGGCCTAGGGTGAACAGGTTTAGCTTTATGCTAAAATTGAAAAGTTGAAAGTTGAGCTTGCTACTGAGCATCAAAAAAACACCTAGTACTAGTGTACTCAGGAAAACATAGAGTTAGATGGCATCTGATCTCAAGCTTTCAAAAAAGTACAAAAGGTCTAGGAGGAAATAGAGAAGTCGAGATAAGAGATTGGAAGATTGAGCTCCAAACTGGTGAATGCCCTTCGAGACAAGAATCAAATGGAGGAGAATGCAAGAGAAAAAGAGGCTTAGTTACATCAGGAGTTAATTGTTGCACAAGGGTTTGGGACCCTCCCGGTGTTGAAGAAGTTGATATTCACATACTGGGAATGAAATAGTTGTAGTCACTATCCTTAAACTAGCCATTTAGTTTTTGAGGGATGCTCGAGAATTAAACGGAAAGGTTGGCCCATTGGTCAACCAAATTCTGCAAGTATATGCTCCCCGAGTAGAGGAATCACAAAGCTTGATTTCTAGGTTGTGTGTGGCCATTGATGAGGCCCTAAGAAGTGCAAGAATCTCAGATCAAAGGGCTGCATCTAGTAAAGAAAAAAAAATTCAATTTCCACAAGATCACAACAAGAAGCAAGGAATTCCAGACAATGTTGAACAAGAGGGTCAATGAAATCAAGAAGGATTTTGGTGTCTTGCATAGATTTGGGTTTCCTCCCTTTCTCTCACCAGATGGAGATGTGATATCAATTGAGCAAATCATGAACACAATCAGACATAAGCTCTGGAATTCTACAAAACTCCCATGTCCAAGTGCGATGCCTACTATTGATGATGTCAAATACAATATCTATCCCCTTTCTCATCTCTATTATCACCTTGGGGATGTTTTAACAAGATGGAGATTTTTTTCCTTCAAGGAAGTATTTGAGCTAGATCAAGCATATGGGGTCATCTATAATCTTGTTCGACTAACTAATGTGGATTGGGAGGTGCAACATTCTGCTTTCCTCAAACTCTAGGAATTTCTAGAGGTCTAGGTTCGTGCCTCTACAAGCAAAAGCCCCCTAAGAGTTGCCAGAATAGTGAAGAATTTTTTCCTTTATCATTTATTTTTATTTTTGGATTTTATATGTTTTTGGCTTCAAATGTGTCCATGCTCAAAGAAAAATTTGTTTGGAAAGGCGTACAATGCGCCACATGATGGCTACGTGGCTTTCATTTATCACCTTCCTTTTGGGAGAGGACCGGTACACATGTTAGGTCAACAGATATTTTCTCAAGGATTATTAAATCACAAATCTGAGAATCTCTTCCTGCTCGACACGTCATATTTTGGCTGTAGGTAGTTTGTGCTTTTAAGAAGTGATCTTTTCAAAGTTTGTCGAAGCGTGTTGGATCTTTTGGTTTTTAGGATGGAAACTTTGAGTCAGGGCCGTCAAGCCACGTGATTGGTCAACTAGACTTTTGCTAGGCTATTTTCTAGGATCTTATTATTTTTAGATAATGATATTTGCTAAATATCTAAAGCGCATTAATGTGGAAGTTAGGAATTAATGATCAAAGATTGTCATGACCTAATTAAATATCTATAATCAGAATGTGAGCTATCAAATACCAACATCTAGTAACAATTACTTCTTGAATGTGGTAGTGGTTCTCTCTTTTTTTAGCTATAAATGGGAGGTGGCGATAGAAGGAAGAAGGTTCCAAGTTCCAATTTCTTTTTCTCAAGAAAGGTTACTTTAGTTTTCTTTAGGCATAGAAGTATTTTTAGAAGTAATTGGCATAATATTGCTTTTCTCTGGCATGTTAAATTGTTCTAGCTCAAACTATTATTAGATTGGCATCTAACCTTTGTTTTCTAAGTTCATTTGATATTCAAGCATGGACCATTCAGAAGAAATATTTGAGACT
Organism: Sequoia sempervirens; assembly: GCA_007258455.2. Classification (NCBI taxonomy): domain Eukaryota; kingdom Viridiplantae; phylum Streptophyta; class Pinopsida; order Cupressales; family Cupressaceae; genus Sequoia; species Sequoia sempervirens. The sequence continues at coordinate 57,818,663 of VDFB02379711.1, forward strand.
GTGCATATCATGGCCTTTATCAAATTCCTTCTTTATGTTTTTGTTTATAATGAAACATTATGTTAAGCTAAATTCAAGTAGTTTGAGTAGTTGATTTCCATGTTGTAGGCTTATATGGTATGATAATAACTTATGGAAATTGGATTATATTTGTTGAACTTCTTTTTTTTCCTAAAGGGTTCTTTCTTTTTCATATTATGTTGTAAGAAGAGAAAGATTTTATGAAATTTATGAATTTTTTTCTGTTAACCTTGGAAATCTTTATGCTTGATCAGACCTTCATAAACACTACCTGTGGGGAGATTTGAAAGACTACACTGTGTAACTTATATTTTTCATTTGTTGTTCATTCTCTTCTCAACAATGAAGGGTTGTGGAATTTTGTGTCTAATATATCATTCAGAGGAAATGTTGGATTGAAAATGTTTTAAAAGCTTTGGCACATCACAATTTTTTATGTTTTAAGTTTACATTTCCTTTTACACTTTTCCCCAAAACTCAGAGAAGAGTTGACTTTCTATAAAAATCCCGGAGTATTCAGTGAGGTGCAAATCGGTCCCCCACTCATTGAATTTCCCATAAGGCTATCAAAGAGGCACAAGCTTTGATGATCAACAAAAATAATAGAACTAAAATAAGGTAAAGTAAAGTAAGTGAAGCATAAATGATAAATCAAGAGAATAAGAGAGAAAATTCCCACAATGACCCAAGCAATGAAGCCTCTACCAAAGAAATATCTATAATACCTACACACATAAGACCGAGGAAAATTGTTGGGGTTGTTTAGGGGCTTGCCATAGTCAAACCCCTATTTCGATGTCCCCACCTCCATGGACAACTAAATAGATATGTAGAATAATAGACATTATAATAGATAGATAGATGAGATAGTAAAATGCATAGACAAGGGATGTGAGAGATCTCAAGATGCTCAAAGACACATCACATGCAAGGATCGAGGAAGCCAAGGAGAGAGAGAGAGAGAGAGAGAGAGAGAGTTGTGAGAGCCAAGAGAGTTATAGACAACATTGTAAGAATCCGAGAGTGCTATTGTAACAAGATGTAGAGAGTTGTGCAAGAAAGACAACAAGAGAAAGAGAAGAGAGAATTCAGAGAGCCAAAGAGAATAGATCTGGAGAGAACAATAGAATTGAAAGAATCAATTTAAAAGAGAAAAGTGGAGGAAAAATAAGGTTTTTGAGCCATTACAAGGTACCTTGAGTTGTTACCACTAAAAAAATCAAGTGACAAGTGGAAAAAGGCTCATAAACAACCATTTGGACATCAAAATGTCATGGGATGCTATTGTAGTATGTAGACATCTATGTGGTGCACTAGTGTCCAAAAAAAATCACATCACAAATTTACAAGAATGAAGAAAGCACAAGGTTTGACATAAAGCTGGCGTACAAGGGTAGCTACTAAAAAGGATCTTGATTATCCTGAGAAGGAAAAGGGCTGATGTAGGGGCTAAAATGAGCCTACACAAGTGCTAAGGGTGTGGACACTAAAGTGGATACAAGAAATGTAAGTGAAATTGCAAGGGGTGCAATTATACAAAATTACACTTTCATATTTATAAAGAATGTAATAATGGAAATATTTGTCATTCTATATTGAGTGTGAAAAATTTGAAACATTAACCTAGAGAAATAAATTTATATGATTGGTTGGTTAATAAATGAATTGTGTTGATAAGGAAAATGCTCAATAATACATAAATATCTATGATATTACATAAATATATATCATAATATTTTACATTAATATATATTCTCGAAGCTTATCCAAGCATAATAAATGAAATGCTTACAATCGAGCACTTGTGTAGTTAATCTAGAATAACTAATGTTAATATGCAACCATATATGTAATTATGGATTGGATTGGATAATTTTAAACTGAATTGTGGATTATGTAGTGTTGGTTAGGATTTGAAGTGAAGTGAAGGATCATTCTTTTTTTGGTCTATTATCTTGGTGATGGATCAAATCACTCAAATCAATATATTGATGAAAAAAAATTGTTTGCATAATTTAAAACATAAATATACAAAATCCAAAATACAAATAAATTTACTTTAATTTTTTAATAATTTTAATATTTTTCTAATCTTCTAATTTATGAAATTTTATGATTTTGTAAAATACTGTTTATATAATTTTATAATTACTTATTTTATAATATTAAATTTATAAATTTTTACTTATTTTATAAATTTATTAAATTATTAATTTCATGATTTAATATATGTTTTAATTTAATAATTCAAGCTTGATTAATTTTATATTTATTATTAAATCTATTTTTTTTAATCTATGGATGTTAACATTTGGTACTCTTTCTTGTATAATTTGTTTGCAAAAATTAGGTGTTGGCCTTATTAGTAAACATGTGACAAAAATATAATTCATGAAAAAATAATTTTACACCAAAAACTAATTATTTTAAAGTAAATAGTTTTCCTACATCTTATCTCACCTACCTTAAGAGAAATTTCAATTGAAAGCCCCTTGGAGAGATCCATTTGCATCCATATGCATGCACACATGGATCATGCATAGTTGGCAATCTCTTTTGAGATTAGAAATTGAAATGAATCCTTCACTATAGGTGGTTGACCCATCCTAACTTACATTTCTATTAATAAGAATGCATCGTGCAACTAATAGGCCATCCTACTTTTACAATTTTTTTGTTTTGAAATCTTCATGTTTTTTTTTAGTATTTCTCCAAATCTTGTTGAACTACACTATTTTATTCTCCCGATTGGATATAATCTAATAGTTCATAAAGACTTTTACAAATATTAAACATGGTCTTCATTGAAAATCGCCAATGTCATGACACATAGAAACACTATCATGTAGGAAAGTGCAAGAGCACTTTATGCATAAGTATTGGTGAGACCTTTTTATTTTATAAGTTAGATTGGTTATAATATGACTAAGGCAACATGACACTTCCTTGGAGTCCTAGAAAAAGTAAAGAGTGGTCCTTTTAAAAATTATTGTCAACCATGTGATCTATCACCAACAAGTTCATCTGATAGCCCATGAGATATGCAATGATTGTTTTGTAGTGCCACTTCATTCTGCATCTATGTAATGCAATATAAAACTCCTATCAATCCCATGTCATCCTAAGAAAGTCTATACAACTAGAGTAGTTGAAGTAGGTTGTATCATATCTAGAATTTGAATTCTCTACTAAAGAAGTCCTATGCATTGATAGCTAATGACTATACAACATTTGATAGAGTTTATGCCCCAAGGTTGTAATATGGTAGTATTAAGTGGTAGTTCTAATTCATTATCGAAGTATCAAAAGATCTTGAAGCTATTCTCAATCATCAACATCAACTATTAAATTGTCAAATCTATAGAGAGGTCTTTTCTTCTATTCGTTTTAAATTCATATCAAATTTTAGGTGAGAAAACTCTTATTGTTTTAGTGTTTTTTCTTATAAAAATGAGCCTATATTTTCATTCATAAATTAGATGATAATTTTTATAAAATAATTATTGAACCTAATGTAAAATTCAATTCTCAAATTCTAATATTATAGATATACTTTTGAACATGATATGTTATCCCTATCATCTCTCTTCACTATTACATTAAAAAAGGCATGCGACAAATTCATCGCTAGCAATTCACTGACGGAAAATTCACCGCGATAAAATTCACCGTCATGACAATTCAACGCGCAAAAAATTAATTGCTTGAATTTTGGGCAATCAATTTTCCATGGCGGTGAATTTTCCATCAATGAATTGTTGGCAGTGAATTTTCGTAAAGCCATTAAAAAACAACCTCTATACATGTTTCATAAAATATATTCATTTAATGATTGATAAATAAACTTAATAAGAAGAAAGCTATTACTTTGATCATTCGTATCTTTGTCTTAATTCAATTTAGCTATTATGTTCATATTTCTTTCCATTGATTATTGCATTGTGTGATATTACGCGTTACTCTAGTGGTAAATAGAGTATCTACCCAGTGTGATCCTTACTTATACTTTATTTATTTTTTAATCCCTTCAGTAGCTTTAGAACTAGCTTAGAATAGATAGGAATTCATCCATCCAGTTGTAGAATAAATCAGATTCAAGGATGGGAGGTCAATCCAGCGACTGTAAAAATGAGTAAAATGGAAAAACAGTGAAATCTTTGTATAGAATGAATGTCTAACAAATGTGCATAAGAATTTAGACCACTGATTAAAATACGACATCAGTTTTTGGATGGTACGACTGAATGATAGGCAGGTGATAGTGGCCGGCCTTGTCTGATATGGCGCTTCTCCAATTATCACATAAAAATTTGGTTGTACCCATCGCCACCTTCATCTCATGCTCCTCTTTCATCGTGTTCAGATTAAGCCTAGATTAGATAGTCTTAAAGCTGATTTGGGGATTGTGTAATGCTGTGAATGGCTAGGTTTGGAGGTGAAGTGAAGGAAAGGATTATCTTTTTTTTTTTCCTTATCCAATCATTTTGATGACAGATCAGATAGTGTGATCCAAACTCATCTTAAGTTTGAATTGGATAATCTTAAGCTGACTTTGGGATTGTGTAATTCCGTGAATGGCTAAGATTGAAGGTGAAGTGAAGCAAAGGATAATCTTATCTTTTTTTTTTCTTATTCAATCATCTTGATGATGGATCACATAATTTAATTCAGAAATCTACAAACTCTATAATACAAATAACTTTCTTTTATTTATTTATAATTTTATTTTATTTTAAATTTTCTAATTTGTTAAATTTTATGATTTTATAAAATTATCAGTAATATAATTTTATAATATAATAAATTTATAAATTTTCACTTTTTAAAATTATTAATTTCATGGTTTTATATATGTTTCAATTTAACAATTGAATATTTTTAATTAATTTTTTAACTTTTATTATATCTATTATTTTTTTAATCATAGATGTTAACATGTGATCCACTTTCTTATATAAAAATTTAGCACAAAGTAGGTGTTGACGTTAGACATGTAACAAAAATACAATTCCCTATTAGTTCACTTTTCTTGGATAATCTAAATGATATTTTGTGCTTATCATTTCTATAAGAGGATACATTTTCCTTTCTTTTTTGGCCTTAGTCCAATCATGACTAGACAAAGTTGGTGATTAAGGTTTGTGGAAATCTATTTCTTTTTAATTTGTATCTTTCTTTCATAGCTTGATTACTTTTTTCCACCACTTCAAAGCTAGTTTATGTTGTTGCGGAGGTTGAAATATTAAAATATCTATTCTAGTTTCATGCATTGTTGAATACTCTTGCTTATATAGAGTCTTAGCAATGTCAATGCTTGAAAAATTTTCCACAAGTTGAGTAGAAAAAGTTTTAGATGAATGGACGTATCTTGAAGGTTTCTAGACAACATCTATTCCAAGTTGAACACAAAGTAAAATAACATAGTGGTCAGAGGTGGCTCTAGGCAACCAAGTGGGACTCACTTACAATGTATGATTTCTTTGTTTGTTGATAAATTTTGTGTGTCATTGAGAGTCATGATACACCATTGATTAATATTTTGACACCTAAAAGTAATTATTTGATAGTCAACACACTATTTCCATCTTCTCGCAATTGGAAGACCCTTGGAGAGATCCATTTATACACATATGCATGCATATGTCAATCATGTATAGTTGGAAATCTCTTTTGAAATTAGTAATTATAATGAATCATTCACTATAGGTTGTTGATCTATCATGCCTTACATTATGATTAATAAGAATTCCCTATCAATCTAGTAGTCCATCCTACTTTCACAATTTTTGTGTTTTGGGTATTTAATGTATTTTTAGTATTTCTCCAAGTCCCATGGAATTGCACTATTGTATGCTCCAAGCTAGATCTAATTTAATATTTCAAAAGAATTTTACAAAGATTAAACATTGTCTTCATTGAAAATCCCCAATATCATTACACATGGAAATATTATCATGTAGTAAAGTGCAAAAGTTATCTAAACATTGGTATTGATGAGACCTATTTATTTCATAACTTATGTTATAACTTGATTGATCCCACATGAATCTTCCCTAGGGGTTAAACAATAAAGAGTTATTTTTAAAATTTTATTATCCATATGATCTACCACTAACAAGTTCATCTAATAGCCCATGTGATATGCAACCATTACATTGTAGTACCACTTCATCTTGTATCTAGTTGTTGGAATATGACACTCCTACTAATTCAACATCATCCTATAGTGTAGAAAAATGTATCCCTTTAGATTTTCACACTTTTTTGGGCCCTCTCTACTAAAATTGGGCTTCTTTATGCCTTATTTGGTCCTATTTTGCATCCACAAGCCTAACTAAATACATTTTTCTAAGGATAATCCTAACATTTAATAAATGAAAAATTACGATTCAATGTTTAAGGTTGTGTATTCTAGATCTAGTGATTTGGGACTCATATGCCACCTTGGTGTATGGGTCTCACCTAGGTTTCAGAGCCTAATTTTAATCATTGCATTAAACGAGACACTTCTTAGAGTTTGTGTCCCATTTTTAAGACAGTAGGACTCATCTGCCCAAGGTGGTGAATGAGTCTCACTTTAACCAAGACCTATTTCAAATCAAATTCTTGGCAGGACTATATTGACCTATTTCACATAATTTCACCTAGCAATTGATGAGAGAATTCCTAAGGAAATTTTATGAGATCAAGAGCATTCAAGAGCATTCAAGGGCTAATTATCAAGCACTTTGGAGCTACATTCAAGATTTGACCATCATGTCAAAGTCTTCATGTATCATGTGGGTTTGTGAGCTAACATTTGCGATGTATATTTTCATGATTCAAGCAAGAATTCAATTCAAGCATTCAAGCATTTAATCAAGAGTCGAGATCCATATCCATTGGAGCCAATCATACAAGATTGTAGCCTTTGTTTCAAGGGTTTGGTGAGTTGCAATATTGCATATTTTTCATTCATCATTCCTTCATTCTATTTCATTTCATTTCAAGTTTTGATTACAAAAAAAGGGTATGATCAAGGGAAACCCTTATTCCCTAACATAAAAACATTTTCCCCTTTTCATGTGTGATTGTAGAGCTAGGTGTTTTGGAGCTTGAAGATCCTTTCAAGACAAAGTTCCAAGATAAAAGGAAGTTATCAAAGTTGTCAAGAAGTTGTCATCTTCATGGAAACTCACCTACAAACAAGAATTTAGACTTTTAAGACTTGTAGATACGACAAGAAAAAAGCTATAGAAGATCACTAGAGGCTACAGAAGTTTTAGTCAAACCCTAATACTGGGACTAAAT